>SJYV01039055.1:159968-204364 GCA_006410875.1 Neotragus pygmaeus | reverse complement strand
ATGATGCTGTTAAAGTGCTGCACTCAATACATCAGCTAATTTAGAAAACTCCTCAGTGGCCACAGGGCTGGAAAAGGTCAATCTTTGTCCTAATTCCCAAGAAGGGCAGTGCTAAAGAATGTTCACACTACTGGACAATTGCACTCACTTTCCATGCTAGTAAGGTTATGCTCAAAATCCTTCAAGTTAAGCTTCAGCAGTATTTGAATTGAGAACTGTGAGATGTACAAGCTGGGTTTAGAAAAGGCAGAGGAACCAGAGATCAAATTGCCAACCTTCGTTGCATCACAGAGAAAGCAAAGAAATTCTAGAAAAAAAAATCTACTTCTGCTTCATTGACTACACTAAAGTCTTTGACTGTGTGGATCACAACAAACTGTGGAAAATTCTTAGAGAGAAGGGAATACCAGACCACTTACCTGTCTCCTGAGAAGCCTCTATGCAGATCAAGAGGCAACAGTTAGAGCCTTATAGGGAAAAATTGACTGGTTCAAAACTGGGAAAGGAGGGAAAGGAGTACATCAAGGCTGTATATTGTCACTCTGCTTATTTAACTTATATGTAGAGTACATCATGCAAAATGCTGGGCTGATTGACTTACAAGATAGAATCAAGATTGCCAGGAGAAATATCAAAAATTTCAGATATGCAGCTGATACCACTATAATGGCAGAAAGCGAAGAGTAAATGAAGAGACTGTTGACAAGAGTGAAAAAGGAGAGGGAAAAACCTAAAATCACGACATCCAGTCCCATCACTTCCTGGAAAGTAGAAGGAGAAAAGTGGAAGCAGTGACAGATACTCTCTTCTTGGGCTCCAAAATCACTGCAGATGGAGTATGCAGCCATGAAATCAAAAGCCACTTGCTTTGGAAGGAAAGCTATGACAAACCTAGGCAGTGCATTAAAAAATAAAGATATCACTTTGTCAGCAAAGGTCTGTATAGTCAAAGCTATAGTCTTCCCAATAGTTATTTACGGATGTAAGAGTTGGACCATAAAAAAAGCAGAGCACCCAAGAATTAATGCTTTCAAATTGTGGTGTTGGAGAAGATTATTGAGAGTCCCTTGGACAGCAAGGAGATCAAACTAGTCAATCCTAAAGGAAATCAACTCTGAATACACATTGGAAGAACAAATGCTGAAGCTGAGGCTCCAAAACTTCGGTCACCTGGTGCAAACAGCCAACTCCTTGGAAAAGACCCTGATGGTGGGAAAGACTGAAGGCAAAAGAATAAAACAGCAGCAGAGGAGGAGATGGTTAAATAGCATCATTGACTCATTGGACATGAACTTGAGCAATCCATGGAGTAGCAATGAGTTGGACACAACTTAGCAACTGAACAACAACAACGAGATCACATTGTCTGTGGATAAAAAGTTTTCCATCTTTCTTTTCAATCAAGATATCATTTAAATCTTTCTCTTTTCTGCTTGCATTGGCTAGAATTTCCAACATAATGTTGAACAGAACAGTTGAAAATGTATATCGTCATCTTGCTCCCAATCTTGTGGGGAAAGCATGCAATCTTTCTCTTCTAAGTACAATGTTCCTTTAAGGATTTCTATAAAGTTCTTTTTTCTTTTTTTCAGATTGGGCAAGTTAACAGTCTACTTTGAATTTTCTAGGACTTTTTAAGAATTCTGAATGGGTGCTATGTTTCCCAGGTACTTTCTCCATGTCGGTTGATGCCACCATTTTTTTTTGTCCTTTATTCTATTAAGATGGACTGTAAATCAATAGATTTGGGATTGTAAATCTACCTTGAATTCCTGAATTACATCTTACAATGGAAATAATCAACAAACCAATGTATAATAGGAATAGAATATAATTTCATTTGAGCCAAACTGTATAGACCAGGAGACACAAGTACAAGAAGCACTTGAATTGTTTTCCACCTGACTACGAAATGGGGGAGGCTTATAAAAGCAAACCCCACAAAATTGCGTGTTTGTCAAGTATTATAATTGGAGCTGGCCAGTAGTAAGAGTGCTTGTTAAGCAAGGATTGTTTGGAGTCTGAAATGGTTGCATATTTACAAGGGCAGACCTTGACACTATAAGGATGCAGTTGGCAACTAGCAGACATTGTTTTGAGAATAGTTGGTGGTGCCCTTCAGTTCAGAAAATTCAAGTTCTTGATAATACAGGAACATGTCTGAAACTACATCTGCAGTGGCCACTCAGTTCTATTTTGAATGCCTGATTTTTGATAGTTATTTCATTTTTTATTTTTAAATGAATTTCCCTTAATGCATGTTCGACAGGACACAAACAGCTGTTTTGGTTAGCCTCAAGTACAATTTAAATCATGTATTAGCCATAATGACTTCCCTGTACTTAATATGTGAAAGTTTCTTCCTTCAATATGTTATAGAATTCACACTGCTAATATTTTGTTGAGGAAACTTTCATCTACATTCATGAGTGTTGCTCCTTTTGTTAGTTTAATTTTTATTGAAACATATTTTATTTATAATGCTGTATTAGTTTCAGGTATACAGTAAAGTGATTCAGTTATATATATATTCTTCTTTTGCACTCATTCATTATAGGTTATTACAAGATATTGACTATAGTTCCTTGCACTATACAGCAAATTTTTGTTGGTTATCTTGTGTATATTTTAATCCCAAACTGAATTTATCCTTCTCTCCCCTCCCTTTTGGTAATCATAAGCTTGCTTTCTATGTGTGTGAAACTTTTTATGTTTTATAAATAAGTTCATTCGGATCCTTTCAAAGCTCACCAATGAATTCAGTAAAGCTGAAAGATACAAAATTAATACACACAAATCTGTTGTAATTCCTCACACTAGTAACAAAAAATCAGAAAGAGAAATTGATGAAACAATCCCATTTACCACTGCATCAAAAAGAATATAATACCTAGGAATGAACCTACATAAGGAGGCAAAAGACCTGTACTCTGACAACTATAAGAATAAAAGAAATCAAAGACGACACAAACAGAGAGATACATCATGTTCCTGGATTAAAAGAATCACTATTATGAAAATGACTTTTCTACCCAAAGTAATCTACAGATTCAATGCAATCCTTATCAAATTACCAATGACATTTTCCACAGAATTAGAATAAAAATTTTTAATTTCTTACGGAAACACAGAAGACCCAAAATAGTAATCATCACTCATTGTTTGTTCTTTAGTTCTTCTAGGTTCTTGTTAAGCATGTATTGCATATTCTCAATCCATGCCTCCATTCTTATTCTGAGATCCTGAAGCATTTTCAGTATCATTATTCTGAATTCTTTTTCTAGAAGGTTGCCTATCTCCACTTCCTTTAGTTGTTTTTCTGGGGTTTCATTTTGTTCCTTCATCTGGGACATAATTTTCTCTGTTTCATTTTATCTAACTTTCTGTGATTGTGTTTTCTGCTCTGCATGCTACAGGATTGTAGTTCTTGTTTCAACTGTCTGTCCTCTGGTAGATGAGGCTGTCTAAGAGACTTGTGCAAGGGACTGGTGGTGGATAGAACTGGGCCTTGTCCCTCTTGTGGGCAGGGCCATGCTAAATAANTCTGCTCTGCATGCTACAGGATTGTAGTTCTTGTTTCAACTGTCTGTCCTCTGGTAGATGAGGCTGTCTAAGAGACTTGTGCAAGGGACTGGTGGTGGATAGAACTGGGCCTTGTCCCTCTTGTGGGCAGGGCCATGCTAAATAAAACTTTAAACTGTTTTTCTGCTGATGGGTCAGTTTGTTTTCCCTCCTTTGTGGTTATTTGGCCTGAGGTAACCCAGCACTGGGGCCTACAAGCTATTTATTGGGGCTAATGGCAGCCCCCAGCAGGGCTCACACCAATGAATACTTCCAAGAATTGCTGCTTTCAATGTCTTTGTCCCCACAGTGAGCCACAGCCAAACCCCACCTCTGCAGGAAACCTTCCAATACTAGCAGGTAGGTTTGATCCAGTCTCTTATGGGGTCACTGCTTTTTTCCCGTGGGTCCTGGTCCACACAGGACTTTGTGCTTGTGCTCCAAAAGTGGAGTTTCTGTTTTCCCCAGTTGTATGGCATGCATGCTAAATTGCTTCAGTTGTGTCTTACTCTCTGCGACCCTATGGACCATAGCCTGCCAAGTTCCTCTGTTCATGGGATTCTCCAGGCAAGAACACTGGAGTGGGTTGCCATGTGCTCCTCCAGAGGATCTTCTCAACATTGGCAAGTGGGTTCTTTACCACTAGTGCCAGCTGGGAAGCAATCCAATGAAAGCACAACCTTACTAGCATGGGAAGTGAGTGCTGAGTGCAATTGTCATGNTGGACTGTGAAGAAGGCTGAGCGCCGAAGAATTGATGCTTTTGAACTGTGGTGTTGGAGAAGACTCTTGAGAGTCCTTTGGACTGCAAGGAGATCCAACCAGTCCATTCTGAAGGAGATCAGCCCCATGGGATTTCTTTGAAAGGAATGATGCTAAAGCTGAAACTCCAGTACTTTGGCACCTCATGCGAAGAGTTGACTCATTGGAAAAGACTTTGATGCTGGGAGGGACTGGGGGCAGGAGGAGAAGGGGACGACAGAGGATGAGATGGTTAGATGGCATCACTGACTCGATGAACGTGAATCTGAGTGAACTCCGGGAGTTGGTGCTGGACAGGGAGGCCTGGCATGCTGTGATTCATGGGGTCGCAAAGAGTTGGACACTACTGAGTGACTGAACAGAACTGAAACTTTTAACTTCAGCTTCTTAGGCTATACCATTTAGTCACACATTTAATATTTTTCTTTTATATTATTGATTAAGTTCACTAACATTTCCTATCAGTATCTGAGCTTAGTTTTTTGTTTATTGTATCTTACACCTTTGTTTGTATGCATTTTTCTTTTGAAATCACATCATTCTGTATTTCTTTGAGTGAATAACTGTGTCCCAAAGACTCTTTATGTTTCCCTTAATAATAATTTAATTCAATTCAATATTCCAGGCTGAAAATTACTTTCCTTCATTTCTTTTATATTTACTGTCATTGTATTATGTTTTCAGTTTGTTTTTAGTGATAACATATTTAATAGTGATGAGTTCAGTTCAGTCACTCAGTCGTGTCTGACTCTTTGCACGCCACGGACTGCAGCATGCCAGAGTTTCCTGTCCATCACCAACTACTGGAGTTGCTCAAACTCATGTCCATCAAGTTGGTGATGCCATCAAACCATCCAATCCTCTGTTGTCCCCTTCTATTCCTGCCTTCAATCTTTTCCAGAATCAGGGTCTTTTCCAGTGAGTCAGTTCTTTGCATCAGGTGGCCAAAGGATTGGAGTTTCAGCTTCAATATCAGTCCTTCCAATGTATATTCAGGACTGATTTCCTTAAGGATTGACTGGTTTTACGTCCTTGTAGTCCAAGGGACTCTCAAGAGTCTTCTCCAACACCACAGTTCAAAAGCATCAATTCTTCGGTGCTCAGCTTTCTTTATAGACCAACTCTCAAATCGATACATGACTACTAGAAAAACCATAGATTTGACTAGACAGACCTTTGTTGGCAAAGTAATGTCTCTGCTTTTTAATATGCTGTCCAGGTTGGTCATAGCTTTTTTTCCAAGAAGCAAGAATCTTTTAATTTTGTGGCTGCAGTAACCATCTGCACTGATTTTGGAGCCCAAGAGAACAAAAACTGCCACTTTTTCCATTGTTTCCCCATCTATTTGCCATGAAGTGATGGGACCAGATGCCATGATCTTAGTATTCTGAATGTTGAGCTTAAACCCAACTTTTTCACTCTCCTCTTTCACTGTCATCAAGAGGCTCTTTAATTCTTCACTTTCTGCCATAAGGGTGGTATCATCTGCATATCTGAGGTTATTGATATGTCTCCTGGCAATCTTGATTCTAGCCTGTGCTCCACCAGTCTGGCATTTTGCATAATGTATTCTGCATGAAGTTAAATAAGCAGAGTGACTATACAGCCATGATGTACTCCTTTCCTGATTTGGAACCAGTCTGCTGTCCCATGTCTCGTCTTAACTGTTGCTTCTTGACCTGCATACAGATTTCTCAGGAGGCAGGTTAGGTGGTCTGGTATTTCCATGTCTTGAAGTGTTTTCCACAGTTTTTTGTGATCCACACAGTCAGAGGTTTTGGCCTATTCAATAAAGCATATTTTTCTGGAATTCTCACTTTTTCCATGGTCCAACAGATGTTGGCAACTTGATCTCTGGTTCCTCTGCCTCTTGTAAATCCAGCTTAAACATCTGGAAGTTAATTGTTCATGTACTCTTAAAGGCTGCCATGGAGAATTTTGAGTATTACTTTACTAGTGTGTGAGATGCGTGCAATTGTGAAATAGTTTGAACATTCTTTGGTATCACTCTTCTTTGGGATTGAAATGAAACCTGGCCTTTTCCAGTCCTCTGGCCTCTGCTGAGTTTTCCAGTTTGTTGGGATACTGAATGCAGCACTTTCACAGAATCATCTTTTAGGATTTGAAATAGCTCAACTGGAATTCCACCACCTCCACTAGCTTTGTTCATAGTGATGCTTCCTAAGGCCCATTTGACATCGCATTCCACGATGTCTGGCTCTAGGTGAGTGATCACACCATCGTGGTCTTCTGGATCATGAAGATGTTTTTTGTACAGCTCTTCTGTTTATTCTTGCCACCTCTTAATATCTTCTGCTTCTGTCAGGTCCATGCCATTTCTGTCCTTTCTTGGTGTCCTTCTTTGCATGAAATGTTCCCTTGGTATCTCTAATTTTCTTGAAGAGATATCTAGTCTTTCCCATTCTGTTGTTTTCCTCTATTTCTTTGCATTGATCACTGAGGAAGGCTTTCTTATCTTTCCTTGCTATTCTGTGGAACTCTGCACCCAAACGGTCCTCTCTTTCCTTTTATCCTTTGCTTTTAGCTTCTCTTCTATTCTCAGCTATTTGTAAGTTAGCAATTCTATAAGCTTTAAATGTACACAAATTAATCTTTTAAATAGCATGTAAAGGATATTATTATTGTTTCCTCTTCATAGATCACAGACTAAATGATGGTTAAAGGAGAATGCAATTAGTATTCCAAATCTAATCTTTATGTATATAAACACATTGGTACCAAGATATTGGAACTTTTTTTAAAATGCCATTTAGTTTTGATTAAAGAAAGTGCTATCCAGATAATTGTCACCCCCTGTATATAGTCTGTATTTTGCCTCCACTGAAAGTTAGTTGCTCGGTTGTGTCCGACTCTTTGTGACCCCATGGACTGTAGCCTGCCAGGCTCCTCTGTCCATAAAATTCTCCAGGCAAGAATACTGGAGTGGGATGCCCATTAGTTTATATGGGCAACCCACTATATACAATCCCTGAATAATCTCCCCTTACTCTCATTTATCTTTGTAAGTATTTTTTTTTAACTTTAGCATCTGAAATGTATCTCAGTTTTAGATCTGTTATCAATTTTCTGTGTTCTTCTATAGAAATTCTTACTAAACACTTAAAAAGAACCCTTAATCTAGCCTTTCAAAGTTGTTAATTGTACTTTCATTTGCTTAACATTTACCTTCCTCTCTCATGGGGTTTCTCTGGTGACTCAGATGGTAAAGAATTCACCTGCAATGTGGGAGACCTGGGTTTGATCCCTGGGCTGGGAAGATCCTCTGGAAAAGGAAATGGCTATGCAGTCCAGTACTCTGGCCTGGAGAATTCCATGGACAGAGGAGCCTGGCAGGCTACATACAGTTCAAGGGTCACAAAGAGTCAGACACGACTGAGCGACTTTCACTTTCCTCTTAATTGTCAGTATCTCATTCACAATTGGAACATTTAATTGTTTTTGATGATAGTCAATTGATATTTTTCAGTTTGTTTTTCTTTTTGAAAGAATCTCTGTTGCCTTCTATATCTTTGAATAAACTCTTAAAAACACTCACTTGAATGTCTATGCAGATTAATCTTATATTTGAAATTCATATGGAAGCATATATATTCTGCTTTTTACATCTGTCTTATGCTTAGAGTTCTTTTTATACTATTTACTGTCAGATTTCTTTATGTGAAATTGTAGTTTGATCATTTTTTCTATTACTCTCTATCTCTCTGAATACCTTTATCTCTTTAAGCACTTTTTAATTTTTCAGTTAGCTCTTTTCCTTGTGGCTTCCTGTCCAAAATATAGTTCTTTAATTTTGGTTTGGGATGATTTTGTGTGCTTATTTTGGGGATGTAGAAAATCTGTTGTTCAAAATAGCAGGTGACCTGGCTCACTCTATGGTTAAGGGTTTGTGATTTCTTTTCCCACCTGCCTAGACTATAGTTTCATAAAAGCTTTAGCTCTGGGGAAAGGTCAGTATAAGCTTTATGAAGCCCTCTTTTTAAAGCTGGGGAGAGATTATGAACTGCACATTTGATCTCTAGTTTCTATCCATGAGCCTGACTCTAGTCATTTTCAAGGTCTGAATGGAAGTCTTTTATACATTTTTTCATGGTTTCCCTGTAAGCACAGAACTTCTGGCAACTCCCACCCGCTTCCAGATCAAGAGTACAGCAGCCCATGGTTTCAGCTCTGCTCTCTGCTCTCTATTTTAGTGTTAACTTTGATTCTCAAAAATCTCACTTGGGAGTGCTGACTTCCATATTTTCATTTTATATATTTATGTTATATTTCATTTTATATTTATTATACATTAACTTAAGATTTCTATGATTTGGAATAGAAATGGAGTACTAAAATTACAGTGTTATCATGAATGGGAGTTGAACTTTAAATCATATGAATTTTATAATTATTAATTGAAATAATTAATTCTCAATCTTTATAGTTTGCTTCATAGAGTCATAAAGGAAATAATTTGATAAAATATTTGGGTACGTTTTGTTTTAATTTTAAATACCACAAAAAAACAGTTTACTTTGCTTTAAGTTTCTGCCAAGTAATGTATGATTAAACATACNCCACCCTCTCTTCCATTCTCTCTCTCTCCTCTCCCCCTAGATCCCTCACCCTCAGTCTCACATTCTTTCTCTCACATCCAGTAAACTCTTAAGTTCTTATCACCATCCCAGGTCAATGGCTTTGTCCTTAAATCTTACATAATGCCTGGAAAGTTTCACCAACGTGCAATAGCTTTGCAACCTTGGCTAAGTTACTTCTTGCTGAAAGACAAGGAAAATCATTACTGCCACAGGGCAGTTGTAGGTTAAATGAGGTAAAACATGAAAGGTTGTTATCCTGGCACCCGGTAGATGTGGTTGTCTGTGACCACTAGGGCCTTTCTCCTCACATCATCCCTGTGCTCTTGTCCTATCTTTCCCCATGAACAAGCACACCCACATCCCTTTGCACACAGAGCCCATTCATTCCAGAGACTCGAGTGGCTGTCTGCCAGGGACCAGGGAACAAAGTGCCTTTCACATTTCTGTTCTCATTTTTCTCCATAGAATCCTTTGAGGGAAAGAATTATCTTCTCACTTTTTGACTGGGGAACTGAGACTCAAAAAAAAGAAAAAAACTAAGCGATTTTCCCTGGAGCTCACAGCTTATCAGCCACAGAGTTAAGACTTACACTCAGCTCCAGAACCAGTGTGCTTTCCTCCCAGCCTTATGGTGAATGTTCTGTCACCTAAATCATGTTGGGGAAAAGGACATTCTCTCCTGCTTAAGCAGATGTGATTTACTAAGAAGTCCATGTTCACTAACCACATCTCTGCCTTCTCTGGTAAGGCACATGGGCTGACATGAAGATACTTGAGGTTAGATACCTTGTTTATCTTGTTAAATCTTTATGCCTTGTTCTCAGGACAAATGGTGGATACTCAATTCAAGGAAGTCGAACATATGAATGGATGATTATAAGGAATGTCCACGTCGTATAGTAGATTCGACCTGAGGCTAGTTGAGGAGAATTGGAAACAGAAACATCCCCGTCAAACCTGGGTGCATAACATGGATGTGCGCGTGTGCATGCACGCGCGCACACACACACACACACNCACAGCCAAAATCCTGCTTGGGACTTGAAACCCACGTGGCTGGGACTTGAACCCAGCTCAAACCCACAGTACCTAGTTTCAGGACCTAATGAAGCTTGGGTTCTTGATATCTCATCACAGAAAGAATTCAAAGACAAAGTGATAGGTAAGATATGGATTTATTCAGATTCAGAGAGAAGTGCACTCCACAGACAGAATGTGGGCCATCACAGAGGGTGGGTGTGGTCTCAAAATGTGCTGTGGTTAGTTTTTATAGGCAGGGTAATTTAATATGCTAATGAGTGAGAGGGTTCAGTTCAGTTCAGTTCAGTTCCTCAGTCCTGTCCAACTCTTTGCGACCCCATGGACTGCAGCATTCCAGGCCTCCCTGTCCATCACCAACTTCTAGAGTTTACTTAAACTCATGTCCATTGAGTTGGTGATGCCATCCAACGATCTTATCCTCTATTGTCCCCTTCTCCTCTCACCTTCAATCTTTCCCAACATCAGGGTTTTTCCAGTGAGTCAGTTCTTCACATCAGGTGGCCAAAATATTGGAGTTTCAGCTTTAGCGTCAGTCCTTCAGATGAACACCCAGGACTGATCTCCTTTAGGATGGACTGGTTGGATCTCCTTGCAGTGCAAGGGACTCTCANATTTTTTTTATGTTAATGGGTTTCTGAATCTTAAAATATTCTACCCCAAATTCTTCACTGTATGTATTTATGTATGCACATATATGGGGCTTCCCTGGTAGCTCAGCTGGTAAAGAATCTGCCTGCAATGTAGGAGACCCCAGTTTGATTCCTGGGACTGGAAGATCCCCTGGAGACAGGATAGACTACCCACTCCAGTATTTTGGGGCTTCCCTGGTGGCGCAAATGGTAAAGAATCCACCTTCGGTGTGAGAAGCCTGGGTTCGATCCCATCCCCTGGAGAGGGACATGGCAACCCACTCCAATATTCTTGCCTGGGGAATCTCCATGGACAGAGTTAAGTTGGACACAACTAAGCACAGCACAGCACATGCACATATATGCTGTAACCTGATCTATTTCAGTGCATGACAATTTCATTTACCCAGTTGTTCAAGGCAAACATGAGAATATTTTCTTTCTCTTTTGCCCTATATACAAGCAATCAGCAAATCTTCTCAAATGTGCTTACAATACAGCACATGCTGCTGTGCTTAGTCACTCAGCTGTGTCCTACTCTTTGTGACTCAATGGATTGTAGCCTGCAAGGCTCCTCTGTCCAAGTAAATTCATGATATCTGAGGCTATTTTACTTTGCTTCGTATATACAAACCGAAGGATTCCACTTAACTGGGAACATTTGTGTTGCTATAAGAATATACAGATGCAGACCACTTAATTTTATGTATTGTCATCCTAGAGAATTAGTCATTTCTGTAAGAGAAAAAAAAGATATATTAAATAACTACAGAAACATATTGTCACATCTGTGAAATATAGTGTTTTTTGAAATTTCATCTCTTAAGATGGAACCTTAGAATGCATTGAATTCTTGAAAAAATTTCATAGTTAGGGAGTCATTTTTACCTTACAAAGTTAAAAATTAAAGCGCAAAATATTGTACATTGATGATATGAAAGCAACTTTCATTTAAGTGTGACAGATTAGGGAAGTGACCTTTGTTATTTTCTATTTATTTCCTTCCAAATAAGAGGTTTGCAAAGTCCACTGTTACATCATTTCTGTGATCTTTTAGGTGATTTTCAAATGAACATCTTTAAAAACTTATTTATCCAGCTGTGTAAACTGAAAACAATAATTATACATTTAAAACTCAAAAGAAGAAATGAAATCCTATGTAACCACCACACAAATCAACAAATAAAACATTTCTAGTACTTTGGAAGCTTATCTATTGACCCTTTACAATCACTACTCCTTCCCCTTTGCAAAGACAACCACCATGAAAAATAGTAAGAAAATAGATTCATTTTGCTTGGACTTTCTCTAATAGACATATACCTGAATTACTTTGTGTCTTATTTCTCTTGATAAGGAATTTGAGTATTGTACTTGTCAATCATAAACTGACAAATGAAGAGGTAACAGCTGAACTAGATACCTTCCACTGAAGCAGATATCAAAGCAGGATAAACTAGAGTGGCTGAGAACATAATTTCAAACAAACTGAGGTCTGGCAACATTAAGCAACATTGTCTACTTGGTTTTCAAATTTCACATTCTGTGAGTGCCTTAATATATGGTTCCTCAAAATTTTAGTTACATACCATAACAAGTTTCATATTTCTCATAGATCTTACTCTCCAGTACAATAGGCTTTCATTGCATTTATTTATTAGTTCTGTTTTATTTTTACACTTCAACAAGATTACAAAATTGTTAAGGACAAGGATTATGTAGACAGTGTGAATACCTAACACAGTGTTTTACAATTTGCAGCTATTTAAGTATTATTTGTGTAGATGAATTAAAGAATTATTCTTGGCATCTCACTTTCATATTCTTCATTGTATTATTATAGTAGGACTTATAGTCAAATATAATCTTAGAGTAGTAAAACCAGTATGTCTTTTAAGTTAACTTTTTATTTTGAAGTATAATGTGCAAAAAAAAAAAGATAAATCATGCGTATTCAGATTTTCAGAAAGTGAGCCAACCTACGCAACCAGCATCTGGATCAAGAAACAGACTGCAACTGCTTCCCTTTAGAGCTCCTGATGTACTCTTTACCCCCGCTTTTTACAAGTAACCACTCTCCTACCATCTAAACACCTAACTTTGTCAACTGCATTTTACTGAGAAGAAACTTGGATTTAGAGAAGTAAAGTGATTTAGGAAAGTCAGGACTAGTGGACGATGGAGTGTACAAGGGTAAGAGGCAAGGTAAGGACAATGTCTTGAGTTGAACATGTATATTTTTATCATACAAGAGTCTCAGTGTCCCACGGAGGTGTGTAGGTACTGTAATCGGGCCACACATGGAAGTGGCACAGAGAAAAAACAGAGGTTGAAAAGTATTGGGTACCTATTTAGATATCAGAAGGTATCTAAGAAGTGCTGGAGTGGAATAGAAGATGCAGCCAGATGAAATTAAAGAGAACTAGACCAGTTTCCCAGTGTTCTGTACGGGGATCCTTGAATAAATTCCAAGGATCTGTTTCCTGGGCCACTTCCTCATACTACCTTTCCCTCTTGGACTAATTTTAGACTTGAGCACTTATTAGACAGTAGATGATGAGAGTAGGGTGGTTTGGAGTGTTGTCAATGTGAAGCTGCTGCTGCTGCTGCGTCGCTTCAGGCGTGTCTGACTCTGTGCGACCCCTAGGATTCTCCAGGCAAGAACACCGGAGTGGGTTGCCATTTCCTTTTCTGATGCATAAAAGTGAAAAGTGAAAGTGAAGTCGCTCAGTCGTGTCCGACTCTTAGCGACCCTATGGACTGCAGTTTACCAGGCTCCTCCACTCATGAGATTTTCCAGGCAAGAGTACTGGAGTGGGTTGCCATTGCCTTCTCCAGTCAACATGTAGAGAAATGCGTTATTAACATTATTATAATTCATAGTTCCCATTATATAAAGACTTCACACATTTACTCATCTAGCTTACTGCTGGTGACATTTAGGGCATTTCCAATTATTTTCTACTAGGAATGATGATTTTGAATTCATATTTATACCTTTCTTTTGCATATATTCAATCACTTTCTTTTGATGTAGTATATTTTCCTTAGGAAAGAAATTCCTGGGTTACAGAGAATGAGTGTGCTTAATTTTTTAGATCCTGCCAAATACTTTTCCAAAGTGATTATAGCATTTTTATGCTTCTGTCATCAGTGTATGAATGCTCATTTCTCTACATCATTATATTGTCAGTTTCTAATTTCAGTCATTACTAAGTGTAGAATAGTATCTAACTGTGGTTACAATTTACATTTTTCTTATGACATGAATTTAAACAGAATTTCTTATATTTCTTGACAATTTTGATACCACTGGTGAAATGCACTCATAATTTTGCTTTTTTCTTTTGTTTTGAAAATTGTGAATAGGTTTTACCTGTTATTTGTATAGTCTAGATAAAGTTCTTTATTACAAAAACATAAAGTGTAATTAGTTTGAACATTCAGTGGACTATCTTAAACTCTAGTGACATCTTGCATTTTATTTATGAATTTGGCAACTTGTGACTTCTCTCATTTTTCCTTAATCAGTCTTACCAGAGATATATAAACTTTATTATTCTAAGGAAGGTAAGAACCTTGTAAAACATCAAACTACAGCAAGTTTAGATAGAATTATTACTATCGTTGGAAGTATCTTTAGATTTCAAGTTCTTAACCTTTTCAGTATTATGTTACTGAGATAGTTTAGAAATGGTTTAAGAATATAAACTTACTCAGTTTTTAAAGAATATAAGTTATATAGTAATTATGTCCAAGTGAATGAAAATGTCTGATACAGTCCCTCAAATTTTCTAACAACCTAGAGAGCTGAATATTATTAATTTCAATTTGGAGCTCAAAAATGTTTGTTAAAATGTACATATTCAGGTGCCACTTCACAAATACCTAATCAGATTCTCTGGTAGTGTGGTCTAGGAATTTGAGTATTTAATACAGTTGATTTATATGTACATTTAAGTCTAAGGAATATTGTACATGAAAAAGCTCTCTAAACAAGTATTTATCATTTGATATACTTTATTAATATTAAGTCACAATTGAAATGGTAGAAATAAATCCTTATATGACTACTATGTAAAACAAACAGCCCTTACTAATTCTACAACTATTGAGACTTTATAGGCAGTTACTCAAACTGATTTTTATGAATCCAGAGGACTTATTACAACACAACCTTCTGCTTCTATAAAAGAGCTAAAATAGTTTTTATTAGAATTTTATTTCATCAACTTCTATGGACTTTCACATGTACAAAGTGGCTGCTGCTGCTAAGTCACTTCAGTTGTGTCCGATTCTGTGTGACCCCATAGATGGCAGCCCACAAGGCTCCCCTGTCCCTGGGATTCTCCAGGCAAGAACACTGGAGTGGGTTGCTATTTCCTTCTCCAATGCATGAAAGTGAAAGTGAAGTCGCTCAGTCTAGCGACCCCATGGGATTTTCCAGGCAAGAGTACTGGAGACAAAGTGGCTACTTGGAATCAATTTAAATCAAGACATTGAGACTTTGTGTTATAGAAAGCACCCACAATGTCATGTTAATCAAGTTAATCCAAACTTTAAAAATTATTGATGGAGAAATGTTTATCTGAGAGACTCAAAAGATGAACAGTATTTGCCTTATCTATAATTACAATGCAAGAAAACTACAAAGTAGGGCAAGATACAGAACACTCTTCTATTTAATCAGCTATCCTAGTCATGAAATAATCAATATGTTTTGGTAATAGTATACAAATTTCCTGGTTAGATTAATGCTTTCCCTTATCTGGACCTTGCAAAAAGACTAGACAGTTTTGTTTTTCTTCCTTGGGAAATATTTTCAATACACCACTCTGGTCTGAGAGAAACTTACTTTACAATTTAATAACCAAGAAATTAGACAAGGTTTCTCATTAAAAGATAAATTTTCATTCCTTACTATCCCAAAGTTTTCAAAAGGTCAAACTAATATTTTAGAATCAAAACTGTCCCAATTTATAATAGGATTTAATCTTGACCAAAAATTATACCCCTTGCTTTAAAGATATTAATCTACATATTTTAAATTTTAATTATATAACTTTATAAGATGTCCCATGAGGTTTAGATTAATTCCTCCATTGTCACTATGTAACATTTGACCTTAAAACTAAATTTCTCATATTCACATATACATATACGACAAACATTTCCAACAGGTAGTCACCAAACCTAACTTTACAGCATACACAACTAGATTGAATTTTATAGAAAAAAAAAAAAATGACACCAAGAAGGCAAGCCTTAGAACCAAACTGAAAAGAATAATTTCAGTTACTTTAACAGTCCTGCTTTTATATTCCAGAACACACACCCAACAATTCAGGCTGTCCTGTGTAAATGTACTAACAAATTTAGAACTTAAGACATTAATAAATGAAATATTTAACATTGAAATTCACTGAGCTATCTCTCAAAGCAACACATTTCCANAATAATTTCAGTTACTTTAACAGTCCTGCTTTTATATTCCAGAACACACACCCAACAATTCAGGCTGTCCTGTGTAAATGTACTAACAAATTTAGAACTTAAGACATTAATAAATGAAATATTTAACATTGAAATTCACTGAGCTATCTCTCAAAGCAACACATTTCCAGAATCAGCCAGAAAACTAGATAATTACATGTAAAAGAGTGAAATTAGAGCACTTCCTAACACCATACATAAACTCAAATGGATTAAAGATCTAAATATCAGCCCAAATAGTATAAAACTCTTATAGGAAAACACAGGCAGAACACTCTCTGACATAAATCATAGCAAAATTTTTGATCCATCTCCTAGAGTAATGAAAATTTAAAAAAAAAGCAAATGGGATTTCATTAAACTTAAAAGCTTTTGCACAGCAAAGGAGACCATAAACAAATGAAAAACAACCCACAGAATGGGAGAAAACATTAGCAAATGAGGTGACCAAAAAGGAATTAATTTCCTGCCGCGGCCAGCACAGTCAAGGAGCAACCCCCGTAAGGAGGACGTGAAGGAGAACGCCCGCTTAGAAAAAATAAGAAGACAGAAAGATGGGGTTGAGAGGATCAGACCTCATTGTCTGATACCAACTTTATTAGGTGTTCAGTATATATAGGATAACATACGTGACTTATGACATCTACTAGGTTACTTTGATCTAGATAGTCATTCACCAGACCTTCACCATTGTGTTCAGGACACAATGCCTAGTTACTTGAAGTGCGATAAGCACCAGTGAGCAGAACATAGCTATCAGACATCTTGGAGACACAAGGTCGTAAACACATTCTTCAGGGAGGCGGGACAGAGAGCTTAGGGCATGCCTAAGGCTCAGCGATAACGCTCGAGCAGCTCCCAAAACTTTAACCCTTCACGGGCAGTCCCCCGCAGTTCCCCCTTCTTTATTTTTTAAAAGCTCCAAAAGATGTCTGTGTTGTAGCATGTTCTGGTGTACTAACATTTTTATATGAAAAAACTCTTTAAAAATGATTTTTATAAGGCAAGGAGCTAAGCATATTAAGATAAGCATAGTAGTTAGCACTACTCCAACGGCAATCATGCCCTGCCACAAGGAATGAAGGCTGGGGAAGTTAGAAAATAAATTTTTTACAAAGTTGTCGGCCATTTTGGCTATATTCAAAGTTGCTTTAGGAGCATTTTTAATTTTATGCATCAATTCCAAAGCAGTCTCATCATACCAAGAATCAGTTATTTCTACTGGCATCATTACAAAGGCTGGCTGTTTTACAACTAAAACTTGTTCCCCTATTTTTACTCCTCGAATACAATTAGTAAGTACACAATCAGAACAATTTATATGATAAACGTTAAGAGAAAACAAAATATTTATACGACCTTGAATTAACATGAAGGGAAAAGGCACACAAGCTCGGGGGTAGCGGTCAGTGAGTCTAACATGACCATATCTGGTTCCACTAATATTGGGCTGTAAATGCAGTCCATGACCTCGGTCGAAGGCGGCTAAAAGTTTTCAGACTTCAGTTTGATAAGTATGAGCAGAGTTAACTGACAGGATCGGCGGGTGTTGTCCTCGGCATTCTGGACATTTCGGTGTTTCTCCAGGCGCCCAGTCCCATAAGCCTGTGGCGTTGTTAAGATTATACACAGTGGCAGTTCGTGCTCGGCATAGAGTCCAAGGAATGTCTATTCCTAAGTTTATACTCAGACTCTTGTCACAGAAAGGGATGTTAAAAGGTCCTGTACCGTCATGAAGTCTCTTTGTCCCAGCCTCTGTAGAAATTTCAAAGACATGTAACTATGTTCATACACCTTGGTCATTGCATTTATTTAGAAGAAATATTTTGAAAACGAGATTTTTTTGGTTTCAATGTACCCACACTTCCCTTCTTAAAATAAATCCTTCCTACCCCCATCCCCAACTTACACTGTTTGAGGGGGATACTGTATAAAAATACAAATTAAAAAACTGAACACTTATTAATCACAAATGCAAAAGGAATGTGGATGACATTTGGGTTCCCAGGGGTTCAAAGGCCGAAAACAGAAAGCAAAAAGGGAGTCTCCACTACTCTGATCTTATGAAAAAGGTAAAATTCCTTGTTTGATAATGCAGTGAGCTTACTTTCTGATGGATGTGTAATTTAACCAGACGTTAACAGGGGCCAACATAAAAGCCACATCGCTGTCGTCTCAGTAACAGACTGAGTTTACCCCAGCAACCTTCTGGAATAGCTTTCTAAAGGCAGTGGTTTAAACTGCTCCCTCTTCTATCCCATCTCCTAACCTAGGTCCTTCCTTGCTTACACTCACCAGAAGTAAGTGTACTCGGAAGTTCAGTATTTCTGGTGTGTTTCAATATTACTGGATTTATTTTCTAGTCACTTTTTATTTTCAACTGAAGGACTACATTCAACCTTTCTTCTTTCCCTTGCCTCCAAATACTCATGACCCATTCATTTATACTTTCAAGTTATCAGATAGACCTCATGCTAATCCTGTTTCCATTTTCACCCTCCCCTTTCTACATTCACAACCCTTCTGCGACATTCCTTTTCTCTCAGACAAGACTACATATAAACAGTGCAAATCTTTCCTTCATGTGCTAACTTGATAAGAGGTCAGTCAACTGCTGAACTTCAATCCTCTTTCAGGATATCCATTTTGGGGGATGATGTGCAAACTGGGGTGCTGAAGCTACCCAACATGACTGGAAGACTCTGATTCCTCCTCAGTCCACTCAGTAAATTGCTCCCTGAATTTAAATAGACAGCAGAGTTTGGTCTTTGAAGACCATTTTCTGCTTTTTGGCTTCTTCCATTTGCCTGGGCCTTGGGGGTCTTAATCACTCTGGCTATCCCCAGTCTCTTTAGCCTGTCCACTAAGTTCATCTTTAACTGGCTAACATCAGGAGGGTTTTGGGATGGTCTCAGGCCATACATCTCTTGGAGGAATGTTTTCGTTGGTCGGGAGGCCAAGAAATTTTCAGAGAGATGCACTTGAGGCTCTACGGGCAAAGGAGAAGGGCAAGGTGAATGAGTTGGTGAATTTGGTGGTGTGGAAGGGGTAGACAGGCCTCGAGGGAGGGGCTGGAGGAGAGGGTTCTCTGAAATTAAGTTGGGCATTAGTGGCCTGATATGCTCCCTCACCCGATAACATCTCATAGGAAGTTTGAACACCTTGTTGTCTGTTAATTTCTGCTATCTGGGCACATTGCTCCATATATTCAGATTTCCATAATAAATAATCTCCCCCAGAGAGGCAAGCCCGAGAAATTTGTTTCCAATCGTTGGGAGGAAGATTTTGAGCAGCTAAACTTTCTATCATAGCGATAGTGAAAGGAGCTGTGGGACCATACTGTGCACAAGCAGTTTTTAATTCCTTCAATTGCTTAAAAGGCAGTGCTTCGTAAAAGCGTTGATTATTATTTTCAAAAACAGGAAACGCCAAAGAAAAGTCAGAAACAATCTCACCCAATCCTTGTGCTTGCTTCAGTGCCTTTTGCAGTGGGGACACGGTCTCAGCGTGTGGAACAGGTCCAGGAGGGGGATCTAGGCCAGCTATAACAGAAGGAGCATAAGCGGGTGGAAAAGGAAGAGGAGCAGAAGGGTGTTCAGGAGGATCACGAGCCTTAAACCCAGAATTCTGTAAAGCAATAGTTAACTTTTGTATACAGTCAATTAATTCATTTTTTGATGCAGATGGCCCTTTTTCCTGAGCCAAAAATTCCCAATCTTCCTGGTGATATTTAGCAGCTTCATCCTCTAATTCAGCCTCATCTGTAGAGGAAAGGGAGTCCTCTGAACCTGGCGTCCGAGGAACCTGAAGGGGTCGGGACTTACCCTCATGGTCCTCAGGAACGGCATAAACTGATTTATTAGAGAAAGGTGGGGGATCATTCTCTTGTTTCAATAATTGCCCTAGCCTTTTTATCTCGTTATTCTCAAAGTCTAAGCAATCTCGAATCAGAGTCCACAAGGACAACGTTTCAACGGGCACTTTATCAGGGCCGTGCAACGTATAATGAGTTCGAATTTGCTCTCTTACCTTCTTCCAAGTATCTAAATTTACAGTGCCATCCTTTGGGAACCAAGGACAAACTTTTTTAACAAAAGAAAGAAAATTTAACAATTTAAGCATAACAAACAACATCTGTACAAACAATTGTCGACTATGTGTCTGCCCCATATTTATACTCTCAACTATAATCTTTACTATTCCACTTCAATATCAATTGTGAGTTTATTTACTTTGCAATTACTTACTCTGCAATATAATATGAGTAGTGGCGAGAGACCTGTCTTCGTGTCTTACGCCCCACGTTCGGCGCCACTTGCCGCGGCCAGCACAGTCAAGGAGCACCCCCCGTAAGGAGGACGCGAAGGAGAACGCCCGCTTAGAAAAAAATAAGAAGACAGAAAGATGGGGTTGAGAGGATCAGACCTCATTGTCTGATACTAACTTTATTAGGTGTTCAGTATATATAGGATAACATACGTGACTTATGACATCTACTAGGTTACTTTGATCTAGATAGTCATTCACCAGACCTTCACCATTGTGTTTAGGACACAATGCCTAGTTACTTGAAGTGCGATAAGCACCAGTGAGCAGAACATAGCTATCAGACATCTTGGAGACACAAGGTCACACATTCTTCAGGGAGGCGGGACAGAGAGCTTAGGGCATGCCTAAGGCTCAGCGATAATGCTCGAGCAGCTCCCAAAACTTTAACCCTTCACGGGCAGTCCCCCACAAGTTTCGCTTCAACATCAGTCCTTCCAATGAATATTCAGGACTGATTCTTTTAGGATGGACTGGTTGAAGCTCCTTGCTTCCTAAGCGACTCTCAAGAGTCTTCTCCAACACTACAATTCAAAAGCATCAAATCTTCGGTGCTCAGCTTTCTTTATAGTCCAACTCTCCCATCCATACATGACTAATGGAAAAACCATAGGCTTGACAAGACGGACCTTTGTTGGCAAAGAATTGTTTATGCTTTTTCTTCCAAGAAGCAAGCATCTTTTAATTTCATGGCTGCAGTCACCACCCGCAGTGATTTTAGAGGCAAAAAAATAAAGTCTGTCACTGTTTCCACTGATTCCCCATCTATTTACCATGAAGTGATGGGACCAGATGCCATGATCTTCATTTTCTGAATGTTGAGTTTTAAGCCAACTTTTTCTCTCTCCTCTTTCACTTTCATCAAGAGCTTCTTTAGGTCTTCTTTGCTTTCTGCCATATGGGTGGTGTCATCTGCATATCTGAGGTTATTGATATTTCTCCTGGCAATCTTGATTCCAGCTGTGCTTCTCCCAGCCTAGCGTTTCTCATGATGTACTCTGCATATAAGTTAAATAAGCAGGGTGACAATATTCAGCCTTGTCATACTCCTTTCCCAATTTGGAACCAATTTGTTGTTCCATGTCCAGTTCTAACTGTTGCTTCTCAACTTGCATATAGATTTCTCAGGAGGCAGACAAGGTGGTCTGATATTCTAGTCTCTTGAAGAATTTTCCACAGTTTGTTGTGATCCACATAGTCAAAGGCTTTGGCATAGTCAATAAAGCAGAAATAGATGTGTTTCTGGAACTCTCTTGCTTTTTCCATGATCCAGTAGATGTTTGTAATTTGATCTCTGGTTCCTCTGCCTTTTCTAAAACCAGCTTGAACATCTGGAAGTTCCCAGTTGACGTACTGTTGAAGCAAGGCTTGGAGAATTTTGAGTATTACTTTGACAGCATGTGAGATGAGTGCAATTGTGCAGTAGTTTGAGTATTCTTTGGCATTGCCTTTCTTTGAGATTGGAATGAAAACTGACCTTTTCCAGTCCTGTGGCCACTGCTGAGTTTTCCAAAGTTGCTGTCATATTGAGTGCAGCACTTTCACAGCATCATCTTTCAGGATTTGAAACAGCTCAACTGGAACTCCATCACCTCCACTAGCTTTGTTCATAGTGATGTTTTCTAAGGCCCACTTGACTTTGCCCTCCAGGATGTCTGGCTCAAGGTGATTGACCAAACCATCATGATAATCTGGGTCATCAAGATCTTTTTTGTGTTTTTGCTACCTCTTCTTATTATCTTCTTCTGTTAGATCTATAGCATTTCTGTCCTTTATTATGCCCATATTTGCATGAAATCTTCCCTTGGTATCTCTAATTTTCTTGACGAGATCTCTAGTCTTTCCCATTCTGTTGTTTTCCTCTATTTCTTTGCATTGATCACTGAGGAAGGCTTCTTACCTCTCCTTGCTATTCTTTGGAACTCTGCGTTCAAATGGGTATATCTTTTCTTTTCTCCCTTGCCTTTCACTTCTCTTCTGTTCTCTTCTTTTCTCAGCTATTTATAAGGCCTCCTCAGACAGCCATTTTGCTTTTTTGCATTTTTTTCTTGGGGATGGTTTTGATCCCTGCCTCCTGTTCAATGTCAGGAACCTCTACCCATAGCTCTTCAGGCACTCTGTCTATCAGATCTAATCCCTTGAATCTATTTCTCACTTCCACTGTAAAATCATAAGGGATTTGATTTAGGTCTACCTGCATGGTCTAGTGGCTTTCCCACTTTCTTCAATTGAAGTCTGAATTTGGCAATAAGGCGTTCATGATCTGAGCCACAGTCAGCTCCTGGTCTTGTTTTTGCTGACTATATAGAGCTTCGCCATTGTTGGCTGCAAAGAATATAATCAATCTGATTTTGGTATTGACCATCTGATGATGTCCATGTGTAGAGTCTTCTCTTGTGTTGTTGGAAATGGGTGTTTGCTAGGACCAGCGTATTCTCTTGGCAAAAGTCTATAAGCATTTTCAGTTAGTATTAAATATTCGAACACATGATCTCTTTATTCATATGTAGATATATTGCTATATATTTAGTAGATGCATATTCAAAATAAGTTTTTTGTATCTTAACTTAAAACTCAGTTTTCTTAAATTTCATCACCAAGTCAAAGATATTTTGTGTACAAAGTAGATCAAAATATAAAAGACACAACTATGTGTAGTATATGCTGAAGCTACCTATGTAGATAATGTGTTTTTATTTCACAGCTCTGTTTTCTCCTTATTTGGGAAAGCAGAATAATCATTCAGGAGTGTTTATTTCATGATGAATATCCACATAATGACCTCAACTTTCTGTGTTGCCTCTGGGAATGTGCTATCAGGGTGCCTTGGGAGCACACCACTGCCAGTTTGTCTGTGGTTTTCTGGGAAGCTTTGAGGTTTTAACTTTGATCTTTTCCCTCACACGCTGAGATTTTCTCCTGACTCCACTAGCCCAGACAGAATTTCTACCCTTGATCTCTAAGGTAATCTTAAACATACTCTTGACACCAGCATCACTCAGTGGCAAAAGTTTTCCTCTTAAGCATGGCCTGTTTACTCTTCAGCTTCTACCTTGTCCTTTGCTCATCTTGACTCAAAAGTGACTTCTTTAAACTTTCTGACTGGGAAGACTTTCCATTTTTGTTTCCTCAATTCTTTAAACTTCTTTATACTGAGGAAACTAGGCCGTTCTCTTTGATCTGTCAAAGAATTTGTAACAATGTTTGACCACAGGGTGAACTCTACTTAAAGTGGCTTCATAATTTTGTAGAGCTTTCATTCATTCCTTTTTTTAAAAATTGTGCTTCTCTTCCAAGGCACCTTACACCTCAGACATCGATTTTTTTTTTTTTNAGCATCAGTTCTTCGGTGCGAAGCCTTCTTCACAGTCCAACTCTCACATCCATACATGATCACTGGAAAAACCATAGCCTTGACTAGAAGGACATTTGTTGGCAAAGTAATGTCTCTGCTTTTCAATATGCTATCTAGGTTGGTCATAACTTTTTTTCCAAGGAGTAAAGTCTTTTAATTTCATGGCTGCAGTCACCATTGGCACTGATTTTGGAGCCCCCCAAAATAAAGTCTGACACTGTTTCCCCATCTATTTCCCATGAAGTGATGCGACTGGATGCCATGATCTTCATTTTCTGAATGTTGAGCTTTAAGCCAACTTTTTCACTCTTCACTTTCACTTTCAGCAAGAGACTTTTTAGTTCCTCTTCACTTTCTGCCATAAGGGTGGTGTCATCTGCATATCTGAGGTTATTAATATTTCTCCCAGCAATCTTGATTCCAGCTTGTGTTTCCTCCAGCCCAGTGTTTGTCATGATGTACTGTGCATATAAGTTAAATAAGCAGGGTGACAATATACAGCCATGACGTACTCCTTTATAGGACATTCTAAAAGACAAGGACCTGGCTTTTGAAATAATCAGTAGTAGAGAGTAAAAGGGCTTCCCTGGTGGCTCAGAGGTTAAAGCGTCTGCCTGCAATGCAGGAGACCTGGGTTCGATCCCTGGGTTGGGAAGATCCCCTGGAGAAGGAAACGGCAACCCACTCCAGTATTCTTGCCTGGAGAATCCCATGGACAGAGGAGCCTGGTGGAGCCGCAGTCCACGGGGTTGCAAAGAGTCAAACACGACTGAGTGACTTCACACACACACACGCACACAGAGTAAAAGGAGTGAAAGGGACACTATTGCAGATCAAGAGACTTGATAAATACCAAACAAAATGTGGCCACGTATATAAAATCATTGAGACAATATTGCTACTGCTGCTAAATCGCTTCAGTCATGTCTGACTCAGTGCGACCCCATAGATGGCAGCCCACCAGGCTCCTCCATCCCTGGGATTCTCCAGGCAAGAATACTGGAGTGGGTTGCCATTTCCTTCTCCAGGGGATCTTCCCAACCCAGGGATCAAACCCGGGTCTCTCATATTGGAGGCAGATTCTTTAACCTCTGAGACACCAGGGAAGCCCTAAGTGGCACTTAATTATGCTTTGGGTATCAGATATCAGAAAAGGAGTGTTGTTAATTTTTAGGAGCTTTCACAATTGTTGTATTTATGTTATCCATGTATGGGACTAAGGTTGTCCTGCTTCTTTTGCTCTTAGCTCTGTTTTAAATTTTTCATAGTTATTTCAACTAAAAGATTGTATACACATACATATATGAGTCCTTTCTTAAAATTATTGAGTAACTCGTCACAAGTGATAGTGGAAATTTCAGACAATTTCATTTCTAAATAAAACCCTCTATGAAGTAGCTCTGACTTTTCTTCCTCATTCACTCAAACCAAATTACTTTAAGTTTCAGAAATAGTCATATATCAGAACTATTTGCCTTTGCACAGCCTTTACCTTCTGTCTGATTGTTATCTGCTATTTTAAAACAAAAACAAACAAGAAAACCTGACTTTTTAAGAGCTTGTGTTAGTCTTGCTCTAAGGGAAATCACCTCTGATTAAATAGCTGGAAAATGCACTCGTATAGAAAAAAAAAAAGAGAGAGAGAGAGAGAACACTAGTCATCAGATGAAAGCAGATCTGGTAAAAAAAAAAAAAACAACAAAAAAAACAAACATTAAATTGAATGAGACATATACCGAAAGCCAACTGGGCGGATGGGTGGAACTTAATGCTTCTCTTTAAATGCGATTTGTATATACATATATTAATACAATTAGGCTCTTAATTCAACCAAGATTTATGTTAATTAAAAAAGTTTGCTTTGTCTACAATTTGATATGTTTCTTTGTATTCCCATAGTCTTGTTCTTGTGACAGGATACCTTATTCATCATTTCTTAAATTCTCTTTTGTGTGATTATATTTAAGTTGAAAGCCTGATTGATTTTATATGATTTGTAACTTTATACCTAGCACAATGTTTGACTTACTCTACATACTAATTAAGCATTGGGGAATTTGTTTTGAATTAAAGAATCATTTAGAGGATAATAGGAGTGTGAGAATATACACACAAACTTTAGGCAAATCCAGGTCTATTAAAGTGTTAATTTTTAGTAAAGGAGTGGAAAATTAAGATATTTTTATATGCATTTTTCTAGATAGTGAATGACTTTGCTACTCTTTTAAAGATGATCAGTACTGTGCTGACTCTGAAAACTGGTCCTGATTTATTTTTGTCTTTTAACATGTTTTATGGCATGAGCAGTTCAAAATCACAGTTTTAATATACACCAATTTCTTGTTTTTAACTTCACATCTTTGAGTTGTAAAATTTCCCCTGGGGATTAGAAATATATTCTTATATTCCTTGATCTTTTATTATATCTTAAAATGAAGGCCAACAAAGAGATTGAATAAAAATAGATAATACCAGAAATAGTGTATCATTCAATTGAAAATGGGTAGCTTGTTAGTCAGAATTGAACAAGACCTTTGACTGAGGTCTACCTGAGTGGCAGGCTCAACACTGAAATAAGAAAAGAAGTCAAATTTCAAGTCAATCAGATACCACAGATGTTAAAGCGAGAGAAATTTAAAAGAAAACTTTCGTGGCTTCCATGAAAGGAAAGGCCTTTATAAATATGACTATTTATAAATAGAAGTACTTTAAAAAAATACATTTTAGAATGTAACTGATAACAAACAGAAGAAATAGTTAATACTTGCAAGCACTGTCCTACGGAATTTTTGAGGATTATGTGATTTAGCACATCAGTTGTGTGATAAACAAACTAGAAAGAACTTCAAATTTGGGAAGAAAACTAAGATCCATGAAAAGCAAGCAATGCCTTTAAGCAAGTCAGTCATTGATGTGAATTTCAAAGTGAGAATTTATGCTCTAGATCATTTTTTTCTGAATTATTATTCTGTATAATACAGACTGTCAGCTAATCTCCACAATTATGTTGAAAATTCACAAATCCAAATTAAGTACTTAGCTTAAGAGTGATATGGAAAGAATCCTTACTCTACTTTAATTACAGCTAAATTGTTACAGCCATGAAACAATCCCTTCTCAGGGCATGCTCATATGCTCAATATATTTGTCTCTTTCTTCCATGTATTGTTCAAATTCTATCCAAACTTCAATATGTAATTTAAATGCTATATCATGTACTTCACTATATAAAAAACATCTCTTTCTGCTTTAGGTTATTGTAGCACTTTCTCCATAATCTTATTATGAAACATAATATCTTACAAAACATGATACTTTACGATAGTGAAAAGGGAATGCAATTTAAAGATCTAAATTCTGACTCTTAAACTAGCCACAGATATAGACTTGGTCTTGGGGCCTCTGAGTCTTGATTTTTTCATCTTAAAATTAAAGTTTATAGCCTGACAACATAATATTAAGTATTATAGTTTAAACAAGGTATGAATAGAGTCTGAAACACCATAAGAACTAAAAATACGTTCTCTTTTTTTTTTTCCTTCATTAATCTCAAAAGCATCAGTTGTGGGTTTTGTCACAGTTGTTAGAACTTTGGCATTCTCCTTGCCTTCATGCATGCATGCATTCGTTATTTGTTGGAGGCCCATTATGTACAAGACACTGCGTTAGAAACTAAAGAAATATTTGTATACAAATGAGATAGAGATACAACTACCCAAAAATCTTCATGGAGTATGGTGCCTGTCTAGCTTCAGGTCAAATTAATAGTGATTTCTTAACAATAATGTATATCAAGTATATCAATGTATATCTCATATCTCTTCTTCTTATAATGGCATTAGTTCCATAATGAGAGCCTTATCCTCATGACTTAATCTTACCTAATTACTACCCAGTATCTACCTCCAGGTACCATCACATTAAAGGTTCGGGTTTCAACAAATGAAATTGGGGTAAGACACAAGTATTTAGTCCATAACAAATTTGATAGTGATAGTTCTAGAAGCTAGCCAAAATAGGGAATTTAACCACTTACACATTTGATGTTATTTAAAAGAGAAAATAAATAAGCTGCTTAGAACTGGTTTTTTATTTTGATTGAAGTTAAATATCTTCTTGTGGTCACTCATAAAATGAATCAAGTAGCATGTAGTGAATAATGACCTTCAAAGCATGACTACCATCAATACAAAGACAAGTTACATTCAGTGTTTTATTAAAGTATATTTAAAATAAGCTAGTGACATAATGCATGGTAAGAGATTAATCATTACAGTTCTATGCTGAACCAGTGTTTGACCTTAGGTAAATTACTTTATTTTCTGTGACTCATTTCTTGTGTCTTTAAAAGGAAGATATTAGACTAGGTAATTTCTTAGGCTTTTTCAGTTCAAAATATATTGAATAAATGTTGTATAATTAATTTGCCACNTGCTGAACCAGTCTTTGACCTTAGGTAAATTACTTTCTTTTCTGTGACTCATTTCTTGTGTCTTTAAAAGGAAGATATTAGACTAGATAATTTCTTAGGCTTTTTCAGTTCAAAATATATTGAATAAATTTTGTATAATTAATTTGCCACAGTTGCTAACATATCATCAGATACTCAATAAAAAAATGTCCTAGAAGGCTGACATTACCACTACTTTCAAACCATTTTGGACAAGAATTATTTCTATAATTTCTTCAAAATAAGTTTGATTCATATGACGGATAAATAGATGAAGAGCGGGAGAGAGGCAGGGCTGGTCTTATAGTTAATTGCAGTGGAAGTCCCAGAACTCAGTTTCTCCCACAAGCCTGCCCTTAGTTCTGCAGAGTTGTCTCTGAGATAATTTTACTAAACACTAGTACTCCAAAACAAGACTGAAAATAATTGTAGTGAACGTGTTAGGTAGTTAGAGTAAAAAAAATAAAAATAAAAAAACAAGAGTCCAAAATGGCCATTAAAAAAATGGCAGCTAAAAGGCAGACAAAGGAATGAAACAGTTCGCACAAAACAAAAAAAGGGAAAATTCCAGCCTGGAGTAAAAAATTTTGGTGGGGGAGAAACATTCTCAACATGACCCCTTCCCTGGTTGGTCTCAAATACAAGCCCTGTTTGACATGGAACAGAATGTATCAGTCTCTGCAGACTGCTTGGGTGAGAAACAAAGGACATAAGAAAAAAAAAAAAAAACTAAACTAAAATGGGCTGGGTCCCCTCTCACATCTCAGGAGGATATTTTCATGTTACTTGTTTAATAAATGCTGCTTGCATGAGCTTTCCTGGTCTGTCATTTTAATTCTTTCACTAAAACAAGAAAAGGAACATGGAAAGAGCCACACCTGACAAAAGAAGCATACAGGCATTGAGACCAGCCATTCCCATGCTTAAATTCTGAATTTAACATATCTTAACTATTTAGGGCCACATTCAGGTTCTATGATGGCTTCACACAATCTGGGAGGTTCTCTATTTAAAAGGAAGTCATAGAACCATAAATACAAAACTGTGTATAAGATCCTCCCAGCCAAGAAGGGATTGTATGTTGAGGGGGAGTCCTTAGCTGAGTGACTTAGGATATTTAGTGAAGCCAAACCTCAGTTTCCTCAGCTTCCAAATGAATCGAGTACATCTCTTGAAGGTGACCAAGAGAATTAAGTTAGATAATGTTTGTAAACCATGTAGCAAAGAGAAAGGAAATTCAATAGGTATTAACTATACTATATTTGTGTCAAGGTTTTGTCAAAGACCAATTATACCAGGCAAAGCTAATAGACAAGAAAGTTTTTGTTAAAAACTATTGAAATCTCTCTATGGGAGACAGATTGATTCAACTGTATTGAAACCACAGGCAGGAGGGTTTTAAGCACCGGGATGAGCTAGTGGAAAAGTACTAGAGAACAAGCTAGCGGAAGTTGATCAGTGTAATTAGGCATCTGTGTTTACTCACTGGCACTTATCAAAGTTGGTTTCTCACCTCCCACAGAGGCTAGAGGATAGGAATGTTCAAAGTTTCCCACTGAACTATAACTACGTTATACTCTTATTTAATACCAACAAAGCAGAATTGAGATATATCTTGGACAGTATAGAAACTGAAAATTTTCTGGAAACTTTAAAGTTTCTGAAATATTTATATTGATGATATTTTACCCATACAAATAATCTAGGGAGGGTTAGGCATCTCTTCTTACTGGACAACATATCAAATAATCCTAATTATTTTTAATATTTCTCTTTTTACAAAGCAAAAGAAAAATTTGTGTGAATTTCCATGGATCCTCTGGAAAGTTCCAAAGTCAATTTGAGATAAGCAAATTTCATTTGGAATTCTATTTTGAGATGGCAAAAATGAGAAGTTTTTAAAGATTCAGAAGATTTGGACACTTGTAATCTGATCATGAGTCACCAAAATATTACTTGTCTACCTATTTAACTAAAGTATCAGAGGAGTTTAAAAGGAAATATTGGTGGTAACATGACTGAAAAAACAAAATTTCTAGGTCTTCTAAATGTGAAAAGAATTGGCTCACTTAAATAATCAATACATATTCAAGTCAACATGAAATATAGGAAGTTATTCAATAAAACACAGAAACTTTAGTTTCTAGGAAAGTTAGTTATAAGGAAAACAAAACCTTTTACAATTGTATTAGGAACAAACCAATGATCTAAGAAACTTTTGGCATTTAACAGAGAGAACACCAAACTCTAGTTTTGCATCAGGACATCATTGATACTAAAGGTCATTAAAAAAGTTAAAAAAAAAATNATTATTTTAGAAATTACCTAGATATTTCATGGATATTACTTAATTTAGCATAAGTCTAATGTTTTCCTTTACAAAAATATTTTGGAAAGTATTTTTAAGCAGAAGTATAAGATATAATTATGGTTGAAATACAGTTTATCAGAATAAATGTTCAGAATAATATTTACAGTCTTAAATATCTAGTAGATATCTGTTTGATCATAAACCCAAGTATAATTTTAAAAGTATGCTTTTATTACATTTAATCATGATAATTCAGAACACCACTGTTTTTATTTTTATGTGAACTTGATTTTTTAAACATTTGGATTAATTTTATAAGAATATACATATTTTTTTAGTAGTATTTATTTTTTAATTTTATTTTTTTACTTTACAATACTGTATTGGTTTTGCCATACATTGACATGAATCCACCACAGGTGTACATGAGTTCCCAACCCTGAACCCCCTCCCATCACCCTCCCCATAATGTATATGAATACACATTATTTTTATATCATGCAAAGCTCAGTGTGTGTGTGTGTTTAATCTGAGAAGTTCAGTAATATTTATTTCTCTAAGCCTATTGTAATAGAGTTCCTTTAACCAGAAATTATAAGTTAATTTAGTAATTCCATTCAGAGACAGGAAAAACATCAGATCATATAGTCAACAGGAGTCTTTAAAGGAAGAGAATTGGAAGAGTAAGAAATTCCCACGGGGGAGAGACATGCCAGCTAACTGACCAAAAGTCAAACACAATCTCAGCACACAGGGACTTCCCTGGCCTTTCAGTGGCTAATACTCTGAGCTCTCCAATGCGGGGGGCCCAGATTTGAATCCTGGTCAGGGAACTAGATCCCACATACCACAACTAAAGATCTCGCATGCCACATCTAGAATTCCATGTGCCACAGCTAAAGATCACACATAATGATCAAAGATCCCACATGCTGCAACTAAGATCTGGTACAGTCAAATTAATCAATAAATATATTTTTTTTTAATGTCTCAGCACACTACAAGTACTCTAAGTACCATAAAACCAAAGTTCAATCAAATAAAATCTCATTACCATTCAAAATATGACTATAACTAAAGTCAGTTACTTACCATGTTTCAGGGGTCAGATGTCTGAAGTACTGAATCAGAAATCAATGGTTCCCTGAACTATCAGTCAGGAGTGAGGACGAAGGCTTTAAAGTTGAGCACCCGGAGCCTTGGGTGAGAGGCCTAGGTCCAGTGATGAAACTTATCCTATCTGAGGTATGACACCAGAACTGTCAAAGAAAATTTGCAAAAGACAGAGTTAGGTTGGCAAGGTTACTGGGGAGAAAGATTAAGCTGAACATCACAGAAACAAAAGGTGAGTGAGTTTTCAAGNCAGTGATGAAACTTATCCTATCTGAGGTATGACACCAGAACTGTCAAAGAAAATTTGCAAAAGACAGAGTTAGGTTGGCAAGGTTACTGGGGAGAAAGATTAAGCTGAACATCACAGAAACAAAAGGTGAGTGAGTTTTCAAGTGCAAAACTGACTTAGTAAAAAATACTAGAGGGCTTTATTTAGGTCCTCAGTTCATCTAATGTGATTAGGCAATCTCTGCTTGTTAATTGGAACTTACTGAAATTAGATTCCTACCCTATTACAAAGACCAGGAAGTAGGAGTACAAGTTCCTTTGATGTTGTAATTCAAAGGATGTCTCACAGGTCCTTGAAGACATTTCTGGACTATCAAACTGGTAAGAGGCTTTGAGATCTATATACACTTTAAGGGTCATTGACATCATCAAAATTAAGCATGTCATAAACCATCATTAACTGAAACAAATACAATTCTTAAGAAAAAATAAGCAAAATAAAAGCAAATAAAATTCTTAAATTCTTAACAAAATAAAAGCTATTCATCCTACAGATTCTTTGTTTTTCCCTTTTCTAAATGTATATCGTGGTTGCTCAAAAATAAGGTATAAAGTGAAAAAATTGGTCTCAAATCATTAAGAACACAGAAATCTGATTCAGTATCCAGAGGGAAATCAATGTAACTGAAGGACACAAGATAAAGAATATGAGAAAGAAATCAGGTTATAAACAAAAGTCAAAAGGAAAAGAANGTTGCTCAAAAATAAGGTATAAAGTGAAAAAATTGGTCTCAAATCATTAAGAACACAGAAATCTGATTCAGTATCCAGAGGGAAATCAATGTAACTGAAGGACACAAGATAAAGAATATGAGAAAGAAATCAGGTTATAAACAAAAGTCAAAAGGAAAAGAAATAAGAGAGTGAAATTATTCAAGCTCAGAATGCATAAATAACAAGAAGCAAGCAAAACAGAAGAGACAATGCCTGAAGAGGATTAAACTTCTGCATGTGTTTAGTAGTTTTCCTCACTCCCTTAACCCAAGGAAGAGGAATTGGCTTATGCCTAGAACACAGGCTTCCCTTGGACCTAGGTAAGATATGTACCAAAAATTAACTTGTTAAAATTCAACTTTTAAAATTTTTATGAAAAATCTCTTATGAATGGATTAACATGATTATATTCCTCAGTTATATCTTGATTTCTTTAAACACTCTATTAAACAATTACCAATTTTCACTGTTATATTTGGAAACCAAACTATTTTTGATTCACTGAATATGTGGTATGAAAAGACTTATTCAATTTTTCTGTTAAAACCCCACAGATTTTATTCCCTGGAGAAAAACACAATGCATCTCATTGTTAACTCTTAATATGAACAGTTGACATATCAATGGTCACCAAATATACTTTNATGAACATTGGGGTACATGTGTCTCTTTCAATTCTGGTTTCCTTGGTGTGTATGCCCAGCAGTGGGATTGCTGGGTCATAAGGCAGTTCTATTGGCAGTTTTTTAAGGAATCTCCACACTCTTCTCCATCGTGGCTGTACTAGTTTGCATTCCCACCAACAGTGTAAGAGGGTTCCCTTTTCTCTACACCCTCTCAAGCATTTATTGCTTGTAGACTTTTGGATTGCAGCCATTCTGACTGGTGTGAAAACTGGTTCAGTTTTGGAAAGTTGTACTTTTCTAAGGATTTGTCTATTTCTTCCACAAGTGAAGTGAGATTAATGAACTGTAGCTTCTGAGGATACCTTCACAGTAGCTATCCTACTCATAGGAAAGATGCTTTCTGTTCTCAGGCAGGTGAGTAAAATACTAAAGGACCCCCTTTAAGATATAATAATAATGACTAACATTTATTAAATGTTTACCGTAAAATGCATGTCTTAACTTTTCATGGTAAACTTATGAGGCAAGTACTATCATTATTTCCATTTTACAGAAGAAAAAAATATATCAATCAAGAGAAATTCCATAGCTTCTCAAAAGACAGAGATAATAAATGATCCAGTGGAGATTCAAATCCAAACAGCCTGACCTCACACCCCATAACAAACCCCATGCCACAGAGCTGCTCAAAAGTTATTTTAGAAGCCAGCATAAAATGATAAGAATGGTTCAAACCTCATTACAATGAAAACAACTTAAAGATCAAGGCAATTAATTCTCCCCCTTGAAGGAAGCAGCCTTTGGAGGGAAACAAATCTTTTTTTTTTTTTTTTTTTACCCTGAATGTACCACCATCTTCTCTACTAAATTGCTGCTACTTTTTTTCTTGGTGGAGAAAATATCCATTCATCCTCAGGAGCTACTAAATTGAAAATAAAATACAGTTCAAGGAAAGAAAAAATTCAGGGTGAAAGTGCCAGTATAAATTCTTCTCAATATAGTAGCATCAATTCTTTCTTCAGACATAGACATATGTAACAACAAAGTGGAAGTGGCAATGAAGTATCACTGAGAAAGGATAATCTCTAGAAGAAAACCTGGACATGGGCGCAGAGAGAACAAGAATTTCAATGGGGACAACTTTTCTGAGATGGAAGCTATTTATTTTTCTTTCTTTCTTTCTTTTTTAATGCTCTAAAGTATAAACTAGAAAATAATAAGGGGTCTGCCCTCATCTGTATTTTTAGGAAGAAGATAAAATTATTTAATTACCAATTTCCTTCTAGGCCACACAAAACATTTAATTTCAAAGGGATAAGCATATCATTTGCCTGGTATATTTAGTCATGAGTTTCCCTCTTTATGAAAAGCAATAAAACTTTAAAATGCTATGTTATTTTATATTTAGAATTTTGCTTTTAACTTTGAGTTTAATGACTTTTAAAATAATCTGTCACTTTCTGTGTCTTCTTTTATGATATAACTCCTTGATAATGTTCTATTTTCCTCTGATTCTCAAACATTAATGCAATTTTCTCAATTTTTTTTTTTTTCAGAATTAGCACCATCCAACCCTATAAGTATTATTGGTCAAGGGGAATTTATTTGGCCCAGAATCATCTTTACAGTAAATCCCCTTGCCCGCTACCCTCACCAGAAATAATGTCTATCTGAAGAAGGGGCTCCAACTATAAAAGACTATGTGTTTTATTTCTGATGGGAGCCGAGAGAGAAGAGGTGAAGAGGCAGAGCCAGACGTGAATGGAGATGGATCCTTATGACAGCATATTGTCCAATGTAAAAGTACCAGAGAGTTACACAAATACCCAATTTAATTACTGTTAGTCAGTTAGCGTTAGCAAAATCAGTGACAACAAAGAGAAGATTGAGATGGCAGGAAGTTACATAAGAAATTCTTCCTTCAACTGGACTTCCAATGCATTAGAAAACTCTTGAAAAACTTGGAAGAGGCATTCCAGAACTACATCATCCTCCAGCTTATACAAATATAAGCATCTTCTAAATTGTCTATAAACTTTCTTAAACCTTTTCTTGATTGAAAGGGGAAAGAAAATAAGAAAAGTAAAATCTAGTTCAAATTGTATTATCTAGTTCAGTATTATTATGTTTTAATATTATTATGTGGGTGGAGGATTTGTGCTTGTTATCATATCCTAGCCACTATAGATGACAGAGATTGATCATCTCAGCTTTCACTTTTGCTTTTAAATCAGAGGCAACCATATTCTATTTTTCAATGATGAAGTTTTCCAGTTTTGTGGAAGTGATTCTCTGAACTCAGGTAAGACAACAAATGCGTAATCAATTTGATTGAAGATTGTCTCCAAACTTCTAAGACATTTCTTAATAAGCTATGATTATTTCATGAGAACTTTTTCTAGTGCTCAGTTGATGATTTAGTCCTAAATAGATAGATCAGATTCTAAATCAAATCTCTAGAATGAGAAAGTATTCTGGCTAGTTTGAAATCCAGCTGAATCATTCATCCAGTTAATGCCCAAATTATCAACTACCATTCTTGTCAGAATAGGTTAATTCAGTTTTAGCTTCTAGTTTAAACTTAAAAACTGGAACTTTCATCCAAAGACTTCAATTCAGCCACAGTTTTAACCTAATAATTCAACATTGCGACTGTAAGTAGTCTGAACAAAAAATACAAGGAAATCATGGAAGGAATACCAGATATCATGCTATTCCCTTCCCAACCTTTACTCAATCTTTAAACACATTGAAATATGAAGTAATCCTTCAATTTAAACCTGTGTGTTAATTTTTTTATATGTGGTCAGTCCTGTGCCTAGCACAGAAAAAAAAAATCATTCAATAAAATATTGCTGAATATGTGAGTAAATGAACAAATGAATGACTAAAAAAGTAAATTCTATGGTATCCATATACAATGATGTACTTCATGGATTATGCATTTTAAATGAAAATGGTTAATAATATATTTGATCCCACTTCTGTAGATTCCAGTTTCTTTAATCTGTAAAATGAAGATAAGATGGTGCATGCTTCACAATGTTTTTGGAATGATAATCACATTAAATTATTTTTATCTTTCATTCTGTGTACCCATATATCCATTTTATTATTAAGCTTCTCCATGTGAAGAAACTTGCTAGTTATTTTTAAATACTTCATCATGCTCACTTCAGGGTCTCATAGCCTACTGAGGCTTGCCCAAAGTTATAGAGCTGGTGAGAAGGGTAGCTGGGACTCAAACTCAGAACTTGGATTCCCATCCCTAGGATTTCCTCAGGTCTACCATGTCACCATCCACAGAGTTTAGTTAACCATATGGCTTCTTTTATGACTGCAAAAGGCATATTCAATAGCAATTTGAAAAGAAAGTATGGCAGATTGGGAATGCTTTCATTTATTAAACAAATATTATATGTGTTACATAAAATGCACTATAGATGCTGAGGATAAAACAGCAAAGAAAATAATATTTCTAGTCTTAAGGATATTTCATTCAAGTAAGAGTAATGTCCCTTTATACCTGTATGCTATTTTTATGTATATTTATGCAGGCTAATGGGACAGGTTCTACTCTAAGTGGGATTGTCAGGTGAGATCTCTTTGAGAATGTGGTGATTCACCACAGAGTTGAAAACCAGAAAGAAGCTAGTAGAACAATACATTCTCAGAGGGAATAACTAGGTTGAGGAAAACGCAGTTGACATACTTAAGAGCCAACAGCAGGTCCTTATTGCTGAAACACCTTGAGCAAATAGAAGAGCGAAGGAACTGAAGCCAGAGCCAAACCACACTGAACCTTTTACACGGACATAAGGATCCTGGATTGTGTCAAATATAAAGAAAATTCTTCAGGAAGTTGAAGAGAAACATGACCTCACCTCACACTCTCTTCTCTCTTCTGCACAACCTGAGGTATAGTTTGCTCCTCAAAAGATGGGCCCTAAAAAAATGATAATAATAAAAAATTAAAAAAAAGGATGTGCCCTGCCTATGAGCAAATCAAGAGAGAGAGACCCTAAAGTCAACTCCGTCACAAACTGCATTTAGAACAACAATTAAACAACACATTTTCTTCACTTGTGTCTAATTATAGGAAGCCAAGAAAATCTATCTTTTTGCCAAGCAGTGTAGGATCCAACGGCTTAGCCTCTGCCTTGTGAATGGGACAGCATCCACAAGGCTGGGAAGACGCTGTGAGAGGGCAAAATCTCACAAAACTCTGGAAGTGGATCCTCTCCTTTTCAGTGCATCAAGGCGCTTCCCTCCAGAGTTACTGGATTTTCCAAGTTTTTCAGTTCAGTTCAGTTCAGTCGCTCAGTCGTGTCCGACTCTTCGCGACCCCATGAATCGCAGCACACCAGGCCCCCCTGTCCATTGCCATCTCCGGGAGTTCACTCAGACTCACGTTCGTCAAGTGCATGATGCCATCCAGCCATCTCATCCTCTGTCGTCCCCTCCTCCTGCCCCCAATCCTTCCCAGCATCAGAGTCTTTTCCAATGAGTCAGCTCTTCGCATGAGGTGGCCAAAGTATTGGAGTTTCAGCTTTAGCATCATTCCTTCCAAAGAAATCCCATGGCTGATCTCCTTCAGAATGAACTGGTTGGATCTCCTTGCAGTCCAAGGGACTCTCAAGAGTCTTCTTTAGTAAGCACCAATTTTCTCTTTGTCATCTATTCATTATTTTTTAGATGTTTGCAGAATTTGTAATGTTCTTTACTACTCTAGATAGTGGTGTTTCTGCAATTTGGTTGTTGTTTTTCTCAGTTCGTCTTACTAGGGAATTACCAATTTTACTGGTCTTTCCAAAGAATCAATTTATGATGCCAATTTTTCTTGTATTTCTATTATATTAATTTATAATCTTATATATATAGTTTATTTCAGTTATGTTAATATTCTACATTTTAGAATTTTTGAGATGTGTACTTGGATTATGGATTTTAATCCTTTTTGAATATATTCACATAAATGAAAAATTTCTTAAAGTATAGGTTTCCATACATTTAATTTTGTCATTTTAATTATCATTCAATTGAAAATATAATCTAATTGTTATTTAAATAACTATTTTTTAAGTGTATTAGATTTTGTAGATTAGGTTACTTATCTAAAAAATAGAGGATTTTCTTCCTTATTACTGATATTGTTTATTAATAGCATTTTGATGAAAGAACATACTCAGTTTTATCTCTATAACTTAAAATTTATTAACAAGTTGTTCATGGCCCAAGTTATAATCAGTTCTTAAAATGTACCATGTGTCCAGAAAATAACACTTGCTCTGAAATTACTGGTTGAGATGTTCTATGTATATCAATTAGAGGCTGTTTGCTAAATTTCAGTTCAAAACTTCTCTATATTTATAGACCTTTTGCTTATTTGAGGTACAGTTTCTAAGAGAAATCCTTTATTGCAATCATGACTTTGCTTTATTTCTCCTAACCCCATCAATTTCTTGCCTTATATATTAAGACCCTATTATGCATGTACTTACATAAAAAACGTTAAATTTCACTGGTGGATATTTTTATCAACGTCAAGTAATGGTTTTGTTGGAAATTATACTTTGACATTACTGTGTCAATTTTTGTTAATGTTTTCATGATATATCTGCTCAATTTTTGCTGTCAGCATCTCTACATCATTATATATTTGGTCTTTTGTAGTCAAGATATACATGACTTTTAAAAAATCCACACTGACAATCTCAGTCTTTCATTTGGAAATGTTAGTCTACCTAATGAAATCATTAATGAATTTATGTTTAATATTTCTTTTGCTATTTACTTTGCTTTTTCTGTCCTATGTTATTGTTCCTCATTTCTTTAAAATTAGTGATTGTTTTTATTATTCCTTTTCCCTCTCTGTTGGCCAGTGAATCCCATTGTTGTTATTCTGCTCTTTACACTAGGTTTACTTAGAACCTTTAACATTTAACCAGGAAATTCAATGATTATAGATGCTTTTTTCAAACTGCCAAATTATATATTATATATATATATCATGTGTATGTTTATGTAAATCTTACCACATATATTTATGTGTTTAAATACATATTTCACTCATTGCATATAGCCAATGTTTGTATGCTCAATATTGTTTCATAGAGTTAATTTATTCAGTAAATCCATTGACATATTCACCTTTTCAATTAATTTTTTCAGTTATATGAGATCATTTCATTTTTTCCAAAACACTTTTCAATATTTCTTAAATGATGTTCTCTTAGTGATTATTGTTTTTTGTTTGTCTTCATTATTTGGCTTTTATTTTGACAAATTATTTCAGTAAGTGTAGAATTTTTGGTTGTCGTTTTCCCCACGGCCACCCTCACTAGATTGCAAATTCACTGGAAATAATCAGCAGATTAAGCACATAGTTTACTCAAGGCAAGACTTATCACAGTGACCTAGTAAGCCCATGTACATAGATAATAAGAGAGAATGATAAAGACAGAGTGTAGAGAAATCCATGTGCAAGCTTCCTTGTGCTCTATCCATCCTGAGGATGAATGCAGAGCACACTCTTTCCCTTACAAACAGCAATGTGTGTATGATACATCTGCCCAGGGAAGATGATAGGAGCTTAGTACTGATGGTTTTTATTAAGACTGGTTACTTTGGCACCTCCTGCTTTGAACATAATAAAATTCCAGGCTCCCAGAAGGAAAGCAGGTGTTCAACATAAACCATATTATTTTCATTAAAAGTTTAGGCATAGTAAACCACTCTTTGCAGTTAACTGCTTATGAGGAACATCCTAAAAGCCACATCTCAAAATGCCACCCAAGGGCAAATGTTAGAGGTAGGCCTTTCTATACATGGTGGTCTCAGGCCTCATATGTTAATTTTCTCTGAACAGTGACAATTATTTTTAATAATTAGTAAATATGATTCCTTTTCTGCCTTCCATTGTTACTGTTTATGTGAGTTATTAGTATCAATGATCTTCTTTTGAAAATAATATGCTTTTTATTTATATTTAAGATTTATCTCTGAGATTGATCATAATATACTTAGATTGGTTTCATCTACATTCTCTTTTTGTGCTTTTATAAATGCAGTACTTCAAATCTGTTTCTGGATATCTTCCATCAATTCTGAAAAATTGCAGGCATAACTCTTTACATATATATTCTCCGTTTAATTTTCCTCTGTTTCTGAGGTTCTAATTATTTATATCTTTGATTGTTATGCCATATATCACCCCATCAGTAAGTACCAAGTTAAAGAAACATCAATATCAACAACTCACTATTCCTCTGTTAAACCCTCAAAAGTGAAAGTGTAAGTCATTCAGTCATGTCTGACTCTTTGCAACCCCCTGGACTGTAGTGTATGAAATTCTCCAGGCCAGAATACTGGAGTGAGTAGCCTTTCCCTTCTCCAGGGATTTTCCCAACCCAGGGATCAAAACCAGGTTTCCCACATTGCAGGCAGTCTTTACCAGCTGAGCTACAAGGGAAGCCTGTTCAGTTCAGTTCAGTTCAATCGCTCAGTCATGTCCGACTCTTTGTGACCCCATGAATTGCAGCACGCCAGGCCTCTGTTCATCACCATCTCTCGGAGTTCACTCAGACTCATGTCCATCGAGTCCGTGATGCCATCCAGCCATCTCATCCTCGGTCGTCCCTTTCTCCTCCTGCCCCCAATCCCTCCCAGCATCAGAGTATTTGCCAATGAGTCAACTCTTCTCATGAGGTGGCCAAATACTGGAGTTTCAGCTTTAGCATCATTCTTTCCAAAGAACACCCAGGGTTGATCTCCTTCAGAATGGACTGGTTGGATCTCCTTGCAGTCCAAGGGACTCTCAAGAGTCTTCTCCAATGCCTGAAAACCCCTCAAGTCATTACCAATCTCTCAAAGGTAATCACTCTCTTGATGCTTGTGTGTGTGTGTGTGTGTGTGTGTGCTCGGTCACTCTGCATCTAGCTCTTTGTGACCCCATGGGCTGCTGCTACATCCATGGGATTGTCCAGGAAAGAATACTTGAGGTAGTTGCTATTTTCTACTCCAGACTATCTTCTTGACCCAAAGATTGAGCCCAGGTCTCTTGTGTCTCCTGAAATGCCAGGAAGAGTCTTTACACTGTGCCACCTTGGAGGCACTCTCTTGATGATTCAGTTCAGTTCAGTTGCTCAGTCAAGGCCAACTCTTTGCAACCTCATGGACCGCAGCACACGAGGCTTCCCTGTCCATCACCAACTCATGGAGCTTACTCAAACTCATGTCCATCAAGCCAGTCATGCCATCCAACCATCTCATTTTATGTCCTCCCCTTCTCCTTCTGCCTTCAATCTTTCCCAGAGTCAGCATCTTTTCTAATGAGTCATTTCTTTGCATCAGGTTGCCAAAATATTGGATCTTCAGCTTCAGCATCAGTCCTTCCAAAGAATATTCAGGATTGGTTTTATTTATTTATTTATTTTTAAATTAACTCTTCCTTTATTATGAAGGGTACAGGAAATATATTCAGCTAAGCAAGGTCTCTGGTTCTAGTGGGGCAATCCATCAGATAACACTGAATCCACATCATATTTTCTCAACTGGGCATCANTTGGTTTTATTTATTTATTTATTTTTAAATTAACTCTTCCTTTATTATGAAGGGTACAGGAAATATATTCAGCTAAGCAAGGTCTCTGGTTCTAGTGGGGCAATCCATCAGATAACACTGAATCCACATCATATTTTCTCAACTGGGCATCAGTTTATTTAGCTAAAATGTTGTTACAAAGAAAATCACCCTTTTTCCCCAAAAATGATCCATTTTATTGTAAAGAGCTCCTTATAGGTATTCCTTGCTCTTCGATTCCCACTCTCTCTTATTTTTTTGTCTTAAATTTTTATTTTATTTTTATTCTTTTTTTTTTTTTTTTTTTACTTTATTTTACTTTACAATGCTCTATTTTGGATTGACTAGTTGGATCTTCTTGCAACCCAAGAGAATCTCAAAGAGTTTTCTCCAACACCACATTGTTCAAAAGCATCAATTCTTCGGTGCACAGCTCTCCTTATAGTCCAACTCTCACATCCATACATGACTACTGGAAAAAACCATAGCTTTGACTAGATGGACCTTTGTTGGTAAAGTAATTTCTCTGCTTTTTAATATGCTGTCTAGACTGGTAATAGGTTGGTCATGCTTCCTAAGCCCCACTTGACTTTGCATTCCAAGATGTTTGGCTCTAGGTGAGTGATCACACCGTCGTGGTTATGTGGGTCATGTAGATTTTTTTCTCTTGTTCTTCTGTGTATAATTTCCACCTCATCTTAATAATTTTTGCTTCTGTTAGGTCCATACCATGTCCGTCCTTTATTGTGCCTATTTTTGCATGAAATGTTCCCTTGGTATATCTAAATTTTTTGCAGAGATCTCTAGTCTTTCCCATTCTATTGTTTTGCTCTATTTCTTTTCATTAAACACTGAGTAAGTGAAAGAGAAGAGTGAAAATCGGCTTAAAGCTCAACATTCAGGAAACTAAGATCATGGCATCTGATCCCATCACTTCATGGCAAATAGATGGGGAAATAGTGGAAACAATGGCAAACTTTATTTTGGGGGTCTCCAAAATCACTGCAGATGGTGATTGCAGCGATGAAATTAAAAGACGCTTCCTCCTTGGAAGAAAAGTTATGATCAATGTAGAAAGGATATTAAAAAGCAGAGACATTACTTTGCCAACAAAGGTCCATCTAGTCATGACTATGGTTTTTCCAGTGGTCATGTATGGATATGAGAGTTGGACTATGAAGAAAGCTGAGTGCTGAAGAATTGATGGTTTTGAACTGTGGTGTTGGAGAAGACTCTTGAGAGTCCCTTGGACTACAAGGAGATCCAACCAGTCCATCCTAAAAGAGATTAGTCCTGGGTGTTCATTGGAAGGACTGATGTCGAAGCTGAAACTCCAACACTTTGGCCAGGTCATGCAAAGAGTTGACTCATTGGAAAAGACCCCAGGCTGGGAAGTATTGGGGGCAGGAGGAGAAGGGGATGACAGAGGATGAAATGGTTGGATGGCATCACAGACTCGATGGACATGAGTTTGGGTGAACTCTGGGAGTTGGTGATGGACAGGGAGGACTGGCGTGCTGCGATTCATGGGATCCGAAAGAGTTGGACATGACTGAGTGACTGAACTGAACTGAACTGACTGAAGGCTTTCTAATAACTTTTTGCTATTCTTTGGAACTCTGCATTCAAATGTGTTTATCTTTCCTTTTCTCCTTTGCCTTTCTTTTCTCTTCTTTTCACAGCTATCTGTAAGACCACCTCAGACAACCATTTTGCCTATTTGCATTTCTTTTTCTAAGAAATGGTCTTGATCCCTGCCTCCTGTACAATATTATGAACCTCGATCCATAGTTTTTAAGGTACTTGTTCTACCAGATCTAAACTCTTGAATCTATTTGTCATTTCCACTGTATAATTGTTCACATTGACTGATGTTTACATTGACTTAATTTTATAACTCATTATTAATAATTCTTTTAAAATACTCAAATTGCATTAACATACATTAGCTTCTTTTATGTTGAAATTAATGTCAAAATAATGTCACAACAGCAGATTGGGTCCAAATAGGAAAAGGAGTATATCAAGACTATATATGGTCACCCTGCTTATTTAACATATGCAGAGTACGTCATGAGAAATGCTGGTCTGGAAGAAGCACAAGCTGGAATCAAGATTGCCAGGAGAAATGTCAATAACCTCAGATATGCAGTCTTCTCTTATGTTGTTGAAAGAGGGTTTTTGCTATGACCAGTGCATTTTCTTGGCAAAAGTCTATTAGTCTTTGCCCTGCTTCATTCCATATTCCAAGGCCAAATTTGCCTGTTACTCCAGGTGTTTCCTGACTTACTACTTTTGCATTCCAGTCCCCTATAATGAAAAGGACATTTTTTGGGGTGTTAGTTCTAAAAGGTCTTGTAGGTCTTCATAAAACCGTTCAACTTCAGCTTCTTCAGCATTACTGGATGGGGCATAGACTTGGATAACTGTGATATTGAATGGTTTGCCTTGGAAATGAACAGAGATCATTCTATCATTTTTGAGATTGCGTCCAAGTACTGCATTTTGGACTCTTTTGTTGACCATGATGGCTACTCCATTTCTTCTGA
>SJYV01039055.1:121409-159614 GCA_006410875.1 Neotragus pygmaeus | reverse complement strand
AGAAAAGTTATGACCAACCTAGATAGCATATTGAAAAGCAGAGACATTACTTTGCCAACAAAGGTCCATCTAGTCAAGACTATGGTTTTTCCAGTGGTCATGTATGGATGTGAGAGTTGGACTGTGAAGAAAGCTAAGTGCCAAATAACTGATGCTTTTGAACTGTGGTGTTGGAGAAGACTCTTGAGCGTACCTTGGACTGAAAGGAGATCCAACCAATCCATCCTAAAGGAGATCAGTCCCGGCTGTTCTTTGGAAGGACTAATGCTGAAGCTGAAAGTTGAATACTTTGGCCACATCATGCGAAGTGTTGACTCGTTGGAAAAGACCCTGATGCTGGGAAGGATTGGGGGCAGGAGGAGAAGGGGACAACAGAGGATGAGAAGGCTGGATGGCATTACTGACTCGATGGACATGAGTTTGACCGAACTCCAAGTGTTGGTGATGGACAGGGAGGCCTGGCGAGCTGTGACTCATGGGGTCACAAAGAGTTGGACACGACTGAGCGACTGAACTGAACTGAATGTCAAAACAGCCATACTAACAATGAAAATAATACTCATTTAATTCTTACTTTTAAATTAGTAAAATCAGGAATAATTTCTCTTCCCATATCTTCCTAGTTTGTCCTATATTCACCTCTTTCTTGAATATAATCTATGCCTATCAGCTAAATGAAGTAGTATTATAGCACTTATCAGATAATATTATTTACTCTAGGAAGTGTCACAACTTACTTCAAATTTTATCATCCTGGCTTATCATCATAAGTTATTCTATCAGTTCCTTGATCAAAGACTTTTGACAGCTCCTCACAGGCTTTCTAGGTAGCTCAGATGGTAAAAATCTGTCTGTGATGCAGGAGACCTGGGTTTGATCCCAGGGTCAGAAGATCCCCTGGAAAAGGGAATGGCACCCTCACTCCAGTATTCTTGGCTGGAGAATCCCATGGACAGAGAAGCCTGGCAGGCTATAGTCCATAGGGTTGCAAAGAATCAGACACCACTGAGTGACTAACACACGCACACTGCTTTTAAAGTTCAAACTTCTTATACTATATTCACAAGACTAGTTTATGACTCTCCCAAAGATAATCCAGTGTTTTTTCTTGATGCTCAACTTTTCTATTTCCGTATCTTGCACAGAACTCACGTTTATAGAAAAATGCTAAATTCTTTAACCCTAGTCTTAAACTTTGGTGATTTAGTTGCTAAGTTGTGTCCCATTCTTGCAACCCCGTGGACTGTATCCTGCAAGGCTCCTCTTTTCCATGGGATTCTCCAGGCAAGAATACTGGAGTGGGTTGCCATTCCCTTCTCTAGGGGATCTTACTGACCTGGGAATTGAGCCTGAATTGAAGGCAGATTCTTTACTGACTGAGCTATGAGTAAAGCCCTAGTCTTGCACTTTACATCTAGTTATTTGATTAAGTTGAATATTCTTTATTGTTTTTATTTTGGTCATTTACCAAGGTGTAATATTAAAATATTACAATCAAATTGTGATTTAACCCTTTGAAAAATAGTATTATTTCTACTGCATGTGAAAATGAAATATTTCTGAGCAGTAGTCATTCTTTTATATCTATATTGATATCTCTATTTTGATAAAAATGATGTCTGTATCATATTAAGTACTCAATAAAGAAAAGATTTTGGTATTTAAAATAACTATTTGGTTATTAATGAAATTTACTTATAATCATAGAGCAAGTTCTATTTAATTAATGAGTTCCTAGATCACCTCATCAAATAAGACTATGACTCTAGGCTAGAATTGCCTTAACATTATTTAAAAACTTTATATTATTTAATTGCTTTTTAATTTACCCTCAGTTCAGTTCAGTTCAGTCACACAGTCATGTCCAACTCTTTGCAACCCCATGAATCACAACACGCCAGGCCTCCCTGTCCAACACCAACTCCCGGAGTTTACCCAAACTCATGTCCATCGACTTGGTGATGCCATCCAGCCATCTCATCCTCTGTCGTTCCCTTCTCCTCCTGCCCCCAATCCCACCCAGCATCAGAGTCTTTTCCAATGAGTCAACTCTTCACATGAGTTGGCCAAAGTATTCGAGTTTCAGCTTCAGCATTAGTCCTTCCAATAAACACCCAGGACTAATCTCCTTTAGGGTGGACTGGTTGGATTGGATCTCCTTGCAGCCCAAGAGACTCTCAAGAGTCTTCTCCAACACCACAGTCCAAAAGCATCAGTTATTTGGCACTCAGCTTTCTTCACAGTCCAACTTTCACATAACTTTTAAATTTGACCTTCTCCATGATTGTCTTCCTATGCAATATTGCTCTTTACAGCATCAGATCTTGCTTCTATCACCAGTCATGTGCACAACTGGGTATTGTTTTTGCTTTAGCTCCATCCCTTCATTCTTTCTGGAGTTATTTCTCCACTGATCTCCAGTAGCATATTGGGCACCTACTGACTTGGGAAATTCCTCTTTTGGTATCCTATCATTTTGCTTTTTCATACTGTTCATGGGGTTGTCAAGGCAAGAATACTGAAGTGGCTTGCCATTCCCTTCTCCAGTGAACCACGGTCTATCAACCCTCTCCACCATGACCTGTCCTTCTTGGGTTGCCCCACAGGCACGGCTTGGTTTCATTGAGTTAGACAAGGCTGTGGTCCTAGTGTGATTAGATTGACTAGTTTTCTGTGAGTATGGTTTCAGTGCTTCTGCCCTCTGATGCCCTCTTGCAACACCTACCATCTTACTTGGGTTTCTCTTACCTTGGGCATAGGGTATCTCTTCATGGCTGTTCCAGCAAAGCACAGCTGCTGCTTCTTACCTTGGACAAGGGGTATCTCCTTACAGCCATGCTCCCTGACATTCAATGTGGAATAGCTCACCTAGGCCCACCTGCACCTGCACAGACACCGCTCTGCGGGTTGCTCCTCCTGGATGTTGGCCCTGGCCTCAGGCGTGGGTGGCACCTCCCAGCTGCCACCCCTAGCCTTGGGCTCGTGGTGGCTCATCAGGGTCATCGCCCATGGCCTCAAGCTCAAGGTATCTCCTCCCGGCCACCCCTGACCTTGGACGTGGGGTGTCTCCTCCTGGCCGCCACTGGCCTCAGATGCGGGGTAGCTCCACCCAGACGCCACCCTGACCTCGGACACAGGGTAGCTCCTCTCGGCCATTCCTGCACCATCGCAGCCTGGCACTCTAGGCTGCTGGCCCTGACCTCGGGCATGAGGTAGCTCCTCTTGATCTTGCTTAGTGCGCCACCCCGGCTCTAAAACTCAGCAGTGGCCACAAGATTGGAAAAGGTCAGTTTTCATTCCAATTCCAAAGAAAGACAATGCCAAAGAATGCTCAAACTACTGCACAATTGCACTCATCTTACATGCTAGTAAAGTAATGCTCAAAATTCTCCAAGCCAGACTTCAGCAATGCATGAACCGTGAACTCCCTGATGTTCAAGTTGGTTTTAGAAAAGGCAGAGGAACGAGAAACCAAATTGCCAACATCTGCTGGATCATGGAAAAAGCAAGAGAGTGCCAGAAAAACATCTATTTCTGCTTTATTGACTATGCCAAAGCCTTTGACTGTGTGGATCACAATCAACTGTGGAAAATTCTGAAAGAGATGGGAATACCAGGCCACCTGACCTGCCTCTTGAAAAATCTGTATGCAGGTCAGGAAGCAGCAGTTAGAACTGGACATGGAACAACAGACTGATTCCAAATAGGAAAAGGAGTACTTCAAGGCTGTATATTGTCACCCTGCTTATTTAACTTCTATGCAGAGTACATCATGAGAAACGCTGGACTGGAAGAAACACAAGCTGGAATCAAGATTGCCAGGAGAAATATCAATAACCTCAGATATGCAGATGACACCACCCTTATGGCAGAAAGTGAAGAGGAGCTAAAAAGCCTCTTGATGAAAGTGAAAGTGGAGAGTGAAAAAGTTGGCTTAAAGCTCAACATTCAGAAAACGAAGATCATGGCATCTTGTCCCATCACTTCATGGGAAACAGATGGGGAAACAGTGGAAACAGTGTGAGACTTTATTTTTGGGGGCTCCAAAATCACTGCAGATGGTGACTGTAGCCATGAAATTAGAAGACACTTACTCCTTGGAAGAAAAGTCGTGACCATCCTAGATAGCATATTCAAAAGCAGAGACATTACTTTGCCGACTAAGGTCCATCTAGTCAAGGCTATGGTTTTTCCAGTGGTCATGAATGGATGTGAGAGTTGGACTGTGAAGAAAGCTGAGTGCCAAAGAATTGATGCTTTTGAACTGTGGTGTTGAAGACTCTTGCTAGTCCCTTGGACTGCAAGGAGATCCAACCTGCAAGGAGATCCAACCAGTGCATTCTGAAGGAGATCAACCCTGGGATTTCTTTGGAAGGAATGATGCTGAGGCTGAAATTCCAGTACTTTGACCATCTCATGAGAAGAGTTGACTCATTGGAAAAGTCTGATTCTGGGAGGGATTGGGGGCAGGAGGAGAATGGACGACCGAGGATGAGATGGCTGGATGGCATCATGGACTCGATGGACGTGAGTCTGAGTGAACTCCAGGAGATGGTGATGAACAGGGAGGCCTGGCGGGCTGTGAGTCATGGGGTCACAGAGAGCTGGACACGACTGAGCAACTGAAGTGAACTGAACTGATTCCCATTCTGCCCCTTGCCCCGCACTCACAGGACAGATACACACACATGTGGTTAAAAGTGATTATAACAATATTGTGAAATGCTTTAGTTTTTATATTGATTTGGATTAATGATACCTTTGCATATATGGATGTTCTGAAACATTTAAAATTGTAAATGTCAATAGATTCTCAGGTCATCTAATCTATGCTATGGGCTTCCCTCATGGTTCAGACAGTAAAGAGTCTGCCTGCATGTTGGATACCCACGTTCTATCCCTGGGTTGGGAAGATCTCCTGGAGAAGGAAATGGCAAGCCACTCCAGTATTCTTGTCTGGAAAATCCCACTGACAGAGGAGCCTGGCAGGCTACAGTCCATGCATGGAGTTACAACGAGTCAGACATGACCAAGCAACCTCACTTTCCTTTTCTTTCATCAGAAGTACAAGAGACTAATGATGATTTTATTACATGAGAAATTGTTTTTATGAAAAAAGTATTTCTTAAAAAAGTATCATATGATGAAAAACAAAGTTTTCTCTAAGATCAGGGAAAACATAAGGATGCCCAGTCTTGCCACATTTATTCACCATAGTATTGGAAGTCCTAGGCAGAGCAAATAAGCAAGTAAAAGAAATAAATGACATCTAAGTTGGAAAGAATAAAACTGTTACTATTTGCAGATGACTAAATATCAGATAGAAAACCCTAAAGATTCCACGAAAGCCCTGGTGAAATAATTCAGTCATGCTGCAGGGTACAAAAATCAATGAAAGTCTGTTGTATTTATACACACTAATAAATAAAAAGAAAAAATAAATTAAGAAAGAAAATTAATCTCATTTACAATTGCCATCAAAATAACTTGGGAATAAATTTAACCAAGAAATTGAAAGGCCTATACACTGTAAACTATAAGATATTAATAATAGAAGTGGAATACAAAGGAAAAGTAATCTGTAATCATTGACTGGAAGAATTAATATTATTAAAGTGTCCATATTACTTAAAACAATTTACATAAACAATGTGATCACTATCACAATTCCAATGATATTTTTCACAAAAACATAACAATCCTAAAATTTGTATGAAACCACAGAAGAATCCAAGAAGCCAAAGTAATTTCTAGTAAAAAGAACTAATCTGGAGGCACCACACTCCCTGATCACACCACATAACAAAACTCTAGTCATCAAAAGAGTATGGTAGTGGCATCAAAACAGACACATAGGTCAATGGGACAAAATAGAGGGCCCAGTAATAACCTATGCTTTTATGGTTAATTAATATACAATGAAAGGGGCAAGAATATATAAGAGAGAAAGGACAGCATCTTCAATAAATGGTGTTGGAAAAACAGGACAGACACATGAAAAATAATAAACTGGATCACTATTTTACAGCATACATGAGAATTAACTCAAAATGTATTAAAAAATTAAATGTAGATCTGAGACCATAAAACTACTAGAAGAAAACATAAGTGATGAGCTTTTTGACAGTAGTCTTGGCATTTATTTTCTGAAAATGATACCATAATCGAAAGCAAGAAAAACAAAAGTGAGACTACCTCAGACTAAAAAGCTCTATACAGCAAAGGAAACCATCAACAAAAGAAAAAAGTAATCAACAATGGGAGAAAACATTTGCAAGTCATGTATCTGATAAGGGTTAATATAAAAATATAAGTATTAAAAGAACTCATGCAACACTATTGCAGGAAAAAAGTTTGATTAAGAAGTCTTAAAAGACCCAGCACAAGCACAGAAATTGAAACTAATGAAAAAATTTCCAACAAACAAAAGCCCAGGACCAGATGGCCTCACAGGGGAGTTCAACCAAAAATTTAGAGAAGAGCTGACACCTATCCTATTCAAACACTTTCAGAAAATTGCAGAGAAAGGTAAACTGTCAAACTCATTCTATGAGGCCACCATCATCCTAATACCAAAATCAAATAAAGATGCCACAAAAAAAGAAAACTGCAGGCCAATATCACTGATGAACATAGATGCAAAAATCCTCAACAAAACTCCAGCAAATAGAATCCAAAAACATAGTAAAAAGATTATATATCATGCCCAAGTGGGCTTTATCCCAGAGATGCAAGGATTCTTTAACATTTGCAAATCAATCAATGTGATAATGCCACATTAACAAATTGAAAGGTAAAAACCATGTGATCATCTCAATAAATGTAAAGAAAGCCTTTGACAAAATTCAACATCCATTTATGATAAAAACCATCCAGAAACCAGGCATAGAAGGAACATACCTCAACATAATAAAAGATATATATGATAAACCCACACCAAACATTATCCTCAATGGTGAAAAATTGAAATTATTTCCCATAAAGTCAGGAACAAGACAAGGGTGCCCACTCTCACCACTACTATTCAATGTAGTTTTGGAAGTTTTAGTCACAGCAATCAGAGAAGAAAAAGAAATAAAAGGAACCCAGATTGGTTAAAACAAAGAAGTAAAACTCTCACTGTTTGCAGATGACATGATCCTCTACATGAAAACCATAAAGATTCCACTAGAAAGTTACTAGATCTAATCAATGAATAATAGTAAAGTTGCAGGATATAAAATTAACACACAGAAATCCCTTTCCTTACTATATACTAACAATGTGTATAGTTAGTGAGATGTTACTGAGAAAACAGAAAGATAAATTAAGGAAACAATTCCATTCACCATTGCAATGAAAATAAAATACTTAGGAATAAATTTATCTAAGGAAACAAAAGACCTATATATAGAAAACTATAAAATACTGATGAAAGAGATCAAAGATGACACAAATAGATGGAAAAATATACCATGTTCATGGATTGGAAGAATCAATATAGTGAAAATGAGTATACTACCCAAAGCAACCTGTAGAATCAGTTCAATCCCTATCAAGCTACCAATGGCATTTTTCACAGAACTAGAACAAGTAATTTCACAATTTGTATGGAAATACAAAAACAAAAAACAAAAACCTCGAATAGCCAAAACAGTCTTGAGAAAGAATAATGGAACTGGAAAATCAACCTGCTTGACTTCAGATTATACTACAAAGCCACAGACATCAAGACAGTATGGTACTGACATAAAGACAGAAATATAGATCAATGGAAAAAAATAGAAAGCGCAGAGATAAATCCATGCACCTGTGGACACCTTACCTTTGACAAAGGAGGAAAGAAGAAAACAATGAAGAAAAGACAATCTTTTTAACAAGTAGTGCTGGGAAAACTGGTCAACCATCTGTAAAGGAATGAAACTAGAATACTTTCTAACACCATACACAAAAATAAACTCAAAATGGATTAAATATCTAAATGTAAGACCAGAAACTATAAAACTCCTAGAGGAAAACATAGGCAAAACATTCTGTGAAATAAATCACAGCAGGATCCTTTATGACCCACCTCTCAAATTAATGGAAATAAAAGCAAAAATAAACAAATGGGACCTAATTAAACTTAAAAACTTTTGCACAATGAAGGAAACTCTAATCAAGATGAAAATACAGCCTTCAGAATGGGAGAAAATAATAGCAAATGAGCTGACTTTATTTTTCTTGGCTCCAAATTCACCGCAGATGGTGATTGTAGCCATGAAATTAAAAGACACTTACTCCTTGAAAGGAAAGATGACTAACCTAGACAGCATAATAAAAAGCAGATACATTATTTTGTCAACAAAGGTCCATCTAGTCAGGGCTATGTTTTTTTCAGTGGTCATGTATGGATGTGAGAATTGGACTATAAAGACTCGAGTGCCAAAGAATTAATGCTTTTGAACTGTTGTGTTGGAGAAGACTCTTGAGAGTCCCTTGGACTGCAAGGAGATCCAACCAGTTCATCCTAAAGGAGATCAGTCCTGGGTGTTCATTGGAAGGACTGATGTTGAAGCTGAAACTCCAGTACTTTGGCCACTTGATGTGAAGAGCTGACTTATTGGATAAAACCCTGATGATGGGAAAGATTGGGGCAGGAGGAGAAGAGGACAACAGAGGATGAGATGTTTGGATGGCATCACTGACTCAATGGACATGGGTTTGGGTGGACTCTGGAGTTGGTGATGGACAGGGAGGCCTGGCGTGCTACGGTTCATGGGGTCACAAAGAGTCAGACAAGACTAAGTGACTGAACTGAACTGAGCAGCAAATGAAGCAATTGACAAATAATTAATCTCAAATATATACAAGCAGCTCAGGCAGCTCAATTCCAGACAAATAAATGACCTAATCAAAAAATGGGCCAAAGAACTAAACAGATATTTATCCAAAGAAGACATACAGATGGCTAACAAACACATGAAAAGATGTTCAACATCACTCAGAGAAATGCAAGTCAAAACCACAATGAGGTACCATCTCATGCCAGTCAGAATGACTGCTGTCAGAAATTCTACAAGCAATAACTGCTGGAGAGGATGCTGGAGAAAAGGGAACCCTCTTGTGCTATTGGTTGGAATGCAAACTAGTACAGCCACTATGGAAAACAGTATGGAGATTCCTTGAAAAACTGGAAATAGAACTGCCATATGATCCAGCAATCCCACTGCTGGGCATACCCACTGAGGAAACCAGAACTGAAAGAGACACATGTACCCCAATGTTCATCACAGCACTGTTTACAATAGCCAGGACATGGAAGCAACCTAGATGTCCATCAGCAGGATAAGAAAGCTGTGGTACATGTACACAATGGAATGTTACTCAGCTATTAAAAAGAATGCATTTGAATAAATTCTAATGAGGTGGATGAAACTGGAGCCTATTATATAGAATAAAGTAAGTCAGAAAGAAAAACAATACAATATATTATTGCATATATATGGAATTGAGAAAGGTGGTAATGATGACCCGATATGCAAGATAGCAAAAAAGACACAGATATACAGAGCCGACTTTTGGACTCTGTGGGAAAAGGTGAGGGTGGGATGATTTTAGAGAGTAGCATTGAAACATGTATATTACCATATGTGAAACAGATCACCAATCCAAGTTCGATGCAAGAAACAGGGCACTCAAAACCAAGTGCACTAGGGCAACCCTGAGGGATGGTATGGGGAGGCAGGTAGGAGGGGGTTCAGGATGGGGGACATGTACACCCATGGCTGATTTAAGTCAATGTATGGTCAAAACCACTATGTTGTAAAGTAATTAGCCTCCAATAAAATTAATTAATTTAAATAAAAGAAAAAAAATAAAGTGAGGACAACTAAAAGAAAAAGAAGTGAGCAGAAGATTTGAATATACATTTTTTCCAAAGAAAATATCAGATAGCCAGAAGGTACATATTAAGGTGCTGAACACTGTTAATTATTAGGGAAATGCAAATCACCTTATGTCTGTTAGAATCAGTTCAGTCCAGTTGCTCAATTGTACAGTTGTATCCAACTTTTTGTGACCCCATGATCTGCAGCACACCAGGCTTCTCTGTCCATCACCAATTCCTGGAGCTTACTCAAACTCATGTTCATTGAGTTGGTGATGCCATCCAACCATCTCATCCTCTATTGTCCCCTTCACCTCCTGCCTTTAATCTCTCCCAGCATCAGGGTCGGTCTTCTCCAACAAGTCCGTTCTTTGCATCAAGTGGCCAAAGTATTGGAGTTTCAGCATCAGTCCTTTCAATGAATATTCAGGACTGATTTCCTTTAGGATTAACAAAAAGGCAAGAGGTAAATGTTGAATAGGATGTTGAGAAAAGAGAATCCTTCATGGACAGTTGGTGGAAATACAAACTTGTGTAGCTGCTACGGAAAACAGTATAGTAGCTCCTCAAAAATTAAAAATAGGACTACTATATGATCCAGCAATTTCACTGCTGGGTATGTATCTGAAGAAGATGGAAACACTAATTCAAAAAGACGTGTGCATCCTCACGTTCATTCCAGCACTATTCATGGCAGCCAAGGCATGGAACAATTTAACTGTCCATAACTGGATGGATGGATAAAGAAGATGCAGTGTATATATGTATCATGGATATTATTCAGCCATAAAAAAGAATGGCATTTGCCATTTTGACTACATGGATAGGCCTTGAGGACATTATGATGTTAAATACCATTGAAGAATGTTCTAAAGCCAACTACTTTGATGCAGTTTTTGCCTTTACAGAGATTCATATCAAAATTTTGAGAAATAAAATTCACTAAAATATCCTGCCAAATTAAATAAAGCATTAAGTTTTGAAGCACATAATTAAGAGTTGATTTTGACTCCACTCTTGAGCAATGGTGTGGCCCTGAACAACTTAAATAAAATTTTAAGCTCTTTATTCTTGTTAAAATTGGAATAAAGATGCCTAAATATGTTTTGATTAATTGAAATATACATAAAACACAGGCACATGAAAATGTGGGTTGCAAATATTGCTTACATTTTCAGTTTGCAAAATACTTCAGTTAACATAATAAAAAATTCCCCAAAATGGGATGTTTTACACATACATTTGTCCACAGAGCCCCAGACTTCAGCCTTAGAAAGCCTACTTTCCACTTAACAGTCGAAATGGCTGTTAAGATCTTTTATTATTATAACTTTGCCAACATTTCTCATGTTGTATCAGTTTACATTGCTCTAAGTTATCAGTTTCAAAAAATGAGTTCTATGATAAATCAGTGCCATAGAAACTCACAATCCCTAAATCTGAATTGTATCATGCTCAAAGCATACCCTAGCTATGCACCATCTCAGTGAGATCTGAAATCAGCTGTTACAGCAGACCTGAATACACCTAGAATACAAAATTGTTGTTTCTATTTTTTATCCACATTAAGATGCTGTGTTTAAGACTATGGAGTTTACAGTCAAATAGCCTGGGCTTGCATTATTATTTAATACTTTCCACCTTTGATTTTGGAGAATTCAAACATCATACTTCATCTTGAAAGACGGTATGGTGACTTATACCTGGACATATAATTTAGGGCATTGAGAAATCCAAATCTGATTTTACTGAATAAACGAAAATATTTTGTGAATAACTCTGAAACAACTGTGCTTTATGGTTTTTCAGGCTTAGCTTCCAGCAAAGTCATGAATGATTGTGAAGGCATTTATGGAATGTGACAGAACTTTCCACCTCATAGTGAAATATGGAGAGGGCAACAGTATTGCAGAGAAGTATCTTTATGTTTCTAACCCCTAATAAACCATTTAGTATGTCCCCCATTTTTCACATTCAATATTAGTTTTATTTTAATATCACAGTAGTTGCTAGTTCAATTATGAACGTTTCTTTTTAATATAGCAAATGTTTTATTTCTCTAGATATTGTAATATGGAGGCATAAATAATATTGGCATTAATACAAAACATTTATTGAACCTCACTCTGGGCAATGCTTATATGTGACAGGTGCTTAAGAGTGATGGATTTGATCCCACACAAAGTTAATTAAGTTATTTGGGCACTGGGTTTCTATTTGGAAAGTTTCCCTAAAAGCTCTCTTGTAATAGCTGATTGCATTTCTATTTTATATTACTTGAAAGCCACGGCTGATGCTTATTCCATACCTGGTTTCCCACCACATGTATCACTAATAATTCCTGTGACTTATAGCAAATATATCTTTATAATTGCTTGTAGGATAAGACAGCATTTTTAGGAGGAGAGAAATCTACGTTTTTCAGAGAAATAAATTCAGATTTTTCCTTCATTAATAATTTGGGAAGTAGAATAAAATGCCATAGATTTATCTAACAATTTGAGGTTACAGAGTAGATTTAACTTCTTCAGTAGGTCAATGTAATACTAGAAAAATAAATACAGCCTTCCCCCCTTGCCAACAAGGAAGCTCACATTTTTTTTTTTTTTAAATTTTGGACTTTGATTAAAACTAAGTCTCCTGTCCCATCGCACAAAGCTGACAGTTCACTTAGATGTTACATAAATGGTGTAGAAAGTACAAAGACAAATTCCTGTTTCTGAGAGAAATAAGTAGATTTCTTTAATCAGTACCTATAGTAACTGAAGTAACAAATATTCACTTAGTATAAACACTCAACTCTAAGTACAGAATGCTAAGATCCATACAGCTGCTTCCGTGTTCTCCCTCCATTCAGGAAAAAGCTGTTGACTATTTTATATAATTTTTGTTTAAATTTAAAACCCATAGGACAAGACTTGGAAATTTGCTTTGTGCTGATTAACATTCACATTTTGTTTATGTTAATATCTTTTGAGTGTAAAAGATATTACACTTGACATTAACTTTTAGCATTTACTATCCTTATGGTTGTGATTTTATTGTAATACAAAGGTTAAATTTCATTCTGGATAATTCTAATCATAGTTGTGAGGTGCTCTCACTTTTGTACAATGTTCTTTTAAGTTTAAGGCAGCATTCTTTTCTGACATAGTCAATCTATATTATACTCCTAACATGATCTTACCTTGCTCTTGATAGCTTTTTAGTTATCCCTATTAACATTGTTCCTCTCTCGAATTATAGAATTAAGAGCTGGAACACTACTGAAATGATTTGTACAGTGCTTTCCATGTGAATGGCTTATTTAATATGAGGTATTTCTTAGTATAATTAGCTACCTGGATTTCTTTATAGATTTTAACCCAGAAATACAGGAAATGGCAATTTCAATGGAGAAACCTCCTTTCTGAGAACTTGGTCTTTTTATTGTCTATGTTTCTTTGCCTCTCTCCTTTGGTGGCCTCATCCCACCTCCTGGAATTAAATGCAGGAATTAACCCATGCTCACATTACTGAAATGTACACCATTAGTCCAGGTCTTGCTCCCCAAATCCACACTCAAATTGGAGATTCACACTTACTGTTGCTATTCAAATGCTGAATAACTGTCTCATACCTTTTGTACCCCACCTGAACTTGCTTTTCTTGCCAAACAGGCTTCACTTTTCATCTTTTGCAGTCTCACATGAGGCAGTGGTCATACTTCCAGTTAATTGGGCCGATATTGGTATCATCCGTGTTCATCAGAATTGTCTGTAACCAGGAACTGACCATTTCAAGCTCTTCTACTGCTTGCTGCCACCAAGGTTACCATGCAGTCACTGGAATTACTTTCAAAGAGGTTTCCCTAATTCTACTGCTACTCCTACCTGCCAGTCTTTATAGGCCAAATGACTTTTTGAAATGCAAATCATGGCATAACACTTTTGCTCACTCCCCTTTAATTTCAGGTTGTATTTCCTGCAAGGGCCTGCATACCAAAGTCCCTATTATCTTACCACCCATCCCAACCCTCTCAGTATGTAGACAAAGCCTTCCTTGACATTCCTGGAACATGCCAGGTTTACACCTGTCTTAGGGACTCTACCCCAATTAATCCCTCTGTATGGATCACTCTTTCCTCAAATATGTATATGGTCAACAGCCCCAGTTCAGTCTTTATTCAATTGTCAGTTTCTCAGGGAGGCATACCCTGACCACTTTATTTCACAAAGATACATCCTTACACCTTCAGCCTCTACATCTTCCCTCTTCCCTAGTTATACACCCCTGACCTTATTTAGCTCTTTCTATAGCATTTACCAACCTTGGATATTCTATATTATACCAGTTATTTTGTTAATTCTCTTTTGTCTGTCTCCACTAAAACTTAACATTAGACACCACCTTATTTTGTTCTGATGTATCCAAGTGTCTGCTCAAGTGCTTGCAGGTGTATAATGAGTATTTTTTGAATGAATGAATACATTCCCAATTAATCTCAAGTCATGCAGCCCAAGCTTGTGGCTCAATATTCCATTCAAGTTTGTTTGTGACATTCGATTGCTATTTTAACATTCCCAATTTGTAGAAAAATTAAGAATGTTTTAGATACTCTGGAAACTCAACTCTTATATATGCCTTGCTACCTCATTCACATTGAATTGTGTTATTTTAATTCTGTTTCTGAAAAAGCGAACACTCAATTATCTCATATATTTACTGCAGTTACAGTCAAAGTTTATTCATGGCAGGATCTTTCTTGAGATGACTTCTATCTCTAAGTCTTTTTTTTTTCCTTATATTACCTCATCCTTTTTGTTGTTGTTGTTGTTAACTCAATCGCATATGCTTCAGGTAATTCCTTGCCTGATCTCTGACTTAATATTTTCCTGTTTTAATTTTGTTTTCATTTCTTTTAGAATGTGGAAGAATCACTTGTTTTCCTAAGCTTATTTATATGGCCATGTTAATTTGTGATTTAACATAAATAATAATCAGTTCTCAAGTGTAAATGGCTTCTCACAATAAATTATTCTAGATTATGAGTGAGGAACCATCTGGTCAGAACTCAGTGGAATTAATTTTCAGCATCACATTCCCAAAGTTATGGGTGTGATTCCTGATTCATTCTGTGTTCAAAATATCCCCCTGAGTGCTGTTATGGAAGACAAAATGCTAGTGTCAGTGGTCTCCTTGCAGAATGTCATTATAAGCAGCAGCTATGTCACAGTGAAAGTGTAGCTGGCAGTAAACCATGAGCCATATCAATTATATTTGAAAGTAAAATATTCCCAGTAATGAAATATATTAATTTGCAGTGAAAGCTATTGAAATTTTTGGAAAATGAGATTTCTCTTACCCTAGTGCACCTCAGGAGTTTTTGTATTCCTGCTAGCCTATTTGCTTCATGCTTTAAATATTTTGCTTTCTAAAAATGATGGCTGTGCTGACAGTTCCTTCCTTTCTTCTTTTGCTTGGAGAAAATCTCAGGTAATGGAGATGAGGTTCCTAACTAACATCTCACACTAAAATTTCATTTGTGGACAAGTATCTGTCAGATATGACTTTAATAAGACACTCAAATAGAGATATGTTACATACTTTCAGGTGGTAGAACGTTCACACAAGTCATATCTATCTGAATCATCTAAAGATGAGTTTAACATCTTCATGAAATTGAAGGTTATATTATGCAGGAGAAAAGAATTTCTTACCCTCAACACATTTTTGAAACAGAAATCATTCAATGTGATAGTAAGTTACAAAATTCAGTAGTTTTTAGCTATAGCAATATTGAACCAGCTTCATGCTAAGACTTTATTTCAAGGAGAATTTTTGATAATGACTATATGTATTTATTTATTAGTTAAAATTTTAAGTAAAATATGCATTTTATTAACCTAATTGCCTTATTAAACTATTTTTGTTAATTTCTCTGTATTGAAGTGGGGAAGAAGTTATTATTATTAGGCCTGATTTGAGGCAAGATTATATCTCTACAGGGTTTTTGTCAATGCTGTGTTTGTCTGTGGAATTCAATATCTTTCTCTAAGTATGCCCAAATTTGTGATTCAAATCTTTATCCAAGCTATTCTTGACTCATAGTGCGTGTGTAATGAACAGTGTTTTGTTAAAACAATTTATAAGTGCCTGTCTTATGTGTATCTATGAACAAGATTTATCCTCACTTTATATCCTCTTTTGCACCATTAAATTAAAATTCACTCACAATAAAAGATCTGATATAAATAAGTACATCTAGCAAACTAAACTTTCATATGAAAATATATTTGAAATAATATCTAAATAACTGAGTTTTCTTATTAAAACTACTAAAAGGCTAAAAATTATATTACATAGAGTTTGGCCAAGATATACACATTGAAAACTCTATTCTTCCTATAGCTCCATGAGGGAACAATATTCACAGATAGTAAAACATGGAAACACAGATTCAGCCCTGTGGTCTTTTGTTAGAAGTGAGCCGCATGGAAATTTCCAATGTGAAAATTCTGAATGCAGGGTAGAATCAGATAATGTCATTCTTTTCTATTCAATAGTTCTAAGATTCCACAAACCAAAGTAAGCCCAGGATAACACACAGAGTCTAGGTTTGTACAAACCACAGTTTAAGGAAAGACCACATTTACCAGCTTCAGAGAAAAAGGACTGGGAGAGAAACCAAAAGTAGTGATTCCACAAAAGTGGGAACAGCTCAGGCATAGCCATTCTCTGCCTGTTCTCTCTATGTTAGCATAAGATAAAGCATCCAACAAGTGTAGGGAGATCTCTGGGAAACCTAAAGAAACATCAGTGCCCTAATCACTGAATTTGCATAATATCATGGATATTTTAACAAGACTAAAATAATAGTCTTAGGCTATCTTTTATCTCTGCCATTTCTTAGTACACATTTGCAACGTTTTTCAACTGTATTAACTCCTAATCTTCATAATGGATTTCAAAGTGCCCCTCATCACACTAAGATCAGAAAAAAATTTTAGTCTAAGTTTTGCTACTTCTTTCTCCAACCAAAGGCATTCATTCTTTCTTTGAAAATCTCGTTATATCTAAATATGATAGAACAAAAATGCTCATAATTTCAAATATAATTAGTGACAGCATTTTTTAATATTTCTTTTTGTGTTATTTGCCTATGCCTGCATATTTGATGTCCAACTATATATAATTAAGAACTGTTTATTTTGGACATGCATGCATGCTAAGTCACTTCAGTCATGTCTGACCCTGCGACCCCATGGACTTAGACTACTGGGCTCCTATGTCCATGGGATTCTCCAAGCAAGAATACTAGAGTGGACTGCCAGGACCTCCTCCAAGGAATCTTGCTGACTCAGGAACTGAATCCATGTCTTTCATGTCTCCTGCATTGGCAGGTGGGTTATTTACCACTGAGCCACCTGGGAAAGCCCTATTCTGCTCATATATGTTTACATTTGCAGACACTGTTCTTGACACCAAGATCTCAGCCCCAATAACACAAATCAATTGCTCTCATGGAGCTCACATTCCATTGTGAGAAAGACAGGCAATAAACCACCACAAAAAAATTAATATACCAGAACAGAATTCAACAAAAACAAAACTATGGTAAGGGGAAGATAGTGGTGGGGACTGGGATAGAATTTTCCAAGTCAGCATTGCAGAGGAAGAGTCCTCAGTAATGGGACAAAAGTACAGAGATGTAAATATTGGGAGCACTTTCCATATTAAAAGTTTAATGTCTATTTTAGTTGTTTTACAGTATACCTCTGCATTTATGTGCAGTCATATTTACTTAGATGGCTATTGTTTGATTTTCAGGTTAACTTTTTTGTGATATAAATGGATTGCTGCCATCTTATGTAGTGTAAGTCTTGCCCATACCCCTAATATTTTCCTGAGAATAAGCATTTAAGTGTAGACTTACTGTGTCAACACATTACTATTTATAATGATCTAGTAAGCAATATTGGTCTGCTTTCCAGAACGCATGAAACATTATATATGGTTTCTAGAAGTACATCATCTTGCTCAACTCCTTATATGAAAGTCAATATTGCCAATTTTTTTTTTTTTTACTTTTACTAATTCAATAGAAAGAAAGCAGTGTTTCTCTTCTTTTAATTATTGTTTTCCTGAATACTAGTATAAAGTGACCATGTGGGCACACTTTTTCTTCCTTCTCAGTTTGCAGTTTCTGTTCAAGTGCTCAAGTACCAGTTATTTCACTCTGACTCCTCAGTCTTACCTTATGCTTACTTACTCCCAGTAGTCTTTCATTATTGCACAGTAGTTTAGAAACTCTTCCGGTAGGAATAATAAGCCCTGCAAACAAAATTTTAACTTCAACAAAAAAATAAGTTTTAGCCTCAAATGAAAAATAAGTTCAGCAACCCAGTTATTTGAAGAGGCCCAGAGATAAGACATACAACCTCTTTCCTGTCTACCTACTTCACAGTGACCTCAAATGGGTCCCCTGAATATTTTTTTTTAATATCCTACAGGAAGAAGTATAGACTGTAGATTCTCCACAGTTTGCTAACTTTAAAACTCTTTTCTTATCTCTTGTCTTATAAATTGTAGCCACAGACCTCAAATTGAAAATTTCTCTGTGTATGTCATAATCTCACTTACATTCTTATCTTTCCCTTCTAGATAGAATGCACTCTCCCCATGGGGTCCAATTCAACTCCAAAACTATACAGTTTAAACCTTAATGTAGTAAGACTTGCCCCTAACTCCCTTCCAATCTGGGCCAAGAATCCTTGTTCCATTTTCATGGTAGAGTGTAGCATTCTCAGCCTACTTCTACCTTTATAACCATATAGTTGCTTTTGGTCTCTTACACTAAAAGTCCTGGGGCTGTAGATGATGTCATATGCATTATATTTGTTTTCAGCATTCAGTGGATGATCAAGAAATGATTCTTAAGTGGAAACAGGAAAAGTTTTTGCCTTTCACTAATTCCTACATCTTCTTAGAAACTCTTTTTTTTTAAATTTTTATTTATTTATTTTTCCATTTTATATCATTTTTTTAACATCAAAAATCATTTATATGGAAATTAGAACCATTTAAAGTGTTTGTACAAATTTGCAAATAACAAAATACACGAGCTCCCAATCCTGAATCCCTTTCCCACCTCCCATCCCACAACGTCTCTCTGGATCATCCCTGTGCACCAGCCCCAAGCATCCTGCATGGAACATAGACCGGCGCCTCGTTTTTTACATGATAGTATACATGCTTCAATGCCATTCTCCCAAATCCTCCCACCCTCTCCCTCTCCCCTCAGAGGCCCAAAGTCCGTTCTATATGTCTGTGTCTCTTTTGTTGTCTCACATACAGGATCATCATTACTATCTTTCTAAATTCCATATATATGTGTCAGTATACTATATTGGTGTTTTTCTTTCTGGTNCTCCTGGCACTTTTTCTCTTTCTTCTTTTTGGGTCTTTCACTTGTCTCCTCACTTTTCTCCAGAGTACTCCTGCTATTTCTGAAGATTCCAGGGCAACTGCAGCCAGCCACTTATTTTGCTTTTTAAAGTGCTTCATCTCCTGTTTCCTAGTAATCTCAGCAGCCACCCTCTCTGTCTGAACCATTGCTTCCTTCATGACATCCAAATTCTTTAATGGAATCTTTTCAATCTCAAAGGATAGCCGCTCCTCAACTTGTTCTCAAAGGTTCTCCCCAAATCCACTGATGCTTAAGATATACAGTCAGTTCATGAGGTAATATTGCATTTGTTTGCCAGGTATCCAGAGATGCGGTGTACTAAGGTAGAATGGAAAATGAGTCCATGTTTTGGAGTGTTAAACCTTATCTTCAGGGCTCTGGAAACTTGATACATTTGCTGGGTCTAGGAAATCACTCAGACATCAGGACTGGCCAGGGTTAAAGTGTCTTTTAAAATATAACACTATAAAATATTTTATTTGAAACTTTGTGAATCTCTAGAAGATGTCAAATGCTCATATTTATTTTTTTTAATTTTTTAATTTTTTAACATCAAAAATCATTTATATGGAAATTAGAACCATTTAAAGTGTTTGTACAAATNCGACTTAGGAGCTGGAACCGACTGCCAAGAAATCCCCAAAGGCCCCTGGCAACTCGCTTGGAGCCTGGTCTTTCTGGAGGCCTCAGGGGCGGGTCCCTGGGGTCCATGTCGTAACTCGAGAGGAACCTGCCACAACTAGAGAAAAACCAAGAGGATCTCCCCTCCAGTCAGATGAGGCTCTTGTCTTCAGCGGCACCTCACGGGAAGTCACCCCATCCCTCACCAACCTCAACAGGTTCCTTCACACTCTTGCATTGACTCCAGAATGTCCCGACATTCACGTCTACACTCGAGAGGCACACCGAGGTCCCCACCACAACTCAAGAGGAGCCCCGTGTCCCATTCCTTTCACTGATGCGTCAGGGAAGGATTCCCGCCAGTCCTGTGAGATCTCAAGAAAAGGTGCTCTCAAAAGAAGTGTCCAGAGGAACTCCGGGGGACGAGCCACGGGTTCCTCCAGACCCCCAGGTGTCTCTGTCCACTCCAACTGAACCTGGTGTCCCTCAGCCACCTCGACAGTCACCCCGAAGACTGGCTCACACCGCATTGGCAAGTGTTTCAACCCTGTGGGAAAGCCTCGAGGGACAGCCCATAGACCCCTGTGCCACCTGGACGGGAAGCCTGAACCTACAGCTACACCTCAGGAGGAAAGCGGAGGTGCACGTCTTCACTCAAGACGAGACCTGACTCCCGTGGGGAGCCTCCAGAGGAACCCCACGGTCCACGTGTGCAGCGGAGATGAATCCTCAGGTGTCAGACGAGGACGTAGCAGCTGGAACCGACTGCCAAGGAATCCCCAGAGGAGCCTGGCAACTCGCTTGGATCCTGGCCTTTCCNGGAATTGGTAACCTTTTCCTTCTCCAGGGGATCTTCCCAACCCAGGGATCGAACCCAGGTCTCCTGGATTGTGGGCAGATTCTTTACCTCCTGAGCCACAAGGGAAGCCCATATATGTGTGTGTATATATATATATATATATATATATTTAATTTGCAATGTCTTTTCATATGTTATCAACCTAAACATGGCTTTTGTCCCAAATTAACACTATGGATTGAGTGGCTTCCTGAGTTTTTATATTCTTTCCTCTAATAGGGAGGCTCCAATTCTAACAGGGTTTTTGAGTTAAGACTATTTCCTCCACATGAATTTATAGAATATTACTTCCAGAATTTACTTCAAAAATTTAAGGTAACCATGTTTACATTTTTCTTCCTTGCTTCCTCCCACAACATGGTTTAATATTGTGTAAAAAGAAAAAAAAAAAGGAAAAGGACAAAAAGACAAATAATTACATATTATAAATATTTTAGAAGTGAAAGCTACATATCTACCTATACAATACTTAATATTTTCCAAAAAACACATTAAATACCATGGACATGATGAACAAAATTCTTTCCCTGAATCTAGTTTAGTTTTTCTCCTGCTCTAACATAAACTGTAGGGAAGTGATATTTGCCACCCAAAAATGTCTCTTTGACATGCAGACAAAAAAAAAAAAAAAAAAAAAGATGCCTGTCATTTCAGTGAATGAAAGAAGTTGCCTAGCATTCCTATAAACAAAGAATGTTGCCCTCCATCTGTCCAACAGTCACTGCATTCACCTTTGATGACATTCCCTGAGGGGAATTCAGGATTGAGGAAAACATCATATTGGCCCTACGTAGCTAAGATGTTTATCTAAGAAATAATTTCGATAAGTCCAGACTCTTGTACTTTCCTATATGTAGAATAGCACTAAAATCATTAACTTGAGATATATTTTCTTGTGGTTAGCAGTAATCTCTTGATATTCAACTACATGTTTATTTTTGTTTATGCATTTTCAGCAAAAGCTCCTAACTTCTCCCTGATCCCTTTGCAACAGTTTCTCAGAGCTATCTGAGAGGCTATCTCCAAGGCTGCAGTCCTCAGTAAGTTTCCTGAATAAAATATAAACTTGCACTTTTAGGTTGTGTGTTTTTCTTCAGTCAACAGGCATGTGGCTTACTTCACACTGAAAATAATCATGATCAAAAAGTGAGAAATTTGTACCGCCTCCTTAGGTGCTTAAAGAACTTAGATGGAGAGCCTATTCCAGAATAGAGCTCTCACCAGAGATACCTCCCGTCAATAGGGGCTCGGTGGGGGTAATGGGGCTTAGAGATGACAGTCCACTCTGCCCCATCATCTACAAGGCACAACAAACATTTGTTTATCAATAATTTGCTTTTCTATCTCCATGTGAATTTCATCACTCCCATTTAAAAAGTCCAAAACCACTACCCTCAACATCCTCCTTTGCCTTTAGCTAAAAAAGTGAAAAGTGAAAGTGAAGTTGCTCAGTCATTTACGACTCTTTGCGACCCTGTGGACTGTAGCCCGCCAGGCTCCTGCGTCCATGGGATTCTCCAGGTGAGAATACTGGAGTGGGTTGCCATTTCCTTCTCCAGGGGATATTCCCAACCCAGGGTTAGAACTCAGGTCTCCCTCATTGCGGGCAGACGCTTTAACCTATGAGCCACCAGGAAAGCCTCTTTAGCTGAGGAAGGTATTTAAGATGAGGACTCGGGACATTTTCTTTAGTTACTCAGTTTTTCTAGATCTCGCCCATATGTATACATGTTATTAAACTTTGATTTTCTCCTGTTAATCTGACTCACATCAATTTAATTCTGCAATCTACCTAGGAAAACATAGGAAAGTAAAATAAAATGCCTTCCTCCCCAACAATTGGTATATATGAACACAAAGAGAAACAGAACTGTTTTCTATTTATATAGAGAAGATTAAATTCTATAAATGATCTATAGAACACAAAAGCAAATTAGGTAAAAATAACAAGCTACTTTCACATACATAAGTAGGAGATAATTAACCCCACTCATCCAAAAATATAAACCTAAATATCAGAGGAAGACTAGGATGTAGGATATAATATTGACTCATATTTTTATGGACTAAATATAAATCTTTATGCATTTTCTTAAATCTGAGCAAAACCCATAGTGGTATTGATTGAATAGGCAGAGAAAACACCAAGGTCACTACTCTTTCCAGAGGAGACTTGGCCTCAATATAATAGTAAATTCTATTTATTTCTGCAGTCATCTCAAAATCAGTAGAAGTTAGCATTTTAATGAGGAGTATTGAGGTCATCTTTGCAAACTAGGGCTTGCTCTGATTGCTTGCATGTCCTCATCACAAATGCTTTAAACATTAGGGGTGAAAACCCTCTAGTCATCTTAATTTTCTTCCACTTCTTTTAGCAAACAGACTGCTTGCAGAGTGAAAATAAGACATTTATCATGTTATGAACTCCATCAGCATAATTAGTTACATTGTAGTCTGATACATTTTAACAAGGCTTTAGGGCCTGTAGAATTACAATAAGGAGTAGAGCTGGAAGCCATGCCTTTTCTTAAACAGCACATTGGAAGAACACAAAATCTCTTATTGTCTTTTCCAACAAATAGTTCAGTCTCTTTGTATTTCTCTGCACTCTGAGTAGACTATTTTCTATTAGAAAGAGGATGGGTGAGGTGTGTATGAATACCACTGCATGTTAAATGGCCAAACTATCCTAACATAAAACACCACACTTAAGTATTTGTTATAGGATTGTTACTTTAAGACACATGCGGCTTTTTAGTATGCTAGCAATTAAGAGGGTGTTTCATTACCTTTTTGGAGCTTGCCCTAGATGATCTATCCTTTTTCTTTTTCTCTTTTGTTTTGTTTACATCCCTAGGCTTGCTAAGAAATTATGCCTCATATTTTAAACACATTTCCTTTGTCATGAAGGAAGCCTCTGAAGGGATATACTTTGTGCATTATAGTTAATCATATTTTTATAGTAGATACCATCTTACATTATACAGATTAAAAACACTGCAATTTAAAAAAGACAATTACATATAAAATCTTGCTACAGACTTTTTGTGTTTCATTCTTTCTTGCCCAGTTTTATAGTGCCTGTTCAAAGCAAGGTTCTTAGAAATGGACGATTTGGTTTTACTGTCTACTTAGTAGTCTTAACACAGTATTAAGAGCATAAAAAGCATAAGCTAAAGATGTATATGATAAATTATGAGTGCATGTGAACTTTTTTCCTAAACATTTAGAAATATAGAAATCACTTGGTAGAAATTGTTTTACTTATTTTTGCTATATTAGTGTTTAAAAAGAAAATGATGACATTTAGATACCTTGTACTAAGTCTCAACTGCCTCACAAAGTAAATTATGGCATTATCATTTACTAACTTTATATGATCTTAGATGTAATATGGGCATTAAAGTTATTACATTTCTGTTAGTATATGGGCACTAAGTGTATTAATGGTCAAAATGAAATGAGGGAAGGGGGCAGGGAGCAATCTTTAAAAGAATGGCATAGCCCTTGAGGACAGACGTAAACTGGTCAGAACCAACGAGATCCAAGATGAAAGATTCAACTTCCAGTGGACCTTGAGCCTCATTGTAATACATTAGCATATGCTAAATAACACACCCGGCAGGCATCATGACAGTTTGAAGGTTAACCATAAAAGACCAAAATATGGGCATGGCCTAGTTCCTAGAAAACTCTGCCCCTTACCCCAAAGGTTGGAATAATCCTCCCATCCATTAGCCTATGGAATTACCCAGCACATTAAAACTAATCATCCCATATTTTGGTGCCTCTTACTTTCTGAGATGGCCCACATACTGTCTGTGGAATGTGTTTCTCCTCAAGCCATTATTGCCTTTTGAGATGGGTTGTGTTCTGTCTGTAGAATGTGTATCTCTCTAAATAAATTCACTTCTTACCTATCATTTTGTGTCTTACTGAATTATTTCTGTGAGGAGACATCAAGATTCTAAAATTAGGTCCTGCTGGTGTGTGACCTTTATTAAAAGACAGTGAATTTNGTGTTCTGTCTGTAGAATCTGTATCTCTCTAAATAAATTCACTTCTTACCTATCATTTTGTGTCTTACTGAATTATTTCTGTGAGGAGACATCAAGATTCTAAAATTAGGTCCTGCTGGTGTGTGACCTTTATTAAAAGACAGTGAATTTAAATCCTAATCTGGGTTTTGGCAGGGTTCAAGTCTTGCCCCATGGGTTCAAGTCCCAGTCTAAATGGTGTGGTGTCAGCACTGTGAAACTCAGACTTGGATTTGCTTTGGGGTTTTATATTATTTATATAAACACTTTTAATCTTTCATATATGTATTAGACAAATGTGATGACATAGGTAAGTGACCAGCATTTTAAACTGATACTATTCATATTGAGATTCCACTCTATTTTAAAATAAATTTAATCAGCATTGATTCTCATCACTTCTGCCTTAAAATATCTCACGAAATGCTCTGAACAAAAAGAGGCCTTAAATGAATATCTATTCAATACAACTGGCTTGAAAAATTATTTTAAAAACTTATACATCATCCTTTCTTCCTAGACATATTTAGCCATGCAACACATTCAGTTATATTAGGAAAAAAACAAAAGAAATCAAGAGACAAGTTTTATAGAAAAGAGTTAACTTCGAATAAAGACAGAGGTTACTGATCAAAAGTGAAATTCCTAACCTGACCCAAGCCCACTGTTTTCATAGCACAAAGACCTGAAAAGAGAGAATAAACAGTTGATAAATACTGCTGTTATTTGATACCTGAGTACCTGAGGTCTTTTATATACTATTTACCCACATGGCAGGCAGAGCAACTGTAACAAAGAAGTTATAACTTTAGGAAGGGGATATGGAAGCACACAATCAGAAACACCGAAGTGGGAAAGGAATCTAAAAGTCTTCTAATCCAAATTCCTCATTGTTACAAGGGGTAAAATGAAGCCAGATAGTTTGACTTACAAAAAATGAAACCAAAACACTAATATTCAATATACTCTTCTTTTCTCTTCTATTCTCATTTCAAATTTTGAATTTATTGGGTTGGCCAAAATGTTGGTTCATATTTTCCGTAAAATAGCATGAAAAACATGAACAAACTTTACACCTAACCCAATACTTCTTTTATCAAAAAACACGTTCCAACATTTCCTTCCAAAGGATGGTTTACTGAAGGATCCAGCTGAAAATAATTCGCACACAAAATACCATGCCCCCAAAACTGCATGCTTTCTTTTACCTTTCTGCGGGCATGAGCCATGAACACCATCTGAAGATAAAAAGATTTGAGGCTACTACCTTTTATATGCTGTGCATGTACTTACAAAGTAGATGTGCTAGATTTTGTTACTAAACACTGATGCCTGCTTAATCTTCAACTTACAAGTTTCCAGGTATAACATTTTGAGTTATCTGTGAACTTAAATCAATTAATGATCATCTATTAAAAGGGAATTCAACTTTTGTGTATAAGTAAACTCAAATTTGTTTTTTGGCTTCTATGTTTGCATTGCTTTTTATGAGATATAAAGGGGTAATACTTTTAAAAATATCATGAATATAGTAGTTAAATATTGTTAAACAGAATTTTTTTTTTTACAATTTATGTTTTAATAGTTCTTAATTACTTGAATAAAAACAAGGGAGAGTTCATATGCAGTGACCTAAGAGTCCCCATGTTGCAACAAAAGACCTGGCATGGACAAATAATAAATAATTTAAAAAGAAAAACACCCAAAGGAAATTGTAACCGAGTAAGACACTAGGAGGTTTTGCCAGGACACACTCCACCCCAATTTCTTCTGTCTTAGCTCCTCTCTAAACTACCTAAATAATAGTATCTGAAACAAATTTCCCGAGTGGTTTTTATCAAATGGAAGAAATTAACTACTTGATGACCATAAGCACAGTAGCCCAAGTATTGATAACATTAACCCCTTGACACTGGCCTATTCATCATCCACCAACATTAAGTATTATTTTATATAAAAATATAATTGAAGTTGTCATAGAAGAGATGCCTTCTCCAAATTATACAGAATCTAATTGGAAAACAAAAGTAAAATCCAGCTTCCCTCTTTTTGTGTGCCTTGTTCTTATTACATTTGTTGCCTCATTGCACCTCATCTACTTGACAATGAAACGAGCAATTTTATAGTTTTTAGTATCTCCAGGTTTTTTTCAATTACCATAAAGTAGAATCTTGAGTACAACAAAAGGCAGAGCCAAATGATATTTACATGTATGAATGACTAATATTCTTCAGCAATAACAGGACTATCCTCTTAGCCATTCAGGGGTCTCAAATCCCTTTACCCATACTGTTCATACTGTTTTTTCTCTCAATTATACCACCAGCACCAACTGAATTATTTCCCACCTTTCCATTCCTATTGCTTTTATTTTACACATAGTACTCCTCTGTACCAGAATCTTAGCCTCTGCGGTGAGAATTCATGAGGAGATGTATCAACAAGTATAAATGTATACAGCATCAAAAGCTGTGAACAAATACAGTTAGACTGTACTTACATGAGAAACCTAGGCTAGTCAAATTCAGAGTTAGAAAGTAAACTGGTAGATGCCAGGGGCCTGGGGTGGAGGGGTACAGATGGAGAGGGGCAAATGGGGACTTGGTGTTGAATGAGGACGTTTCAGTTTGGAAGGTGAAAGGTTTGGGAGATGGATGATGGTGAGAGTTGCACAATAATGTGGATGTACTTAGTGCCATTGAACCATACAGTTAAAAATGGTTAAAATAGTATGTTTCTATTGTGTGACTTTCACCACAATTAATAAACACTAAAAATAGAGGCATAAATAACTGATATCTGTTAGAAATGCATTCTGTAAGGTCAATGTGTGTAGTGTCACATAAGTGTGCATCTGCTAAGCTGAACTAGCTTCTCATTAACTTTAAAGCATCCAGATGTGTCCAGATAAGTACCACCTGTGCCTTGAATAAGACCAAAGAGAAAAAGACTTGGAGGGCATCAACTATTTTTGTAACAAGAACATGTCTTCCATGAAATCCAGCTGCTATGCCATAAAATTAGCAAACTGTGGCAACATGTAATCATATTCTAACCAGTAGTTTATATAAATAATGAAACTATGACATACGCAGATCGGCAAAGAGAATCTATTTGTAACAAGCTTCAAATTTTTCTTCTTTGGGCCAGTTTTTCTCCTTTTAGTGAGCCCTACATACAATTGAGAACTGAGTTTGTTGTAGTTATTGAGCATGCAATGATAAGACATGGTAACTATTTTGAGGGTAGGAGAGATGGAGAGTATACACATGAACAGTCATAATGCAATGCAAGATATACTGTGCTGGAGCTACACAACAAGACATAACTGTGGCTAACTGATCTCATCTTGTGGAAGATCACAGAAAAAGACACTCTTCATTGAAAAACATGGAAAGACCAACTCAGTATCATCCTTAACCAGCACTATTACTTTACTAACAACACAATGCAGTCATAGTGAAATATGCTAAGATGTAAAAATAAATAAATAAATAAAATATATGCTACAAATTGTTCTGTGTTTAAAGTATGGCCTTTTTGAAAACAGAGGAATTCATCATGCTTGGATAAATAGAAATAAAAAAGATATGGAAAGCAAGGATGCGCTCCTGAAAGAATACATTCCCATTGATAGTGAAATATCATTGTAAGTTAATGTTATGGAATGTCACAAAGTTATTAAAAAATATATTGTTATAAAGAGAACACAAAAAATGGCTAGGGATATTGAAAGTAATTGGTAGGGACTTTTCTGGTGGTCCAGTGGCCAAGACTTCCTGTTCCCAATGCAGGGGTCCTGGATTCAATCTGGTCAGGGAACTAGATGTCATATGCCTCAGTTAAAAGATAAAAGATCCCGAGGGCTTCAACTAAGACCCAGGGCATCTAAATATATATGTAAATATTTTTAAAATGAAAATAAATGGAGTAGGGCTCTATAGGAAAAGTTTAAATTACATGTGTGGATGACAAAGAAGAATTGCTACGGCAACTTTTGGAATAATTGTTAGGCTTGTTGTTCTGCAGTCATGTGGAAGAAAGTATTATCCAGATAGGTCTCCAAATTGTTTCAGTTGAATATATGATACTGACCATGAAAGAGTTAATGTAAAATAGAGGATGGTCACTTCAGTCGTGTCCAACTATTTTCGACCCCAGGGACTGCAGCCCACTAGGCAGGCTTCTCTGTCCATGGGATTCTCCAGGCAAGTATAGTGGATTGGGTTGTTGTTTCCTCCTCCAAAATAGAGGATAGGAGGATAATTATAAGATTAATTTTGGAAATTACAGGTGAGACATTAGAGTACAAGATAGAGCATGCAAGCTGATTGGGAATGCATGTAAGATAAGAATATTAGAATATGAATAAAGCAGCTTGTGGTATTGAACCAGAGCAAGACCCTATGGTGCTTACCCCCCATGCCTTCTGCCTGCCTTTTGTCAGTGAAAAAATTTAACCAAAGAATCAGTTAACCCGAGAAATGAGAAAATGCAGAAGTAAAGGAAAACAACCAAAGGAGAGCAAATAGTAGTAGTCTAGTCATTAAGAAGAGTCAAGGACTTTTAGTTCCTTCTCAGGGTCTATGGATAATATTCTGAGCTGTATCTTGTGAGCTCTTTTATAGATACTGAAAGCCCACCAGGTGGAAGAAGTTAACTACATGATGACCAGACTGTAGCCCTGACATAAGAGGCCACAATTCTGAGAACAGGCTTCAAGGAAATGGGAACAAATGGACCTTGAAACTGAACACTCAGTGTATCTAAAACAATCAAGATGATGCTGGTCAGACCATTGATGACTAATTTCAAGATGACTATCAGAGCTGACTGCTCTTTCTGCATGTAGCCCCCTCCCTCTCTCTATAAAGGCTCTTACTCCCTGATTATCGGTGGGGTAGGGGGTGCCAGTGGGGTAGGGTGGGAAGAGTTAGCCTTTGGACAGGCACATACTGTTCCCTACTTCCGCACCAGGTGCCAGTATCACAAATAAAGCAAACTTTCATTTCCAACAACCTGGTCTCTTTAATGACTTCTAAGCAACAAGCAGTTGGATCCTACTTTCGGTTATAATATGTCATATTGACATGGCTGTGGGAGATAAGTAGAGGGAAAGTATAAAGTTAAAAGCAGAACATACTTAAAACTGCAGAAGATGGGGGTAGATTGGGGGAGACAGAGAGTAAGTGAGAGAAAGAACTAATTTTTCAAACATTTTGGAAAATATTAGATTGACAGAAAAATCACAAGGACATTAGAGATTTTCCATAAACTCGTTACTCAGATTCTTCTAATATGAACATCTTATACAGCCGCATGGATTTCTCTTTACTTCAGTAACAAGTTACTACAAAATTAGCGACTCAAACCAACACAAATTTATCAACTTACAGTTTGGGAGGTCAGAGTTTCAAAATGGGTCTCAAGTTGTCTGCAGTGCCGTTATCTTTTCTGGAGGCTCCAGGAGGGAATGTTTGTTTGCCTTGTCCAGCTTCTCAAGGGCAGTGGTGTCCCTTCCTTTTATCTTCAAAGACAGCAGTAGCCAGTCAAATGTTGTGGCCCAGGATAGGCAGCCCCAAATATGCCTTAATGGCATATTGATAATTTTGAATTAAAGTTTCCTAAAAAACAATTTAGGAAGCAATTCAAGCCAATGCAGGAGACAAATTCTGACCCTCCTTTCTGTCTCTATCTACGCTGTTTTAATCTTCTACCTCGAGCCCAAATGCTGTTTAGTCTTCACTGTGTACCCCAAAACCTAATTAACAAGAAGGGTGAGGGGGAGAAAGTTCACCTGCCTATCATGGATATTGATCATTCTGCCTAACTTGATACTGAGCCTCCTGCCCTCCTTCTTTGTATTTAAGGGACCTGTAATTACATTGGGTTCACCTGGTTAACTGAGGTCACGCCCCCTAATTTAAAGCCACTCTATTAGCAAACCTCATACCATCTGCTGCCATAATTCTCCTTTGCCACTTAACATCATGTATTCATAGGTTCCAGAGATTAGAATGCAGACAGCTTTGGGAAGGGGGCCATTATTCTGCTTACCATCATAACTATGTATTTTTTGCCAAAATGAAAAGTATAGTGATATAGACATATTATTATTAACTAGCATCCAGAATCTATTTGCATTTCATCAGTGTTTCTACTATTTTCCACAACACTATTTTTATATATAATAGGTAAACCAGAGTAGTAACCTGCTCAAAAATATCTGGTTTTAAATTTTGTGTAAAATGAGCGCCAGGTCATAGGTTTGGCCATTCACAAGTCTCATCTGATACAAAGCATCCTAAATGTGATATATAACAGCCACAATGATGCTGATAATGTCCTAGGAACATACACAAAACAGCTATCCAATAGTCCCTATTTTAAGATATTAAAAATTTAGATAATACATTTTCTTGGAATTTTCTTTTTACTGTTCAAACTGTTACTGCACAAAGGACTCAGTTCTCCTTATTTTTACTCTTCCATTCAGATTATGTTTTGTCTGGATTACTCAACAGCTACCTAACAAGTCTTACTTCTGTTATTTTCCATCACAATACATATTCCACATAACAGTTCATGACACCTTCTTAAAGTGTCGTGTTACTATTATGCCCTGAAACTCCAAAAGTTTTTTTTTCAAACTAACAATAAAATTCCAGAGAAGGAAATGGCAACCCACTCCAGTGTTCTTGCCTGGAGAATCCCAGGAATGGGGGAGCCTGGTGGGCTGCCATCTATGGGGTCGCACAGAGTTGGACATGACTGAAGTGACTTAGCAACCTAAACTAAAAGTCTGAACGTGGTCTATTTCACATTCCAGACCTCACCTTCTGTCACCATTGTGAAGTCGCTCAGTCATGTCCGACTCTTTGAGACACCATGGACTGTAGCCTACCAGGCTCCTCCCTCCATGGGATCCTCCAGGCAAGAGTACTGGAGTGGGTTGCCATTTCCTTCTCCAGGGGATCTTCCCAACCCTGGGATCAAACCCAGGTCTCCTGCATTCCAGGCAGATGCTTTAACCTCTGAGCCACCAGGGAAGCCCTCTGTCTAGTTTATTCTGTCCTCACTGTTTCTACCTAATATTTCTTCTCCTTTAAATAATTTTCCTACAAATATGTGCAGGCTTGCTCTATTACTCCTTTCGGATCTCTGTTGCCTTTTTTATAAGGTGTTCAAAAAGAAATCTAAAATAAGAAGTCCTATAAACATACCAGTCTTCTCTCTCTTTCTCACTTCTTTAATATATCATTTAGCACTATTTGCATATTAGCTTTAAATATTAAAATAAAGCTAAAATAAATTGCATACAATGAATATAACAGTATTTCCAATCACTATTCACATGGTTTCTAGGTGTCAAGCATTAACCTAAGCATTTTAGATTAAAAAATTTGCTCCTAACAACTATTTGAGCTAATTAGCATAAGTATCTTTATTCTACAGTTGAGAAAACTAAGACACAAGTGAATAGGTAACTTGCCTGAGGACAGTGTGATGTTGTAGAAGCAAAACAAAGCATCCAACCCTATTGGCAGCTTCTGAATCACATGATGCTTACCACAATGACATGCTCTCTCTTAGGCAGGCATAAAAAAAGAAAAAAAAAAAACTTTAGTAATTTAAAAAATATATTTCAAATCAATTTTGTCTTTACTTATTTCCATCAAAAGATCTGGACCATTAAAATTTAGGATATTTCTAAACCCCATCCTAATTCCTTTCAACAGCTGAAACTGCTTTATCCAATTACTTTTACCCAATTCTGGCCCTTTAAATTCTATTCTCTTGATTATTGTATGTAAAAAATTGTCTGAGAGCCTCTCATGTGTCTTTCTAGATCTACTTTTCTAATGATTGTGTCTAATACAGGCAGTTTGTCTCTTCTCCATTTCTTTTGTCTTTCTCTTGAGTCTGTCATGTGCTTAATCAAATACACTACTTTCATTTTACAACTCTTCTTACATGACTTAACTGAATTCTCCAATCTGAAAGGAATGTTTTGTAGGTCTTTATTGCATTGAATAGTTGAGTAGTGGGTGGCTTGCAATCCAAGAGCCTATCTGAAGACATTCTCATACACAAGGATCAATGCTCTTCTGAAATATTTGCTGCCTTTTGAAGTTTCAAAACTGAATAAGACATATATCAACAGCAAAAGCCGACTTTTAATACAACAAAAAATATTTGATTGCCTAATAATATAAAACCAGAACATTCTATTAGTATGCATGTGTGCTAAGTTGCTTCAGTTGTGTGAGACTCTTTGTAACCCTTTGGACTGTAGCCCGCCAGGCTCCTCTGTCCGTGAAATTCTCCAGGCAAGAATGATGAAGTGGTTTGCTATACCCTCCTCCAGGGGATCTTCCCTATCCAGGAATCGAACCTGTGTCTTCTGCATTGGCAAGTGGGTTGTTCACCACTAGAGCCATCTGGGAAGCCCATTCTATTGGTATAGGTGAGAGTATTTTTTTTCTAACATTCCTTGGTTCAGTTCCTTGAGTTCCCTTTGCCTTTTGGTGCACACGTGGGAGATTGGCTCACACAGGTACCCATTGCTAAATCTAACCATCCATTTATTAAAGTACAACCAATTTGTATCTAGTCCCATCTCCTTCAGCAGTTGCATTTAAATTTGTCATATCTTGTTGAATATATCCTGCAAGATGGTGCATAAGTGAAAACAGCTATAATCTTACAAACAGAGACTCTTGTGACTCTTTGATATAATTTTCACTTCTCTAAATTCTTATCTCTGAAGGAATTAAACCTCTAATAAATTTGTTTAAATAGTTCCTAAAAAGTACTTATTTTAAAAAGTTCCAGAAGAGCACATACTTTGTCTAGGATAGGCAGGAAAAAGTTCAGTTTACTGAATGCATGTGCTGGCAGAAATGATGGTTAATTTAATGACCTGTACTATAACAGCATAAAAACTAAATTATAGACTACTTTGGAAAGGTGTTTTAAAAAATCAATGCAGGATTTAGAGAAAAAACAAATCGAATGCAGGTTATAGGTTTCAAGTATCTATTTTGATTTTCTCAAAGGAAATAATTATTTTCACTCAGACCTACAGTGTATGGTGCTTATTGGCTTGAATTTATTCCTTTAGTGACAAGATAATTCTTTTATTCACTAAACTGAAGAGTTCTTAGCACTTAATATTCAAGCTCATAATTCCTACAAGCATTCTGTTTCAGTAATATTAGATTTCTTGACATTATCAGACAGGCTTTGCTAATGTAGCATCAAAATACATTACATGGCACGTGGTTCATTTTAAGGAGGTTTTTTATATTTGAAAGACACTTTACCTCCTGATGTGATAAAATGTATCATAATATTACTATAAAATATCTCAAATAGGAAATATATTTCTTGACACTTAGAAAAAAACCTTTTTTTTTTTTTTTTCCCCTCTCAAACTGATTTTATGTGGCCAGCTATATTCAAGTACTGTTTCAGGAAGATTCAGTATGGCAGCTCACCAAGGCCTCTATAAATAAGTGCTGGGGGGAAATCATCGCAAAACCTCTCTAGAGTCTAGCTGGCCAAATGAGAGATAACTCAACAAAAATATGGCTCTATAGATATCTTTGCCATGCCCATTATATATCAGTACCCTTTCCCCTTATAGAATACACATCTGTTCTACAGGTGCTTCCATCAAGCTCATTTCCCTTGTGTTGATAAAGGAGTCTTGGAAACACAAAAGTATTTCAGTTAGATTTGGATTATCTTCCCAAACAGATTTTATGACTATGTCTGGGTTATAAAGTGAAATATTTAGTCCATTTTATCTTCTTTTCAAGTATGGATTAAACACAAAAATGCAAATAAAACTAGAGAGGAAATTGGCATTGTATTGGCAAAAGAAGCAGAGGAACCATGCAGCAGAATTTTGAGGAATTTCTCCTAGGTAGGGTATAGCTATGGGCTTCACTGGTGGCTCAACTGCTAAAGAATCTGCCTGCAGTGCAAGAGACTCAAGTTCAGTCCTGGGTTAGGAAAATCCCCTGGAGAAAGATATGGCTACCCACTCCAGTATTCTTGCATGGGAAATCCCATGGACAGAAGAGTTTGGTGGGCTACAGTCCATGAGGTCACGAAAGAGTCAGACACAACTTAATGACTAAATAAGAACAACAACATGGTATATAGCTACTACTAAATTAAGGGAAAATTCAATGGACCATCCACTATCCATAAATAGAAAGAGCTTGCTTGGGAACTGAATAGAAGATGTCCACTCCAAACACTGTTAGTCAAGTTCTAACTCCAAGGGTGAAGGATCAGGACCAAAGGTATAGAATATACCATCATCTCTGAAATAATCAGTGATAGCACCTCTTTCTGACCTATATTTGAACTAGCTATGCACACCCGACAAAAAGCTAGAAACAAAGATAACTAATTCCACCATAGAAAAATGAGGACACTGATCTACTTCATTCTCAGTTACCACTGTTGTTCTTTGCTGTTTACTCACTAAGTCCTATCTGACTCTTTTACAACCCCGTGGACTGTAGCCCACCAGTCTCCTCTTGGGATTCTCCAGGCAAGAATACTAGAGTGGGTTGCCATTTCCTTCTCCAGTGGATCTTCCCAAACTAGGGACTGAATCTATGTCTTCTGCATCAGCAGGTGGATTCATTAACTTCTCAATATTTTTAATATGAGATAAAATTTACTGGGATAATCAAAACCAGTTTTTGTTTGTTTTTTTGTTTTTTACTGAACCTAATTACTGTCTTGACACTCCATTTAAAATGGGTTAATCATATCTGTTCAAGTAAACTCATTAATTTGGAAAAAAGAGCAAAATAAAACTTGGTCAACTGAGATTCACGCGCTTCATGTTATCTTACTCTGGTTCAACCTAAAGGTCACTGAGGCAGAGAGACTATATTTCTAGGAAACTCAGCTGTTCTGGTAGGCAGGGCCAGACTTTGAGTAGATTAAAATGTCAGTTATGTATCCAACTATGGTGTCTTGAGATGTTTCACTGCACTTTACTTGCAGATGTAGTAAACTGTTCCCAACAAATAATCTGTGTTCCTACTACTTCTCCACTTGTAGAGCCTAGGAGAATGACTATATATCCTGGTTTTGTTAGGATAGTAAATGCCTTTTGCACCAGCTTGATCACCAACAGTTGCTGTTGTTTAGTTACTAAATCATGTCCGACTCTTTTGAGACTCCATAGACTGTAGCACGCTAGACTCCTCTGTCCATGGGATTTCCCAGGCAAGAATATTGGAGTTTGTTGCCATTTCCTTCTGCAGGGCATCTTCCCAAACCAGACACTGAACCTGTGTCTCCTGTATTGTCAAGAGTATTCTTTATCACTGAGCCACCAGAGAAGCCCAATTACTAACAGTACTTCTGATTTATCCTAAAGTACCTTAGTTCTGTTGGCAAATTATATTGCCATCTTAGATCTAGGCCACTCTGCTACAGAGTCTCCTCATTACAACTTTGTGACTACTATANAGCCACCAGAGAAGCCCAATTACTAACAGTACTTCTGATTTATCCTAAAGTACCTTAGTTCTGTTGGCAAATTATATTGCCATCTTAGATCTAGGCCACTCTGCTACAGAGTCTCCTCATTACAACTTTGTGACTACTATAGAACAATTGTTCCTCTCCTCAGAGCAATTTTCCTCCTCTTCAGTATCACTGGGACATTCAGTTATTCAGCTCAACGATAGTGATACTGACTGAATTCTTCCTCAGTTGTCCAGAGGGGGAAGGTGTACAGTTTGATGTGTCCATGTCCTTGGCTTCTCAAATTGTTGGTACCTATCACGTGGGTTAAATGTTAAATATGACATTGAGGGCCAGGAAGCAGAGTGACTTCATAAAAGCCCTAACCACTTCTAAATCTTGATTTATTTCCTAATTTATCTTTCAGACCTCTTAAATTATCTAGTCTGTTGATGATAGGGCCTGGGTGATGGGAAGAATGAAAATTCTGATCAATTACATTTTCAAAATTATATCCTACCAAAATTTGCCTTACAACTTCAAAGAACAAAAATTTATCCTTCTAGTTATGCTTCTTGAAAATTCTATGGGGGCAATATTATGTAATCCAATGGGGAAGCAAAAACCTAAGTATGATCTATATGAAAGTGAAAGTGAAAGTGAAGTCTCTCAGTCCTGTCCGACTCTTTGCGACCCCATGGACTGTAGCCTATCAGGCTCCTCTGTCCATGGGATTTTCCAGGCAAGAGTGCTGGAGTGGACTGCCATTTGTTTCTCCAGGATGATCTATATGGCCTGCATTAAATGAGACAAACTCTTCAGGCCTCAGGACCTATTTCTTATGGTCACTGACTATACCCCTATATCTCAGTTTCATAAAGGTTTCTAAAATGTTGGGTGTGTGTGTGTGTGTGTGTGTGTGTGTGTACACACATATTTCAATCAAAATGTAATAGTCTCAGTGTGACCTAACACATTATGAATAATGAACCCTAACATTAAGGATTTAGATCAAGTTAAATCTTGATATACAGTAGAAATAAAGTTTACTCTGTGGGAATGAATATAGGAAAAGCATCAGACACATGTAATAATACAAAAGTTTTTGAAAAAGGAACTATCAGGTATCACACAACATCTTTTTACATAAACAGTTATATCAACTCATAACACATTTAGATTAAAATTGAAGATTAAAATATTTTATATAAAATTATTGCTGTAAATAATATTCTATCTGAACTCAGGANCTACCTTGTAATCTCAGGTTAATCTTTTTTAGAGCAAGCAGTATTATCGCAGGCACTTTTAGGGACAATAACAAGCAAAGCCGCTAGATGGCACTACTATTCTTAGTGCTGTAATAACCTGTTCTTTCACGAGCTGGAGAGTGACAAAACACGAATAAAATACGCAGAGAGCATTAGTCCCAATAATGCTGTAACTTTGTCAGAATTGCTTCTCAAAGGGAAAGAATTGATGATAAAATCGATTGCAGTTCGTACTATTTCATGAACCCCAAAATTCAGGGAGCAATCTCGGGGAGTCCTTTTTTACAAAGTAGCATTCCTTTGTTCATTCATTCACTTACAAATATTTATTGAGTGTTCAGAAAGTGACAGGATCTCAGTGAAGTTCTGGTTATTTTCACACTGAAGTAATGACTTTTGTTGAAAGTAACAGCGTGGACTTTGCACTAGTAAGAGCTGACTGACTACTTACTGGGTCATCTTGAGTGAAAGTGAAAGTGAAGTCTCTCAGTCATGTCCGACTCTTTCCGACCCCATGGACTATATAGCCCACCAGGGGCCTCTGTCCATGGGATTTTCCAGGCAAGAGTATTGGAGTGGGTTGCCATTTCCTTCTCCAGGGGATCTTCCCAACCCAGGGA
>SJYV01039055.1:98540-121322 GCA_006410875.1 Neotragus pygmaeus | reverse complement strand
CCCAAGCATCCTGCATCCTGCATCGAACATAGGCTGGTGCCTCATTTCTTACATTATAGTATACATGCTTCAATGCCATTTTCCCAATTCATCCCACCCTCAAAATAATACATCCCACCCTTAAAAATAATACATTTTTAAGCAATAAAATATTTGAAAAAAGAAGTGATGCAGATGAAATTTTATATTGTTTTCTAAAACACTTGAGAAGTTAAAATTCTTAAATATTCCATTGGAAGTTTTAGAAATAATAAAAATATTTAAGCTTTGTATTAAAAAATGCATGAAACTGTTAGCTTCTAAAAAATGAACAGAGAAAATGCAAAATAGGGCACAATCTTTCATTTATAAGAGAAATAAGGTCTAAGACCATGGTGATTATAGTTGATAACACTGTGTTGTATATTTCAAATTTCTAACCGAGAACTCTCACTAAAACAAAATAAGAAATAAACAAAAAGTTAAGGTGATATGTGTGCTAATTAATTAATGGGGGGATCTTTTCACAGTGTATACATATATAAAATCATTATGAAGTACACTTTAAATATCTTACTACTTTATTTGTCAATTAAATCCAGTAAAACTAAAAGAAAATAAATATAGACAATGCTCAAGGAAAATTGGGATAAAAACAAAATAAAACATATTTTTATTCTTGTCATTCTACTTATAAGAATTTTTACAAAAAAATTATAAGTATGNCTACTTTATTTGTCAATTAAATCCAGTAAAACTAAAAGAAAATAAATATAGACAATGCTCAAGGAAAATTGGGATAAAAACAAAATAAAACATATTTTTATTCTTGTCATTCTACTTATAAGAATTTTTACAAAAAAATTATAAGTATGAGGGAGGCCTGGCGTGCTGTGATTCATGGGGTCTCAAAGAGTTGGACACAACTGAGCGACTGAACTGAACTGAACTGATGTTTAAAGTATACATTATTGTTTAATGTCCACAGAAATGTCTTTCATATAGTTGAATTGTATTTAATAATTTAAGCATTCACTCTCTGCCACATACTGTGCTGCTGCTGCTAAGTCGCTTCAGTCCTGTCCGACTCTGTGTGACCCCATAGGCGGCTGCCCACCAGGCTCCCCACTCCCTGGGATTCTCCAGGCAAGAACACTGGAGTGGGTTGCCATTTCCTTCTCCAATGCATGAAAGTGAAAAGGGAAAGTGAAGTTGCTCAGTCGTGTCTGACTCTTAGCGACCCCATGGACTGCAGCCCACCAGGCCCCTTTATCCATGGGATTTTCCAGGCAAGAGTGCTGGAGTGGGGTGCCATTGCCTTCTCCAGCCATATACTGTAGTAAACAATAAACAGTTGTCCACAGTCAGGAACAAGGTAAATACAAACTCTACTCTCCTTCTCCTATGTTGCAGTAAAAGAAGAAGCAAAAATTGTGCAAATTAAAAGACAATATTAGCAAAACAAACCTAAAACTAGAAAGAATAATAGTAAATTATATTAAATGATAAGAAAACAAATGCTACCAAAGAATCTAGAAAGTAAGGGGGAGATACAACATCACTGGGTTATTTAGGTTTGTCTGAAAGGTAAAAAGAAAGCAGATCAAAACCTAGAAGGATATTCCAGGTAAAGAGAATGAATAGCCAGGCAAGACTTTGAGCTGGATATGGACTGACATGTTCTAGGAAGTAACAGAGTGTTGTCACTGGAGCCCACTGAGAAACGGGAAGCCTCCAGAAATAAAGTTCAGAAACACATTGGGACTGGGTCACTAGGTCATGTCAAGGAATTTGGATTGTATTCAAAATCTAATGGAAAGCTATTACAAGATTTTAAGAAGTTGACTGGCATGATGTAAATCACATTTTTCAAAAATCACTCTCCAGTAAAGAATGTATGAGATAGTCACTGAAGAAAGCAGTTAAGAGGCTTTGGTAATGGTCCAGGAATTGATTTTGGCTTGGACGAGAGTGTTACCCGGAGAGATGGAGAGAAGTAAAATGAATCAGAACACATTGTAGAGTCAGAAAGGATGGAATTGACTTTGAATTGAGGGGTGAGGGCCAGATAGTGGAATGAAGCATGCTGTTGTTTCTAACTTGGTATTTGGGTGGATTTTATTGCCCTTTACTAAGGAAAAACTGGTGAGAAGCAAGTTTAGGGTAAAAACCAGAACTTCAGCTTGGAAATAATAAATTTGACATAGCTTAGAGTCATCAAGAGCTTCCCTGGTGACTCAGACAGTAAAGCGTCTGCCTGCAATAAGGGAGACCTGGGTTCAATCCCTGGGTTGGGAAGATCTCCTGGAGAAGGAAATGGCAACCCACTACAGTTCTCTTGCCTGGAGAATCCCACGGACAGAGGAGCTTGGGAGGCTAAGTCCACGGGGTCGCAGTAGAAGAAACAAGCAAACTTGGATTGTGGCTTTGGAATTCATAGGAGAGGTTCAGAAGGAGTGCATTTGGGAGTTATGAGTATATCATTAGGGGCTTCCTACATGGTGTAGTGGTGAAGAATGTAGATGTAAGAGACTGAATTTGATCCCTGGGTCAGAAAGATCTCCTGGAGGAGGAAACGGCTACCCGCTCCATTACTCTTGCCTGGAAAATTTCATGGACAGAGGAGCCCAGCAGGCTATAGTCCATGGGGTTGCAAAGAGTTGGATAGGACTGAGCCACTGAGCACACCTGCCTGCATGAGCATAGTATATCATGCACAGGCTGATGGAGAGGAGATGGAGAAAAGAGCACTGAGGTATATTCATAGTTAAGAATCCAGTAACATTAAGAAAGCAAACCAAGAAATAGCCCCCTTTATTGTTTGAGAAAAAAACCGCCTCAGGTAGCATCACTAAAGTGAAGATACATATGTTGCTTGTCAATTATTTGAAGCCTGAGAATTCACATTAAATAATGAATAATATTTGTTGTTTCTGGTAATAAAAAATCATTTTGACATTGATAAGAGGCAATGATAAAACAATTATAAATCGGTATGAGCTATTTTTGTTACAGAAGTCTTATGGATATAAGAATAACAGTTCATATCTAATTACTGGGCAGTTCCTTCAAAGATTATCATCACACATATACGCACACAAAACACTAAGAAATGTTTAAAAAGCTTTGTATATAAGCATGTGGCAAACTATCTAATATTCAATAAGAGAGGATTGGTTAAAATGTACACGCATGAAATTGTGTGCTGTTAGGTAATGAAATCATTTGTTAAAATAACTGATTTCACTTTGGATGGCTTTTGTTATGTAGTTTTTTAATTGAAGGCCACAAATGATATTAAAACTATGAATTTGTATAAATATGTATCTGCGTACATCAATCTAGCTAACATCTTTTTCTTTCTGAGTTAATTTTATTGCTTTACATTCAGAAAACTTAAAAAGCAGAGGTTTAATTTATTTGAAACATTAAAACATTCTTTGTGGCTTAGCATGCATTAGTTTTATTGAGAATATTCTAAGTGTGCTCAAAAATATTTTCTTCTCTTGGATGTAAGTCCTTGAATATACTTCTAGGACTTTTATTAATTCTACTATTATATTTTATAATACTTTTTGTGTATTTCTGCCTGATATTTCCCGAGGTTTTGTTAAAATTCTCAATTACTATTTATCTACTTCTATCACTATTTCTCTTATAGCTCTGGAAATTGTTACCTCATATATTTTGAGATGTGTGATATGTGTGCATACGTGTAGGTGTGTGTTAAATGTAAGTATTCATGGTAGTTAACCATTTTCTTTTATTGTATATAACATGTTTTGTTTCTTTTTTATGTCATAATATTCTACATTGTTTGATATTAAAACTGCTTCCCAGTTTTTTGGTTTATATTTCCCTGCATAACTTTTTTCAGTTTCTTAGTTGTTCCCCATTTCTGTGTAGATATTTGCTTTACTATTTCTTGGGGCAAATTGATGGAATCGAGATGGATCTATGTGTGTGTGTATGTGTGCATGTGTGTGTGTTTGAGAGAGAGAGAGAGAGAGATTTCTTTCCTGATTTTATAGTATATTTCATCAACTGATTACAGTGATTGTGATATACCATATTTTGCCCTCACATGTGCTTCTATATACATTAAGTAAGTAAGTGTTAGTCGCTCAGTTGTACCAGACTCTTTGCGACCCCATGGACTGCAGCCTACCAGGCTTCTCTGTCCATGGGATTTTCCAGGCAAAGATACTGGAGTGGGCTGCCATTTACTTCTCCAGGGGATCTTCACAACCCAGGGATCAAACCTAGGTCTCCTGCACTGCAGGCAGATTCTTTACCGATATTACTTTTACCTATATTTTTTCTTTTCTGTCTTTCATTGGATGGGTTGACTATTCAGTTGCTGTGAAAACCACGTGCTCCGTTCTAATTTTTATTGTGTTTCCCCTAAATTATTGGAAGTCTTTCTTTTGTTTATGTATGTCTTACAATTATATAATTTATGCACTGAGATGTAGTTAAGTGAAACCACTAATTGAAAACATATTCACCTCACTCTTGTTTCCCCATCTTCTGTCTACCATCGTTACTACTGCATTATTACCATCTGGAATTTTACTTCTGGAATACAGTGTAATGTTTTGGCACTCTGTTGTAGGAAATAACATTTTACTAATTTCTTTACATATCATATTTCCACTCATAGACTTTCATCTTAATTTTTCTCTCCTTGAAAGAGTGTGTATTCTAGAAATGGGCCATTTTTTTTTTGCCAGAGTTTGAGTGGAACAGAACTAGTTTTCCTTTGTAACAATAAATTATAAACATTAATTATTATTTACAATTAAAAGTAATGCTAGGAAGTTTAGTTTAGATGATAAATTCTATGAATACCTGCTATAAAAATTTTTTTCAAATAAATTAAGCATTCTGAGACCTTATATTTCTCAGAATAGTTTCCCCTTACAATTAAATAAAACTTCCACTGGATATAAAGTATATGTTTGAGGTTCCATTTATATAGTACTTTGAAGATTTTACTTCGGAATATTCCTCCACTTGTCATAGATGATGTTGAAGTCATTTGTGAATCTAAACATTATTTTTTTTTTGTAGAAGTGCCCTTTTTGTTTTCAGAAATATATTAGAGGTTTCTTTGTTTTATAAGTGGCTTATTGGTAGGTTCATTACTCATTTCTAAAACAGCCTAATTGAAATACAATTATTACACAAAATGGGACATATTTAATATATATGATTTGTACATATCCTCTTACCTATGAAACCATCAGCACAATCAAGATAACAGCGGTATCTGTCACCTCCAAAACTTTCCTTTTTCCTATTTATTTGTGTGTGCATTTGTTTGTGTGTGAAGACAACTTGAGATGCAAGCTCTCAATACAAAGTTTTGTCTTCAGTACAGTATCAACCATTGGCACTATGTTGTGCAGTAGGTCTCTAGAAACTATTTATACTGAATAATTGAAACTTTGTAATGTTGAACAACAAATCCCCATTTCTCTCTCTCCCAGGCCCTGGTAACCAACATTCTATTCTCTCCCATATATGAGTCTGACTATTTTAGATACCTAGAATAAGTAGGATCCTGTGGTGTTTGTCCTTTGTAACTTCCTAAGTTCATTTAGCATAATATCCTCCAGGTTGCTTCTGCTGTCGCTTATGACAAGATTTTTTTTCTTTTTTTAAGACTGAATAATATTTCATTTAATTATATATCACATTTTCTTTATCCATTTATCCATCAATGAATAGATTATTTCAACTGATGGCTGTTGTGAGTAATACTGCAATGCACATGAGAATGCAGATAACACTTTCAGATTTGGCTTTCAATTCTTATAAATGTATACTCCGACGTGGGGTGGCTATATCTTACAGTAGTTCTATTTTTAACTTTTTGAAGAAGTTCCATACTGTTTTCCACAGTGGCTACACCATTTTACCTTCTCTGCAACAATGTGCAAGGTTTACGATTTCTTAACATCCTCGGGAAGGAGTACTTACCATTTTCTTTCTTTCCCTTTCTTTCTTTTCTTGATCATAGCCATCATAACACATGTGAAGTAATGCCTCACTATGGTTTTGCTTTTCATTTTCCTGATACCAGGTGATGTTGAACAGTTTTTCATATATCTGTTGGCAATAGGCATGTCTCCTTTGGAGACATGTCTATTCAAGTCCTTATNTAGGCTGTTTCCTGCAGCTTTCAAAAACATTCCAAAGAAAAGGATATTAAAAAAAAAAAAAAAACAACTAGAGATATTTTGTCTCAAGTAAAGATAGGAAACACACACACACACACACACACACACACACACAAACTTGAGGATTCAACCTATGTTGCCCAAAAGTAACATGATATGTAACATTCTAAGGCTAAAAAACCAATTGCAAATATACTCCCAAAATGAAGCAGGTCAACATAGGGCCCCTCCTGGTGTGACAGAGCCCCCTGTGTCCTCAGTTGTTGTTGATAGGAAAAGAGGCTGTGAAAATCCACTGTGACTCCCCTACCAGTGTGTACTTGAAGAAGTAAAAACTGCAAAAACAAAGATAGGACATCCCAGCAGGAAACTATAACTTAAACAATAAATCAGTCACAAGGACTCTCAGTTTTGCTTCAAAGGTAAAGGAAAGTCTGATCATAAGTTAGTTTGAAGACAATAAAACCCTGTCCACCATGGAGGATGTTGACTGAAAGCTGACCGCTAGCAGGCAGCCCTCAGACTGGTTGGAACCAGAAAGTTGATGCTACTGGCTCCTAAAATGCCACCCTATTCTCTCACCACCAGCCAGTCAGAAGGATGTCCAAGAGTTGATCCTAAATCCCATGATCCCCTCCCTTACACTGCCTTTAAAAAACTCTTCCCTAAAAGCCATCATGGAGCTTGAGTCTTTTGAACATGAGCTTCCTGTTTTCCTTACTGAAAGCCAACAATGAATTTGAAGAGGAAGGAGGTGTGTGTGGGATTGGCAATAAACAGAAGAAAGCATGGAAGAGTGGTCCAGAGTGCTACTTTTAGAATTGAGTAACTTGAGATAACATCCCACTTCCATCTGTAGTGAATGTACATTCTTGAACTGTTTTCCTCTTTAAACTCTGAATAAAAGTTACTATTTTAAATGTTGTTAGGAAAGTATGTGTTTATATTAAGTCAGGTAGTCTGCCTGGGAGAGCCAGAGATACTTTCAAGAAAAGAAACATCAAGATAATGAAACAAAAATAAAAATAAATAACTTATTAAACTAGCTGGGCAAGGGACATACCTTTGAAACACTGTTCCAGTCAGCACTGGCACAGGTCTTATGTATATTCCAGAACATAGAAAGTGAGAATTTGGATTGGCTGTAAGAGAAGCAGGAATAATTCTGATTGGCTTTTGGATCAGAGAGAGATGCTGTGGCATTCTCACCAATTGGTTTATTCTGGGCCTGTGGTTTATGATGTGACTTAAAAATAGCAAAATATTTCAAGGACTTATGTTTTTACAGAATGAAGTTTCTCAGGATTGTTTTGATGTTTTATTCCTTGATATTCACTCACCTGGATTAACATTAAAAGTTTATAAGTGAATGTAGAAGCATCCTCCTCCCAGCCAGCCTTCAAAGACTAGAAAATTTCTAATATTATTTCAAACCTTAAGTCAAAATTGGCTTGTCACCACAATCTCTATTCCCTTCTGTATTTACACACACACAAACACATGCACACACACACACAGCTATATCCCCAGAACTCTATTGAAAAGTGGAGAGAAGAAGATAATAGGCCAAAGTCTCCTGTATCTCTTGGACAGCACTCCAAATAACAATCTTTCCCCTTCTCTCTGTGCTAATTTGCTTCGATCGTGTCTGACTCTTTGCAACTCTATTGACTAAGGTCCACAAGAGTCAATCACGTCTGACTCTTGTCCATGGGCTTCTCCAAGCAAGAACACTGAAATGGGTTGACATGCCCTCCTCCAGGGGATCTTCCTGACCCAGGGATCACAGCCGAGTCTTTTATGAGGCACCTGCATTGGCAAGCAGGTTCTTTACCACTAGCACCACCTGGGAGTGAGTGAGTGAGTGAAGTCTCTCAGTTGTGTCTGACTCTTTGTGACTCCATGTACTGTAGCCTACCTGGCTTCTCCATCCATGAGATTCTCCAGGCAAGAATGCTGGAGTGGGTTACCATTTCCTTCTCCAGGGGATCTTCCCAACCCAGGGANAGTGAGTGAAGTCTCTCAGTTGTGTCTGACTCTTCGCGACTCCATGTACTGTAGCCTACCTGGCTTCTCCATCCATGAGATTCTCCAGGCAAGAATGCTGGAGTGGGTTACCATTTCCTTCTCCAGGGGATCTTCCCAACCCAGGGATCGAACCCAGGACTCCCGCATTGGAGGCAGATGCTTTTATACCCCCACCTAAAAAACCTCCCAAACCAGGCGTACTGTCACTTCTAGAACCATAAGGTGAAGAATTCACATCTCAATAACCTACATAATCGGGGAGGAAAAAAGTATGGTTTCTACTGGTACAGGTCTCTCGGAAAAGAAAAGGAATTTTTCAAAACTCTGGAAACTGCATTGCACAGAATCATCCACCTGGGAAGCCCTATTGTTTTCTACCTCCTTCTAACTCAAATCTAAAGACTTCAGAGTGGTTTTCCAATCTATTTTTTCATGTTCTCTCTTCCAAAATTCTCCTGAGTCCATGCAGTGCTCTTTTATTTTTAGTTTTTTCTCTTTCTTATAAAGTGTGAAAATTATTACTATATGCAGTCAAAAGTGTCCCTACTCATTGTGAGGCTCTAAGTACAAAGTATCCTTAATCCTCCATTAACTTGCCCTTGATACTGAAAAATCAGTTTTCAAACTCTATGACATTTTTTTTTCCCATCCCTAGAGCTTAACTCTTGCAAGTAAAAAAGCTTTGAATCCTAGATGCATATGTCTGTAATGGAATTAAGTCCTATATTTTAAAATTCAAGATAAAAGTGTAGTGTTTTAGTTATGCTCTGTTACTTTCTCATTTAAATGATGAACATATTTGAGTCAATGGATGGTGAGCTCCAGCATTATTTGTATGAATTATCCCACATAAAATATACCAACTAATATGTCAAAAGATGGACTTCCACATTATATTTACATATATGTATTTCACATGCACAGTCAAGTGACCCAGAAGTAGACTATGTCTTTTGGTTTCCTATTTCCATATCAGCAATTTTCCATATGGAGGGTCTGTAGTAAAACCACAAGAAAATGGGCAAACACATATAAAACAATATTTCTTTCAGAAAAAGGGACAGGATGGCAGATTGATATGTAACAGAGATAATATGTGTTATAGGCATTTAGTTTGGTTACAACAAAGGGAACCCAAAACAGTACAGTAAGGTGTGTGTGTGGAGGACAGAGATCCCTCCTTATCAGAAACACATAGCCTAAACGTTAAATGTATGGACAAAATATAGCTGTTAGGGTTTGTCACCAAAACAGAATACAGAGGTATAAAAACTTGCAATACTCTGTGAAGAAAGGTTGGGGAAGGTCTTCATTTTTTATGCCATAGTATTTCAGCTTCTCATTACCTCTTCTAAGTCAGTATTTATTAAACTAGGTAGAAATCTTTGTCATGGAGTTTCATACTTCTCTTAAATGTTTTTTATTCATATTTTAATATATTTTTGTTTTAAAACTTGTAATAAATATTAGTATTATCAAGAACATATGCTATGAAACAATGATAACTTATGCTGCTTTCTTTGGTAGAACTTCAAATACAATGTCTTTTTAAATTTCTGTTTAATTAAATGAAATGTGTAGATGGTGTGATTTTTTAAAGTCCTATAATTACAACTTGTGCTATTAAATAACCTAGACTAAATTAATTGCATGTGACCTCACTGTTTAATTTTTCACTTGACATGAGCATCCTGTGGAAACAACTCAAAATATTAAAATTTCAGTTTACTGTTCCATCTCAATTCTTCACTTTGCTTATATATTTGATTTTGATAATAGCATTATCTATATCAATGAGGTAATGCTGTGTCTGACTTATAAATGATCAATAGTTGTTGGACAGACATGAAATCATTGTACCTTTACTCTTTCTCACTTTTCATATTCAACATACATCTCAAACTTAGTTCCAATAATTTTCTACAATTGCCCTGTATGTTACCGTTTTCACTGTGCCACATAAGCCCTAATAATCCTTGTCTGTGCTGTGCTGTTCTGAGTCTCTCAGTAGTGTCTGACTCTTTGCAACCACATGGACTGTAGCCCGCTATGCTCCTCTGTCCATGGGGATTCTCCAGGCATGCATTCGGGAGTGGATTGTCATGCCCTCCTCTAGGGCATCTTTCCAACCCAGGGATCCTGCATGTAGGTGGATTCTTTACCATCTGAGCCACCAGGCAAGCCCATGAATACTGGAGTGGGTAGCCTATCCCTTCTCCAGGGAATCTTCCTGACCCAGGAATCAAACCGAGGTCTCCTGCATTGCAGGTGGATTGTTTAGCATCTGAGCTACCAAGGAAGCCCAATCCTTGCAGACTATTGCAATTGTTTCCTAACACCACTGAGCTTCCTGTTACTCTTCTCGCCATCTTTCTCTACTCAGCAGAGATTAATTTCAAAGCAAAAACACAATTGCATCAGCCTTTTGATTCAACATTGCTGATGGCTTTTAGACATGTTCAAAATGAAGTTGAACTCCTGACCCTTCAAAGCAACACTTTCCAAAATTATTCTTACAAACTCTTTTGAACTTATCTTTCACTCCAGTGCATTGGACATCTATGTGGTCTTACTAGAACTTTTTCCATTCCTATTGACACCATGTTTTTCTTTCCCAGTTCTGATTTTATTTTTATATCAATATTGTTCTCCTTATATCTCCGTCAGGCTAATCTGTGTTTTTCAAGAAAATATACATAATTACATGGTAATGTCTCCAACAAAGAGACCTTCACTTTGATTTGTCTCCTATCATGTAACCTACATTTATTATTTTTGCTACTGATAATAATTTTATTCATGTACTATCTATACCAGCCTTATTATCTTGATGAAAGTGAAAGTGGAGAGTGAAAAAGTTGGCTTAAAGCTCAATATTCAGAAAACAAAGATCATGGCATCCAGTCCCATCACTTCATGGGAAATAGAAGGGGAAACAGTGGAAACAGTGTCAGACTTTATTTTGAGGGGCTCCAAAATCACTGCAGATGGGGACTGCAGCCATGAAATTAGAAGATGCTTATTCCTTGGAAAAAAAGTTAAGACCAACCTAAATAGTATATTCAAAAGCAGAGACATTACTTTGCCGACTAAGGTCCGTCTAGTCAAGGCTATGCTTTTTCCTGTGGTCATGTATGGATGTGAGAGTTGGACTGTAAAGAAGGCTGAGTGCTGAAGAACTGATGCTGTTGAACTGCGGTGTTGGAGAAGACTCTTGAGAGTCCTTTGGACTGCAAGGAGATCCAAACAGCCCATTCTGAAGGAGATCAACCCTGGGATTGAATGATGCTCTAGTACTTTGGCCACCTCATGCAAAGAGTTGACTCATTGGAAAAGACTTTGATGCTGGAAGGGATTGGGGGCAGGAGGAGAAGGGGATAACAGAGGATGAGATGGCTGGATGGCATCACTGACTCGATGGACATGAGTCTGAGTGAACTCTGGGAGTTGGTGATGGCCAGGGAGGCCTGGCGTGCTGCTATTCATGGGGTTGCAAAGAGTCGGACATGACTGAGTGAACTGAATCTATACCAACCTTGTTATCTTATTTGTTACACTACTTTATATTTTCTTTTGTAATGCACATATCTGAATTTTAACTATATTGTTATTGTTGATCCGCCACTAAGTCATATTCAACACTTTATGACCCCATGGACTATATAGTGAGGGCTTGAACCATTCCTAAATAAAGGATTCAAAATACACTCATCTTGACAATTGTCTTGAGCATACAAAAATTATTTGTAATAAATATTACATGTACCAATTTTCCAAAGAATTAGAGATCATGCTGATTAATTTTCTTATGGAAAGAATAATGAAATTGAGGTTGACCTGTAATAAAGGCATTTTAATTAATTCATTAAAGGACATGTAACACATTGCTACCATAGCCAAAGATTCTACTGGGTAGTCAGAATAACAAAATATTCATTTCAAGAAATGTATAATTGATTGGTCTAGGACAAATATAAAATATTTTATGAATAATTTTAGAAAAGTTATGAAGCAAATAAGAGTGAGTGACTACTTCCACTTGAAGCTAAGGATGAGGCGAAAATGTTTTGCCGATGATAGAACTTGAGCTGGAAGTTGAAACTGAAGTAGATGTGAGCAGAGAGAAAGAATGGGGAAGTCACACTCTGGGTAGACAGAACGGCCAGAATAAAACTTCAGGTCATGAAACTACACATGAGCTAAGTAGTCAGTGAGACTGGAGCATGTAGGTTTGGGGGTCAAGACTTGGGCAAGAATGATGTGTTCAGTTTAGAAATGGTGAAACTTGAATGCCATGTTAAAGTGTTTGAGTTTATCCTCAAGGCAATAAGGACAAATACATAATTTTAAGAAATGAAGTGGTACTTTTATAAAGATTATTTTAATAAAAGTATGAAGAATAAAGTGAAATAGTGTCTTATTAAGGAGACAGAGAGCAATTAGAAGATAATAATAAGATAAATGTAACATAAGGACCCTCTTATACCCTAAAACAACAAGTATGAAAAGGTGTATTCTACAGTGACTAAGAAGGTTAAATAAATACCATGATTTGTTCATAAAGTGGACTTGAGAATACAGAGAAATATAGGTATCTGAGATACCTCAGGGTTCTGGTTGATTGTACATGTATAGCAGTGTATATTATTTAATCTACTGAGAAGGATCAGATTTACTTGAGATACGCTGCATTTGAAGTACATATGAGGCATAATGGGCTTCCCCGGTGACTGAGTGTTAAGTATCTGCCTGCAAAGCTGGAGCTGCAGGAGATGTAGGTTCCATCTCTGGCTGGGGAAGATCTCCTGGAGGAGGGCATGGCAACCCAATTCAGTATTCTTGTCTGGAGAATTCCATTGACAGAGGAGCCTGGAGGGCAACAGTGCATGAGGTCACAAACAGTCAGACACGACTGAAGTGACTTAGCACGCACACAAGCTAAAGGCATAATAGAAATAATTTGAACTTTGGAAACGGGGCTTGTATTTTGGTCTCTTACTACATGGGGGCCCTAAGCAACTTAGTTTCACCTCTTGTATTTTACATCATGTTATATGGAAAACAGATGTGATAAAATTGCTGTGAGAATTGTATACATATGGTTAAAATGTCTCACAGATAGTAGGTACTTTACAGGTGATAGATAATAAGGAAAACTATGGCCATGACCCTAAAGAAATATTCAGGACATTTTAAGATACTTATTTAGACATGATTTCTGTGATATGTAGCATTTCTGTAACTAAAAATGTACATCTTCAGGATCTAGAAGTCTTAACTTCACTGGTACATATCCAAAGGAGATCAACACTCAGCCACTTGTGAACATGAATACAATAAAAATATGACTAAGTCATTAGAAGTGTCCTTAAAATAGCTCACCATTCTGCACAGGGNAAAAATGTACATCTTCAGGATCTAGAAGTCTTAACTTCACTGGTACATATCCAAAGGAGATCAACACTCAGCCACTTGTGAACATGAATACAATAAAAATATGACTAAGTCATTAGAAGTGTCCTTAAAATAGCTCACCATTCTGCACAGGGAAAATAGATCTGATCACATTTTTTATTTAAACATGTTTTAAAAGGAAAAAAAGCATACTGAGATTCACTTTTTTTGGATTTAGATTATCCAAATCACCTCAAATTTTCCACTTTTTTTTTTTGGTTAATATTAATTCCAATAATTGTTTCAATTTGAGGTCCGATTGGTTATTGAGGCAGTTGCATTACACTTGCTTTTCAGATACACTGAAGTATTAAAAATGTAGTTGGAAATTACATTAGAAAGATGTGTCTCATTTCAAGACAACATTGTATACATAATACAAAAACACTTTCTGTATAAAGTCCATATTTCAAGCCAAAATGTTAAATGCCAGTAGGAAATTAATAAAAGTATCCATTTATTTTTTGCAGAGAACTGTATTCTCATAGGCCACATTGATCTAAGAAAGGTACAGTCCAAGAGTGTAGAGTGGGAACACTTCCATCAGGAGATTTAGGTTTGGATTAACATTCAGTGGCACCTTAGCACTATTCCAGCACTGCACAATTATTGTAAATTTTCTTCTCTCTCTTATCACCAAACTCAGGGAGACTGAGTCCTCTTTAGTGGCTTTTCTATTCAATATTTTCAGATGACTCACAAAGCTGTGTTTCCTGGCCAGACTGCTCCCAGGAGCTGCAGGCACACAGCCAATTGTAACTAGCTACCTCCCCGGCTATATATATATATATATATATGTCTAGGCATTTATTTCTTCTCTAGCATGCATCTGCTAAGTCACTCAGGTGGTGAGTGGTACAACCTGCTTTTATCCATCAACACCAGAAACTTGGGGTTCCATCTTAGAATAGTCCTCCTCTCTATAACATTTCATCATTTGTTAATCAAGTAACTTTGGCTCTATTTATGCACAATTTAAAACACATTTTTCACTCTTTGTTACCACAATCATTGGGAAATTCCAGGTTCTTGCCCTTTACTCAGCTAAGCTTTTTTCCTGCCTCTATTATCAATCTTTCTTCATTCACCTCTCTGGAAATGCAGTTTCTACATGGAAGGCATACATTTTTGAAAAGATAAATATTTATTATATTATCTCCTACTTAAAAACACATCAGTGGTCCATAAATGCCCATAAGGATAGAGTCTTCAGTATGTCCTGTAGGGATTCTCTGATCTACGTCCTGCCTGCGTCTATTGCTGCATATCTTACCAAACGTCCATCCAATTTTGCTTTTCCCAACTACAAAAAGTTCCCCAGTCACTTCAGAGTCTGTCAAATCTTATAATTATTCTTGCCTCTAGAATTTTGCTGATATCCTAACTTCTAACAGAGGTCCCTTCAGTAGAACTTCCCATCCGCTTATCTGCACATGAGTGTGTGTTCAATTGCTTTAGTGGTGTCCAATACTGTGTGACACTAAGCTAGGCCACCAGACTCCTCTGTCCATGGGATTTTCCTGACAAGAATACAGGAGTGAGTTGACAGTAAGGACTGTAGGCCACCAGCCTCCTCTGTCCATGGGACTCTCCAGGCAAGAATACTAGAGGGGGTTGCCATGCTCTCCTCCAGAGGATCTTCCCTACTCAAGGATCCAACTGGTGTTTACTGCATCTCCTGCATTGCTGGCAGATTCTTTACCCACTGAGCCATCTGGGAAGCACCCTTTTACATGTATCTCTCCTGTATTCCAAACATGCTTTTCCTTAACACCCTATTGTACTATTATTTGCTAATGTACTTATCTTGCCCTACAAGATTCAATAACCTTATTAATATGCTGATAAGTGCAGTCAGGTCCCAGCATCTACTGGTAATAATTACATCATCCGCTACTGCTTATGAAGTACCTACAATGCATCAGGAAATGATAGAGAATTGTGATTATATTAACTCATCACTCTGTTACACATGATTTATAAGACAAGAAAAAAGCTAAATAAATTGCTTCAGTTCCTTCATTGAATAAGTATCTGCCAGAATTTGAACTGAGTCAAACTAGTTCATGAACCTATAACTCTGTTGCTAAGAGCTAATTAAATGATTATTGATATAAACACCCTTGATTTTGTGTGAAACGATTATCTTTTTAATTTTTACTTCAGGTACTTTCAAGAAGCAGTTAGGTGTCAGTTCTAGATTATTGTGATAATTGTCTTATCTCCTATAAATTACTTAGAACATTTAAATAGTATGTAGGCATTAAAGGTGTTCTGCTATCAGAGTCACTGTTTTTTTGAGACTTACCTATAAGCTGGGTAACTTTAATAGTCACTTTGCATAGATTTTCTATTTTCATCCTTTCAGTAACTTTGAATGGAGAAGGAAATGGCAACTCACTCCAGTATTCTTGCCTAGATAATTCTGTGGACAGAAGGGCCTGGTGGGCTGCTGTCCATAGGGTCACATAGAGTTAGACATGACTGAAATGACTTAGCATGCGTGCATGCACTGGAGAAGGAAATGGCAACCCACTCCAGTGTTCTTGCTTGGAGAATCCCAAGGATGGAGGAGCCTGGTGGGCTACTGTCTATGGGTCGCACAGAGTTGGACACGACTGAAGTGACTTAGCAGCAGCAGCAGTAACTTTGAAAAGGCTAACATTATTTTCTCCTATTCATCAAGAAGAGACAGAAAATTAGAACTTCAATAGTCATGAAATCACACACATAGTAAGTTTTAGAAGCAAGATTTTAATGTAGTTCTATTCATACCTAAAATGTTGTGTCTTATAATTCAGAGAGGGTTTCCCTGGTGGTTCGGGTGGTAAAAGATCTGCCTGCAATACAGAAAACCCAGGTTCAATTCCTGGGTTCAGAAGATCCCCTGGAGAAGGAAATGGCAACCCACTCCAGTAATTCTCACCTGGAGAATTTCATTGACAGAGAAGCCTTGTGGGTTACAGTCCATGGAGTCACAAAGAATCAGACATAACTGAGCAATTAACACTTTCACTTTCATAGTTCAGATGATCCACTAAAATTTTTAATTAAATGGTAATAAATATGTATATTCGTTGTTCACAATTTCATGATTTTGCTGTATCATTCAATTTTGAGACAAATTCTACCACTTTACTAAACAATTATTGTTTATATGCTTAAGGCAAATACCTATCAAATATATTGATAATTATAATAAAATAATTACTATAATTTATCCCTTTAAAATAATTAATGCTTTTCTTCATGTATGAAAAATAACTATTAAGGTGCACTGAAAGCCCCCAGGTAGGTAAATAGCTTGAAAAACAATCAGTTTGAGAGAGTGGGACCTGTTTGCATAATTTGTTATTTCTGTTAACTGGATTATCATTGAAATATTATTTTAAAACTCTGAAGGCTTATTAAACTGAACACACAGAACTCCAGTTTCTATTTCCAGACTTAGATACCCCTCAACTGCTGCCATCATGCTGTTAATTGAATGTTTGTGTGAAGATGATAGCACTTCCAACAGCAAGAGCAAAAACATTGTTCTGAACTCTTTGATTTTGGTCTCTTCTTTTTTTTTTTTGGTTATATCTAAAGCTGGTTATAACTTTGTTTCTCAGTCGCTGCTTAATCTTGGCTTTTGACTTTCTATCTGACAACTTCACTTTGGTGTGTCACTGCTTGTCACTCTGCTTTAATATGTTTTTCTTCAATAACTTCAAACACTGTAGCGGGCTTTCTGGCATCATGAATAAGAGAACGCTTTTAAAATCTAAAGAAAAATGAACAGGGAAAATTAACTCTGAAGAACAGAATCCTCTTGATGTATATTCATCATTTCAAAATGCTGATACCATGCCAGAAAATAACTACAGTATAACAGGAAGAGTCAAATCTGTAAGACGTGAAAAGACTTACGTGTAAATAATAAATAGAGGATTCTGAAAAAGGAGCAGAAAAGGAAACAGCAAGAATACTTCTCTCCACCTAGATGACAATACATCTGATGTAACTATATCAGAATTTGGAGTTTATAGATGGCATGAAGCTGTCAAAGGAGGCTTGGACTTAAGTTCAATTAGTTTCAGTCAGTTTTTTGACTGAACCTCTCAGAATACCCTGGACATCCAGACTCAGGTGCATTGACTTGGTTGGCATTACTTCACATGTTGTTTAGTTGCTAAGTCGTGTCTGATTCTTGAGACCCATGGATTGTGGCCCAACAGACTCCTCTGTCCATGGGGTTTCTCAGGCAAGAGTACTAGATTGGATTACCATTTCCTTTTCCAAGGGATCTTCATGATCGAGGGGATCAAATCCACATCTCTTGCATTGGCAGTTGGATTTCTTTGCTGCTGAGCCACCAAGGAAGCCTACTTCATACATAGATGCTAGGAAAATTGAGCAATCTTTGTGAGTCCACTGAGAGAGGACACTGAAAGTTTGCCTCTGGTTTCTACTGGACTTCACACCAAGTACCTTTTGTTTTTGCTGGTTTTACTCTGTGCTCTTTCATTGCAATAAACCATAAACATGGTTACAACAACTTTTTTGAGTCTTATCAAGTTTATGGCTGATCTTAGGACTAGCAGGATTTGCATATTAACAAACTATTTTTCTATAGCAGTATTAAATTAACATAGACTCCCTATTCCATTTTAAATGCATAATTTTCCTCATGTGATTTCTCTCCTTCCTTTGTATTTTCCACTTTTTTTTTTTTTTAACCCATACAGTAAGTGAATCTAGAAAAATCTGACTAGTCTCATATTTTCCCCTTCTCCTTGATGTATCTGGGTAGGAGAGTTGATCTGGATCTGTTTTGTCACAAAGATAAATTTCCTTTTGTTGACAAACTTATCTCTTATAATTATATTTTGTATTGTGTAGGTAAAGAATCCACCTGCAATGCTGGAGCTGCAGGAGACTCAAGTTCAATTCCTGGGTGAGGAAGTGCCCTGGAGAAGGGCATGATAACCCACTCCAGTATTCTTGCTTGGAGAATCCCAAAGACAGAGGAGCCTGGCAGGCTATCGTCCATAGGGGTGCAAAGAGTCAGACATGACTGAAGCAACTGAGCATGAATGCATGCACACACATATGTAGATAAAAGTTTTCCCTGAGCTTAAAGCATAAGCCACACATATCAGTCAGGTTTTTAATGGAGCTATGTACTGGAATACATAGGTTCTTGGAAAGAAACTAGAAAAGTGGTATTTGGATTCCTTTCTACTATTTTCTGTACTAGTATACCATATGTACAGCTCATTGGTAACCGCAAGAAAAGGAAGAATAATTTGCAGCGGAATATTTTGTCATGAGTTTCCTGGAAGCTATAACTTCTAACAATACTAAACACTAATTTTCTAACTGACAGGGATTCAAAAAAAGCTTTAAACTTTGCAAAGTAGAATAGTGCTAATTAGTGCTAGTTAGTTGCAATAGATATGTCATATAGGAAAAGCACTCAGTAGTTTTCTTTTAATTTATTGATTGTGAGAACCAGTGAGTTGGGTGATCTTTCCTCTTCAGCTTGTGGCTTCATGTGTCATTAGACAATTAATCTCTTTGTACTGTAATTTTTCCATCTCCTTGGTAATAATGTTCACATCAGAGGAATACTATGACAAATGGTTTCATATTTGGGGAAATTATTCCTTCCTATTGGTCTGGACTTAACTGTTGCTTCTTAGTCTGATGATAAATTTCCTTAAAGGAAATAGGTAACAAAATCCAGAAGTAACAGGTATTAGTACACTTTGTGGGGAGCTATTGTAATGTTGTTTTCTAGGTCCTTATGTTGAGTAACAGGCTGAAATGGTCATATTTGTAGCAACAAACATAGTGGTTCATAAGTGGCAGTGCAGATACGACTGTTTCTTCCTTGTGATGCCATACTCAGTCTGGAAGGGACTAGTCTCAAAGCAATGATCATCACAGTGATAACAGTGATAACTTGCTGTTGCTGGTGTTAAGTTGCTAAGTCATGTATGACTCTTTTGTGACCCCATGGACTGTAGCCTGCCAGGCCCCTCTCTCCAAAGGAATCTTCCCAACACAGGGATTGAATCCAATGTCTCCTGTATTGGCAGGCAGATTCTTTAACACTAAGCCACTTGGGAAGCTCAACATTAATGCTACTCTTTTAATAATAAGAAATTATATCCAGAAGAACAAAGATATTGTCATTATCCCTCAATAACTAAACTTGACAAACTCTGACCCACAACAATATTTCCTACAAACTCTAAATCACCACCGTGGTAATTATAAACCTCTCCTAAATTCACAAATTCTTAAAACTACCTGTAACTATTTGTAGGATTTACAGTCAATTCATTATTAGTTTATTGTCACTTTCATTAAGTTACTGAGTTATTCATCAGTTATTCACCAGTTATTTCCTAGTTTGCTTCTTTTCAGATGTATGATGGATGATTCAAATTCACAGAGTATATTCTATGGTAGTATTAAGCTTGCTCTACATTTTCTTTTCCCCAAATTTCACCTTAGTCATTTTTAACAAATTACACAACAGCATGTTCTAATAAAAAATCATTCTTTTATATAACCATTTTGTAAAGATATACACTGAAGCCAAGTGGAATTTTACAAATATTATGTTAGTAGATAACACTAGTGGCATTATATTCAAATCACACATTTGATATTATCAAATCAGTAACTTTGATAATGTTATCAAATATTACAAGTAATATTATCAAATCAGAAAAGTGTATTATTTTTTTAAACAATCAATATCCAAGCAACAGTTAGAATTGGACATGGAACAACAAACTGGTTCCAAATAGGAAAAGGAGTATGTCAAGGCTGTATATCGACACTGTACTTATTTAAATTATATGCAGATTGCATCATGAAAAACATTGGGCTCAAGGAAGCACAAGCTGGCATCAAGATTGCCTGGAGAAATATCAATAAACTCAGATATGCAGATGACACCACCCTTATGGCAGAAAGCGAAGAAGAACTAAAGAGCTTCTTGATGAAAGTGAAAGAGGAGAGTGAAAAAGTTGGCTTAAAACTCAACATTCAGATAACGAAGATCATGGCATCTGGTCCCGTCACTTCATGACAAATAGATGGGGAAACAGTGTCAGACTTTATTTTGGGGGGCTCCAAAATCACTTCAGATGATGATTACAGCAATGAAATTAAAAGACACTACTTCTTGGAAGGAATGTTATGACTAACCTAGACAGCATATTGAAAAGCAGACACATTATTTTGCCAACAAAGGTCCATCTAGTCAAGGCTATAGTTTTTGCAATGGTCAAGTGTGGATGTGAGAGTTGGACTATAAAGAAAGCTGAGCACCGAAGAATTGATGCTTTTGAACTGTGGTGTTGGAGAATACTGTTGAGAGTCCCTTGGACTCCAAGGAGATCCAACCAGTCCATTCTAAAGGAGATCAGTCCTGAATGTTTATTGGAAGGAGTGATGTTGAAGCTGAAACTAGAATACTTAGGCCACCTAATGCGAAGAGCTGACTCATTGGAAAAGACCCTGATGCTGGGAAAGATTGAGGGCAGGAGGAGAAGGGAACAAAAGAGGATGAGATGGTTGGATGGCATCATCAACAAGATGGGCATGGGTTTCGGTGGACTCTGGGAGTTGGTGATGGACAGGGAGGCCTGGCGTGCTGTGGTTTATGGGGTTGCAAAGAGTTGGACACAACTGAGTGACTGTACTGAACTGATCCAAAGAAACATATNGATGGTTGGATGGCATCATCAACAAGATGGGCATGGGTTTCGGTGGACTCTGGGAGTTGGTGATGGACAGGGAGGCCTGGCGTGCTGTGGTTTATGGGGTTGCAAAGAGTTGGACACAACTGAGTGACTGTACTGAACTGATCCAAAGAAACATATCCATTATTCCAAATGGTACCTCCTACTCTGTGTTTTTTGTTTTGTTTTCTCTTGTTTTCTTTTTGTGGTGAGAACTCATGAGAACAGAATTATTTTATCATCATTGCTTTGCATACTCAGGCACTTCAGTCGTGTCTGACTCTGTGACCCTATGAACCATAAAATGCCAGGCTCCTTTTTCCATGGAATTCTCCAGGAAAAAATACTGGAGTGTGTTGCCCTGCCCTCCTCCAAGTAATTTTCTTTATGGTCCAACTCTCACATCCATATATGACTATTGGAAAACCATAGCTTGTCTATACAGACCTTTGTTGTTAAAGTAATAATGTCTCTGCTTTTTAATGTGCTAAGTTTCTCATAAGTTTTCTTCCAAAGAGCAAGCATCTTTTAATTTCATGGCTGCAGTCACCATCTGCAGTGATTTCAGAGCTCAAGAAAATAGTCTGTCACTGTTTCCATTGTTTCCCCATCTGTTTGCCATGAAGTGATGGGACTAGATGTCATAATCTTTGCTTTTTGAATGTTGAGCTTTAAGCCAGCTTTTTCACTCTCCTGTTTCACTTTCATCAAGAGTCTCTTTAGTTCCAGTTTGCTTTCTGCCATAAGAGTGGTGTCATCTGCATATCTAAGATTATTGATATTTCTCCCAGCATTCTTGATTCCAGCTTGGGCTTCATCCAGTCTGGTATTTGGCATGATGTTCCCTGTGTACAAGTTAAATAAGCAGGGTGACAATATACAGCTTTGATGTACTCCATTCCCAATTTCTAACCAGTCCACTTTTCCATGTCTGGTTCTAACTGTTGCTTCTTGACTTGCATACCGTTGTCTTGGGAGATAGGTCAGGTGGTCTGGTATTCCCATCTCTTTAAGAATTTTCCACAGTTTTCTGTGATCCACACAATCAAAGGCTTTAGAGTAGTCAATGAAGAAGAAGTAGATGTTATTCTGTAATCCTCTTGCTTTTTCTATGATCCAATAGATGTTGGCAATTAGATCGCTAGTTCCTCTGCCTTTTCTAAATCCATCTTGAACATTTGGAAGTTCTCAGTTCACATAATGTTGAAGCCTGGCTTGGAGAATTTTGAGCACTACTTTACTAGTATGTTGCATGGGTGCAATTTTGCAGCAGTTTGAAAATTCTTTGGCATTGCCTTTTGGGGATTGAAATGAAAACTAACCTTTTCCAATCCTGTGGCCACTGCCAAGATTTTCTAATTTCCCATATTGACAGGCAGATTTTTTTTTTT
>SJYV01039055.1:74666-98480 GCA_006410875.1 Neotragus pygmaeus | reverse complement strand
TTTAAAAGTGATTACTTCTTTGGTCTAATAACTCATTGAAAAAATTAAAAAGTTTGTTTTCATGAAATGATATATGGAAACAATTTTCAAAATAATTTAGCATATAAATTTCTTTTGAAATGCCTAATATGCATGAATAATTGCAAAATCTTTATATGAAAGGCATCTAGGAGTCTTTTCATGTCTTGTATTATTTCTCAAAATTTTAATTATAACTCCCATGTAAGTACCATAGCTATGGGCATCAACTTTCTTACTCTTCTTACAACTCTTCAATTTTGTAATGGATGTATTAAATTTTAATACTTAAATTTGGGCATAATGGAACTTATTATCTAACATTGACAATTGATTTGCCAATTGTGTTCCCTCTGTGTATTTTATTTGATACCAGTGAGGAACAGAAGCTAAGCAATAAAGATATTTCAAAGGAGTTTATATTTCAATTAAGTACTTATTGTCTGTTGGAGAATAGGATATGATTTAAAATTTTGATCTCTCATTTGCATGATAAAGAAAGTAAAAATAAGTTCTTATTAGTTCTTTCATATTTCAATGATTTTTTCCTCTACCCAGATTTTTGATGAAGAAATATATAATTCTGAATGTTCTGGAATGTCTTTTAAATGGCACAGCTGTATAAGACTTCATACTCATGTTTACAGCTAAAGCTGTCTTGCTTTATTGTAGAAATTTATTAAAATGTTCCATAAATATAACACAATTACACATTAGCTAAGAACAATACAATTTCTAATTTTTATTCAGGTAATAATATAAAAACAAAACCGATGAACTTTATGTTGTTTATGCTATTTCAAATTGTAAAGATAAGAAGTTGGTAAGTCCACAGAGTTGGGGCTTATTGAATGTTCGTGTGCTAAAGAAACACACACACACACACACACACACACACAATGCTATAGGTCTATTTAAACACACACCCAAATTCAAATGCACATATTAATCTGTTCACACATTCATTAGAAAATTTTAATCTATAAATTTGCTAACTCTTGTGGTAAGTGATAGGAGGGATAGTGAACAAAGGAGCATATTCTGTATTTTATTTGAGGAATGTTCATAAAGAAAACTTCACTGGTAAATGAAAAACTACAATTCTAGTAAGTGTTTTAGTCTCAGTGGTAGGTGCAATCATAGGTTCAGATGAAAAGCTTTCTTGGAAAAAGTGACATTTGAAGCTGAGACATTAAGCTAAGTGAAGAGGAAGAAGAGTTCTCCATGCAGAGTAAGCCCAATAATATCCAACGATTAAGTACTTAGAACTATATTATAACAAAAATAGTATACCACTGAAGTACTGTTATAGTGACAAGATAAGATTTACGTTTTGAAAATTAATTTCTACTATGGAATGGGTATGAGTTGGAGGCAGGAGGTATGTTTTCCAGTGTCTCTTAATCAGTCGCAGTCATTTAAAAGAATGATGAAGATAATTCTGATGAAAATAATGTTAGTGGATAAGGATGAAAATGGAAGATCCGAGAGTTATCAAAAAGAAAGTTGTCAGAAATGGGTCAGAAATTTGTCCCTCTCATACAGGGAGAGTCAAGAATGATACTCAGTTTTTAGATGGAAGAAATAGATGACCAAGGTGCCAATTCCTAGTAGAAAGAATATGAGAAGAAAAGGTAGGATGAATGGATGGAAAATTGTGTGTTTAGTTGAAGTAGACATCCATGCAAGGACTATTAAAGTAGCTGGAAGCTGATATATATGGAAATCTCTGGATCAGNTGGACCTCAGAAGGTGCCAATTCCTAGTAGAAAGAATATGAGAAGAAAAGGTAGGATGAATGGATGGAAAATTGTGTCTTTAGTTGAAGTAGACATCCATGCAAGGACTATTAAAGTAGCTGGAAGCTGATATATATGGAAATCTCTGGATCAGTTTAGCACCTTAGTAAAGTAAGGATAAATTATTTAACTTCTCCAAATATCATGCATTTATTTTGAAGCAATATGCTGCAAATCAAATCAATCAAATCAGCTTTTTAGTTATATTTGTAAAATCCTCTACACAGAGGGTAAATAAAAGTATATTGTAACTAATGATAACAATGTTTAGATGTACTATTAGCAACAGTAAAATATACCAGTTTAAAAAATAACAGGTATAAATATTTTATAAAATAAAAATAGGAAAATAATCTAATTTTTATAACATTTTAATGAAATCTACAAAATTGATTGTATATTAAATCACTGGGTAACATAAATGAAGATTGATACATTTTGCTAAAGCTAAGCTTCCCTTTGGAGTAAAGTTAGTCTGTGATTATAAGTTGCTCTGAATGTTTCTAGTAAATGATACCTACCTAAAATATACTTAACTTTCTGTAGCAAAAAGTTTGATGTATTGTTGTTGCTCAGTCTTTAAGTCATATCCAGCTCTTTGTGTCCCCATGGACTGCAGCAGGCCAGACTCCTCTGTCCTCTATCTTTTGAAGTGTGCTCAAACTCATGTCCATTGAGTTGGTGATGGTATCTAATCATCTCATCCTCTGCCGCCCTCTTCTCCTTTTACCTTCAATCTTTTCCAGCTTCAGGGCCATTTCCAGTAAGTACGCTCTTTGCATCAGGTAGCAAAAGTATTGAAGAATCATCTTCAGCAGCAGTTCTCTAATGAATATTCAGGGTGGTTCCTTCAGGATTGACGGGTTTGATCTCCTTGCTCTCCAAGGGAATTTCAAGAGTCTTCTCCAGCACCACAGTTTGAAAGCATCAGTTCTTCAGTGCTCAGTCTTCTTTTTGGACCAACTCTCACATCTGTACACGGCTACTGGAAAAACTATAGCTTCAACTATGTAGATCTTTGTCAGCAAGGTGATGTCTCTGCTTTTTAATATGCTATCTAGGTTTGACATAGCTTTCCTTCCCAGGAGCACGGATCTTTTAATTTCATGGCTGCACTCATTATCCACACTTGATTTTGGAGCCCAGGAAAATAAAATCTGTCACTGCTTCTGCTTTTTTCCCCATTTTATTTGCCATGAATTAATGGGGCTGGATGCCATGATCTTAGTTTTTTAATGTTGAATTTCAAGCCAGCTTTTTCACTCTCCTCTTTTACCCTCCTCAAGAGGCTCTTTAGCTTCTCTTCACTCTTTGCCATTGGAGTGGTATCATCTGCATATTGAGGCTGTTGATAATTCTACCCGTAGTCTTGATTCCAGCTTGATTTGATGTATATGTGTAATTTTAAAATGGGCTTCTCTGGTGACTCAGTAGTAAAGAATCCACCTGCAATGAAGGATACGTGGGTGCAATCCCCGTGTTGGGAAAATCTGGAGGATAGTATAGCAGCCCACTCTAGGATTCTTACTTGGATAATCCCATTGATAGAGCAGCCTGGTGGGCTACAGTCCATAGGGTCACAAAGAATTGGACGTGACTGAAGCAACTGAGCATGCATGTCTTCATGTAATGTTAATAAATGTTTGGAAACATTATGCTCTTTTATCATTTTATTGAATCTTCAGAGGAATTTTATTTGAAAATTTATAATAGGTTATTTTCTGAACTGTGGCTTATGAACTTTATCATGATGATATTCATTTGTTTAATTTGAGTATCTCAATTAATATTTTCCCCAGAGAATCACCCTTCTTTGCTCTTTCCTTTTCTTGCCTCTCCTTTTCCCAAAGATCACCCTTAGTCTGGGAAGGGGCTTGGGAAGTTTTGGCAGACTAAGGGTGATCTTTGGGAAAAGAAAACTTCCCAAGCCTCTCCCATTATTTCATGTTTCTCATTCATCCACATTTCCCAGTTGGTTGACCAGTATTATAGGCAAAGGAAGCAGTGAAGTACAGAAAAGGTAATCCTTCAGTAAACTTTTATTATACATTTATTTTAGTACTATAAAAGTTCTGAAATAGAAATCATATATTCTGACACCAATATCAACAAGTCAATTATTAAATTTTTGCTGAAATTCTTATCAAAACAGATTTTTTCTACACCTAGACAGCCTTATGCTATTTCAAATTTTTAAAAATTTATTTTATGTATGTATAATTCTTAAGAGGGGAAAGAAAACAATAAACCAAAGCTTCTATTTCAATAATTCTCAGTATAGTTCAAAGACTATCTGAGATGGTGGAATATGAATATAATGATATTGAAATCAGTGATTTTTGCAATGAAATCACCACCTAAATAAAAAAATGTAAGAAGATAAAAACAAAGAAAAATTTTCTTTGAAACTAAAACTTTTGAGTATCAAAAATATTGCAGTTGTTGCAAAAAATAAAATGAAATAAAGCAAGCAATTCCGCAAAAAAAAAATCTCAAAGTATAAATTAAAGAAGTTTCTTTGAAGATAGGGTGAGATAAAAATATATGGGAAACCATTAAAAAAAAAAAGACTATATAATGGGAGCAAATAATTTGTAATGATGCAACTGACAAGGAATTAATCTCTAAAATATACAAACAGCTCACACAGCTCAATATAAAAAAAGTAAAAGTGTACAGAATACTTAAATAGATATTTCTCCAAAGAAGATAAACAAATGGCCAAAAAGCACATGAAAAATGCTCAACATTGCTAAATACTAGAGAAATAAAAATCAAAATTACAAGAAGATCTCACCTCATATCAGTCAGAATGAATGTAATCAAAAGAGTCTACAAATAATAAATGCTAGAGAGGGTGTGGAAAAAGAAGCCTCCCACACAGTTGGTGGGAATATAAATTGATACAGCCACTCTGGAGAACAACAGGGAGGTTCCTTAAAATACTAAAAATAGGGCTACGATATGATATCACTCAGAGAAGGCAATGACAACCCACTCCAGTACTCTTGCCTGGAAAATCCCATGGACGGAGGAGCCTGGTAGGCTGCAGTCCATGGGGTCACTTAGTTGGACATGAGGAGCGACTTCACTTTTACTTTTCACTTTCATGCATTGGAGAAGGAAATGGCAATCCCTTCCAGTGTTCTTGCCTGGAGAATCCCAGGAACAGGGGAGCCTGGTGAGCTGCCATCTATGGAGTCACACAGAGTCAGACACGACTGAATTGACTTAGCAACTTAGCAAGGAATGATCTCACAATCTTTCTCCTTGGCATACATCTGGAAGAAACAATAATTCTAAAAGATACATGCACCTCAATGTTCATTGTAGCATTATTTATAACAGCTAAGATATGGAGACAAATCAAATGTTCATTGACAGATGAATTGATAAATAAGATTGGTTATATATTCATAAAATATGAATGGAATATTATTCAGCCCTAAAAAGAATAAAACAATGACATTTGCAGCAAGATGGATAGACTTAGACATTGTCTTACTAAGTGAGGTAAGTCAGACAAAGAGAATTACCATATGATATAATTTGCATGTTGAATATAAAAAAATTATACAATGGAATTATTTACAAAACAGAAATAAGCTCACAGACATAGAAAACAAACAGGGCTATCAGAGTGGAGAGGGTGGAGGGAAGGGATAAATTAGAATTTTGGAAGTAACAGATATATACTACTATATATAAAACAGATTAACAGCAAGGACTTACTCTATAGCACAGGCAACTATACTCAATCTTTGAAATAGCCTATATGCATAATGGACATAATGGACATATTTCTAGAGACAGAAAATAAATTAATGGTTGCTATAGACTAGTGATTCCCTGGTGGCTCAGATGGTAAAGAATCATAATAGCCCATTCTGCTTCATTGACTATGCTAAAGCCTTTGACTGTGCAGATCACATCAAACAGCGGAAAATTCTTAAAGAGATGGGAACAAAGACCACCTGACCCGGCTTCTGAGAAATCTGTACACAAGTCAAAATAACAATTTAAGCCAGACATGGACAAAAGATTGGTCCAAAACTGGGCAAGGAGTATGACAAGGCTGTATATTGTCACCCTGCTTATTTAACTTATATGCAGATTATATCATGCAGAATGGCTGGCTGGATGAATCACAAGCTGGAATCAAGATTGTGAGGAGAATTATCAGCAACCTCAGATATGCAGATAATACCACTCTAATGGCAGAAAGTGAAGAACCTCTTAATGAGAGAGAAAGAGGAGAGTGAAAAAGCTGTCTTAAATCTTAACATTCAAAAAACAAAAGTCATGGCATCCAGTCCCGTCACTTCATGGCAAATAGAAGGGGAAAAAGTAGAAGCAGTAATAGATCTTATTTTCTTGGGGTCCAAAATCACTAAACAGTGTGACTGCTGCCATGAAATTACAAGACACTTTGCTGCTTGGAAGGAAAGCTATCAGAAACCTGGAGACATCAATTTGATGACAAAGGTCCAAATTGTCAAAGCTATGGTTATTCCAGTAGTAATGTACAGATGTGAGAGTTAGACCATTAAGAAGGCTGGGCACTGAAGAATTGATGCTTTTGAATTGTGGTGCTGGAAAAGACTCTTGAGAATCCCTTGGACAGCAAGGAGATCAAACCTGTCAATCCTAAAGGAAATCAACCCTGAATATTCATTGGAAGGACTGATGCTGAAGCTGAAGCTCAAGCTTCAATACTTTAGCTAGCTGATTCAAAGAGCTGACTCACTGGAAAAGACTCTGATACTGGGAAAGACTGTGGACAGGAGAAGGGTGAAAGGATGAAATGGTTGGATAGCATCAGCCCCTTAATGGACAGGAATTTGAGCAAATTCCTGGAGATAGTGAAGGACAGGGAAGCTTGGTGTGCTGCAATCCATGGGGTTGCAATGAGTCAGACATGCCTTAGCAACTGAATAACAACAGCTCAGGGTCAAAATATATTGGTGTTTCTGTTTTATTTGTACTTATTTCACTTTTGTTTTCTGTTTTTATTCCCCCAATACAATTATATTTTTTTCAACATTGAAGCTGGATATTTAAAAACAGTACTTTAACAATGCCATCTAACACCATTGTTTTGAAGTGTGACACATTAATGTGATTTTTTTTTTCAATTTAGTCACATTAATTATATTCTGTGAAGACTAAAGTGGAGTGAGATTTCATATGGTATAATACACAGCATTAGAATGATAATATCTGTCTCATGTTACTTGAAGATAAAAATGATTGACTGCAAGTTGTTTGTGTTTTATGTTACCTAATATTGGTTTATAAAACTGTTAAAGTGTCTTAAAAATAGCCCTACCTCAAATTAGTTGTCTCAAAACAGGCACATCTTGATCACTTTGTAAAAATTTCTATGTTAAATGTGTTTTGTTCAGGCACTTAAAAAAAAATCTTTGTTCCTCATACACTTCCTTAGACTTCCTGTCTCTTAACTTGCGTTCCGCTTTGAAGCTGAAGGAAAGCAGATAATTCACACTTCCCATACATCCTTGTTACTAGGGTTCTGGAAGAGAACACTTTTGTATCTTTCAGGTACTTGCATGAGATTATGAAGACTATCTTAGATATATTAGCAGATTCTGGCAGAACAGAATGCTAGGAGTGGCTGGACTTCTTGCTCTCTAGCATTGTGTGAGTGGTACCATGTGACTGCTTAATGATGATGGCCAAAGCCCTAAATCTCTATTTCAGCTGCAGTGGTGTTCCTGTTGTCCCATTTCTTTCTGGTTCCTCAGAAATACAATTCAAAAGATTGGATTTCCTACAAAGAATGCATAGGACGACTGAAGAAGCAAAGGAGCTATAAGACAATAAGGGGAGTATTGGAAGCTGGACATTTGTCAATGGCAGTTCCAAGTGCTGATAACTAATTCTGGCAAACAGAGGAAGCAATATTAAATACAATAAATGTTTTTTCCAGGATACACAGAATTAATTAATATTTTAAAATAGTCCTCAAATTTAAACTCTTTATTCATAAATTGATTATGCATTTCTTCATCTAACAGACACTTCTTTCTTATTTTACAATGATTAATCTTTGTTTTCTTCTATGCATGTGTGTATTAGTCACTCTTTGTGTCTGACTCTGCGATCCCATGAACTGTGGCCCAACAGGCTCCTCTGTCCATAGAATTCTCTAGGCAAAAATACTAGAGTGGGTTGCTATGCCCTTCTCCAGGGGAATCTTCCTGACTTAAGGGATTGAACCCAAATCCCCTGCATTAGCAGATTCTTTACCATCTGAGACACGGGGGAAGCTGTGGCAATATGAAAATTTTATTAAAGTTTGGGCATTTTTGACAACCATTCAGTGCTCATGAGATGAACTGCATCTCTTAGAATGTTAAAACTTTCTAAGTATAAGTCAGCAAGTTCAAGGAATGTGTTGGCAAATCGAGTGGATAGGACTCTGTGTTTCCATTACATGCAGAACAGGTTTGATACCAGGTCAAGGAACTAAGATCCTGTATGCCAACTGGTGCAGCCAGAAAAAAAAATGATAAGCTAAAATTGATGATAGAAGTCATTTTTCGGCTTGCCAACCTGCTTATTTAACTTATATGCAGAGTACATCATGAGAAATGCTGGACTCGAGGAAGTAGAAGCTGGAATCAAGATTGCCAGGAGAAATATCAATAACCTCAGATATGCAGATGACACCACCNGCAAGGAGATCCAACCCGTCCATTCTGAAGGAGATCAGCCCTGGGATTTCTTTGGAAGGAATGATGCTGAAGCTGAAACTCCAGTACTTTTGCCACCTCATGCGAAGAGTTGACTCAATGGAAAAGACTCTGATGCTGGGAGGAATTGGGGGCAGGAGGAGAAGGGGGCAACAGACGATGAGATGGCTGGATGGAATCATTGACTCGATGGACGTGAGTCTGAGTTAACTCCAGGAGTTGGTGATAGACAGGGAGGCCTGGTGTGCTGCGATTCATGGGATCGCAAAGTGTTGGTCATGACTGAGTGACTGAACTGAACTAAACTGAATAATACCACCAACAGTTAATTAAGCATTTTGTCACTAACTCATCACTATCCATTTTGTAGGCTTTCCTGTTGGCTCAGTGGTAAAGATTTGGCCTGCAGTGCAAGAGATGCAGGAGACGTTGGGTTTTTCCTTGGGTCCTGAAGATCCCCTGGAGGAGGGCCTGACAACACACTCCAGTATTTTTGCCTGATAATTTCACGGACAGAGGATCCCAAGAGGGTCACACAGAGTCAGACACGACTGAAGCAATTTAGCATCCACACACACGTCCGTTTCACAGATTATAACTCTATTGGTATCAATGTATTTCTACTCTGACTCGATTCCCTTCCTTTATTGGTGAGTAATTATCCCCTTCCAACAGCAGATTTTACAGTCAGAAATTTAAGCAAAAAAAAGGGGAAATCTATCATGGTTTAGCTCCTTTCTCCCTTTGTATTCCCATTTAAAGCTTAAGTGAACTCCAGATGGAGAATTCCTTTCATTGCATTCAAATAGACTTCAATTGGGTTTGTACTCTGTATGGTCCCTTGTATCTAAAAGAGGTGAATGAAGCCTAGGACTGCTATGAAAGTATTGTCTTTGATGTTCCAAAAAGAAGTGCCCTGGTCAAGGCTGTCAATCAGGCAAGTTTATCTTGNGCATTCAAATAGACTTCAATTGGGTTTGTACTCTGTATGGTCCCTTGTATCTAAAAGAGGTGAATGAAGCCTAGGACTGCTATGAAAGTATTGTCTTTGATGTTCCAAAAAGAAGTGCCCTGGTCAAGGCTGTCAATCAGGCAAGTTTATCTTGGAGGCACTGATCATTCTGTTATCCAAAATAGAGCCGTGGAGACAGTATATACATTTTAAAGCCGAAAGATTTGGCTTCGGATGATAGTTTTTTCGATTTTTAGCTTGCTCAAGTAACATAACCTCTCTGAACTTTTTTTTTCCTTCTAAAAACTCTTGCACAGTTATTGTGAAATTAAGTGTATGAAATGCCAAGTTATCCCAACCTCATTCTCAAACAGAATCAAGTTGAATGTTCATGAAACATACACTTAAAGAGAACAGTGTTGAACTGACCAAGATGAGATTTGCAATTTGTTTCCTCTACTCTTTCCTTTTTGCCTTCCCAGAATTAATCTCTGTAATGGTTTTCCCTCCTTAAGTTTCCAATGTAAGATTTTTGATACTGTTTTCTGGAATTCAGAGAATGACCTCACATCTCTATGATTATACACAGACTAAATAAGTTACTAAACACAGGAAACAGAGAAAAAATATTTTGAATAAAACTCTGAACATACAATTCTTAAAGTATTTCTATCTTCCAACTTATAAGAAAATATGTTTATAATGTTAAGAGAGAGTCAAACCAGGAAGCTGTTTAGGAATAATACAATTCATAATATACAGCATTGTTATTATAATAGGATGTCAGAAATGTGGAATTTCAGACCACACCCCAGGTTTCTGAATCAGAATCTTTGTTTTAATAAGTCCCCTAAGTGATTAATATTCACATCAGTGTGAGAAGCCCTGCAGTAGAAGATTTTATAAAATGTGAAGATGCTTATGTTGAAATGTGGAATTTCTTTCCCTGAGAATACTTTGTCCTGAGATGCGGCACTGCTTACCCCTCTAGTCTCTAACATTATGAATTCAACAGAATATGTGGTGATTCTTTAGTAGACTGATTTCTGTTATAACCACTTAAACACAGAGTTTTCTGAAGTAGTTATAGCTATAACATAGAAATGAAGGGGTCCTGGGGTAATTGCTCCTCCAAGACAAGATGACTATCTTCGACCTGTTAACAATTTTCTCTTTCACATCCACCAATATGTTAGAACATAACATACTAACAGTGTTCTAGTTTATGCTACTATTTCTGATAATTTATCTCTTACTGAATACTCGTAACAAGTAAATTTAAGTTATGGGATGTTCTTATTTCATTGTTATAATTATAGTTGAGTAAAATGATTCTTCATGCAAAAAGGTAAATTGGTTGCCTGAGGAGGCCTTACAAAGCTGAGGAAAGAAGAGAAGTGAAAGGCAAAGGAAAGATATACCCATCTGAATGCAGAGTTCCAAAGAATAGCAAGGAGAGGTAAAAAAGCCAAACACTCAGTGCAAAGAAATAGAAGAAAACAATAGAATGAGAAAGATGAGAGACTTCTTCAAGAAAATTAGAGATACCAAGGGAACATTTCATGCAAAGATGAACACAATAAGGGACAGAAATGCTATGGACCTAACAGAAGCAGAAGATATTAAGAAGTAGCGGCAAGAATACACAGAAGAACTATACGAAAAAGATCTTAATAACCCAGAAAAACATGATGGTGTGATCATTCACTTAGAGCCAGACAACCTGGAGTACGAAGTCAAGTAGACTAGAGGAAGCATCACTACAAACAAAGCCTGTGGAGGTGATGGAATTCCAGCTGAGCCTTTTCAGATCCTCAAAGATGATACTGTGAATGTGCTGCACTCAATATGTCAGCAAATCTGTAAAACTCAAGAGTGGCCACAGGACTGGAAAAGGTCAGTTTTCACTCCAATCCCAAAGAAAGGCAATGCCAAAGAATGTTCAAACTACCGCACGATTGCACTCATTTCACACACTAGGAAAGTAATGCTCAAAATTCTCTAAGTGATGATTCAACAGTATATGAACCAAGAACTTCCAGATATTCAAGCCGGGTTGAGAAAAGACAGAGGAAGCAGAGATCAAATTGCCAGAATCCATTGGATCATAGAAAAAACAACTGTGAAAGTGAGAGTCATTCAGTTGTGTCTAACTGTTTGTCACCTCATGGATTATACAGTGCATGGAATTCTCCAGGTGAGAATTCTAGAGTCGGTAGCCTTTCCCTTCTCCAGTGGATCTTCCCAAACTGGGATTAAATCCAGGTCTCCAGCATTGAGACAAATTCTTTACCAGCTGAGCCAGGAGGGAGGCCCAGAAAAAGCAAGAGAATTGCAGAAAAATATTTACTTCTGCTTCACTGACTATGCCAAAGCTTTGACTGTGTGGATCACAACAAACTGTGAAAAATTCTTAAAGTGATGGGAATACCAGACTACTTGATCTGTCCCCTGAGAAATGTGTGTGCGGGTCAAGAAGCAACAGTTAGAATTGGACATGAAACAATGACTGGTTCCAATTTGGGAAAGGAGTATATCAAGATTTACATTGTCACCTTTTCAACTTCTATGCAGAGTACATCATGTGAAATGCTGGGCTGGATGAAGTACAAGCTGCAATCAAGATTATCAGGAGATATAAATGACCTCAGTTATGCAGATGATACCACCCTTATGGCAGAAAGCAACGAGAAACTGAAGAGCCTCTTGATGAAAGTGAAAGAGGAGGGTGAAAAAGCTAGTTTAAAACTCAACATTCAAAAAATGAAGATCATAGCATATGGTCCCACCACTTCATAGAAAATAGATGGGGAAACAATGGAAATAGTGACAGACTTTATTTTCTTGGGCTTCAAAATCACTGCAGATGGTGACTGCAACCATGAAATTACAACTTTTACTGCTGCTGCTGCTGTTGCTGCTGCTAAGTCACTTCAATCGTGTCTGACTCCGTGCGAACCTATAGACCTATAGACGGCAGCCCACCAGGCTCCCCTGTCCCTGGGATTCTCCAGGCAAGAACACTGGAGTTGGTTGCCATTTCCTTCTCCAATGCATGAAAGTGAAAAGTGAAAGTGAAGTCGCTCAGTCATGTCCGACTCGTGGCGACCCCATAGAATGCAGCCTACCAGGCTCCTCTGTCCATTGGATTTTCCAGGCAAGAGTATTGGAGTGGGGTGCCATTGCATTCTACATGGAAGAAAAGCTATGATCAACCTAGACAGATTATGAAAAGGCAGAGACATTACTTTGCTGACAAAGGTCTGTCTACTCAAAGCTATGATTTTTCCAGTAGTCATGTATGGATGTGAGAGTTGGACCATAAAGAAAGCTGAGAGCTGAAGAATTTGTGCTTTTGAACTGTGGTGTTGCAGAAGACTTTTGAGAGCCCCCTAGGCAGCAAGAACATTGAACCTGTCAATCCTAAAGGAAATCAGTCTTGAATATTCATTGGAAGGACTGATGCTAAAGCTCAAATACTTTGGCCAACTGACACGAAGAGGTGACTCATTAGAAAATACCATTTAGCTGAGAAAGATTAAAGGCAGGAGAAGAAGGGGACAATAGAGGACAAGATGGTGGGATGGTATCACCGACTCAATGGATGTGAGTTTGAGGAAGCTCCAGGAGATGGTGAAAGATAGGGAAGCCTGGTGTGCTGCAGCCCATTGTTTTGCAAAGAGTTAGACATGCCTGAGTTACTGAACAAAAAGAATAATAATTCTTCATTAAAATAATACCATAAACAAGCAAGCAAGTTTGGGAAATAGTTGAGAATTAGTCATATATTCGTATATCTGAAAAGATATCACATAAATTCTGTCAACTGTACATATAAACATACAATAAAAAATAACTTTATGTTCTTAGTTTCATGGTCAAATACAAAGTTATTCCATATATATATATATATATATATATATATTTAACCTCATTCTTGACTCTGCTTCTAGAATTAATTTTCATTGAAAAAAATTATCTGAGTAATGAGTAGAGGTTAAACGGAGCACTCTGGACGAATACTGATTACTGTTTAGAATTGAAGTGTTCAGGATGTGGTGTCTATATTTTTTCTCTAGCTATAATTTTAAAATAATTGAAGAGTGACAAAAAGCAAATTAAAATATTTGGGGTACTACACGCTATGAGAAATAAGTAAGGATGCCTGAAATGATTTTAATAATATATAAATTCTGATATTCTTATTAGTTTAATTGGGTTCTTTTGTAATTTTCTATAAGATTATAGCTATCTATCAATTTTAATTTTCATTTTAAAAATGATATCTATTTAAACTTAACTAGCAAAGCTAGGACATTAGAGGATAACTTATAAAATAAATCTGTGCATATTTTTTCAAGTGAATGTTTTTTAATTGATACATTCTTTGGAAAATTACCAAAATATGAGCATTTTTTCCTTCCCACTGGGAAAATGCTCATATTAAAACACATTCCATTTTATCTCATACATACATCACATATGAAATCTAACAAGAGAAGATGAAAGGTCACTTAGAGATATTCATGACACATCAATTAGAGTATTAATATGCAAAGGAAGCTTTCCATTTTAGAAATCTGAAGAAACTTCTCAGCAATGTTTGAATATTATAGATCTTATTTAGTCCATTATATTGAAGAGACTCTGGGACTCTGGGTTATTAGAATTACTTATATTAGTGAATATTTCAGCAGTAAAATAACTAAAATGCAATATTTAAAATGAATTTTTTCTTTCAAAAAATAACTTTAATAGTATAATAAAAGTCTACAGAAGAAAGTGAAGTGAATAGTATAATAAAAGTCTACAGAAGAATAAAGTTACAATTTCAAATTGAAATTAAAGGTGAATCTGATAATTCTTACCATGTTATTATATATCCTTTTTTAATCTATCCATTTACATATCAACAAGGAGAAATACTTATAAATAGTTATAGCTTTTAAACAATTTACACAAATGCTATAAAATGTCTGTATTGTTTTATATTTTATCATTATTATGTAATTAATTCCTGCATGCACACACACACACACACACACAAGTAATCCTAAACAGATTGGAAATTTTGGAGTATGTTAGTTTAAAACATGTTAACAAAAAAAAAAGTATGTTAACGTACTAAGTCTGAATCATTACTAAGTGTATATTTATGTTACATACATTTAGACAAAAGAAAATATTATTGTTCAAAGAAATAAGGAATCACATAGTTAATAATTTAATGCAAAATCAATTAAATATTTTGTTTTTAATATGTTATTTTCCATTTTATGCTGTCAGATAATGTTTTATTAATGGGCTATTTGAAGGACCATTGTTTGCCCAAGGAAAATTAAAGTAGTATTCTTGATTTTTATTTTCCTTCACCCTGTAATACTATCCAACATAATTATGTTACTGTCTATTCTGTATACACATATCTTCCTTCCCCTAAGGACTTATGCCATAATTTATAGGATTTCATTTTATTTTATTTTACTATTATGGAACCCAGCAGGAACTCTTTGGGCTATTTTAATAGATTAATAAAAGAATTCTTCATCAACCTACCATCTGCTAGCTTGTCAATTTCATCTTACCTATGCACAGTGAAGAACTACAGGGCTTATAAAATCTTCTTAACAGCAGAGTTAATTTTGGCACACAATAATCATGATTCTTTTCTTCCCTTTTCTAATCATTGTCTACAGAAGTGATAGTATTCCCTCCTAGGGACCTGAAAGAAACACACTGAAGCATGAATGTTGACAGACCACAACCACGGAAAAATTCCCCTTCTTTTATGTGATCTAGAAGAACTGTATATATATATATATATAGAGAGAGAGAGAGAGAGAGAGAGATATCTTTAAAATAGAATAATTATGTATGGTATTTTAAGTTGCATAAGCAAATCTGGTTGCTCCTCTAATAATCTGAAAAATCTACATTATAAAAATTCTTTAACGTGGTTAACATTTTTGTTAACAAATGTTTTACTTGACTGCCAGCCATTTTGCTTTAAATATGTGTGAATATCGATAAATAAGTTTAACATAGTTTATCAGTTCTTTCTCCATACAAATAGGACTTAAAATAATCATTATCAAATTACAAAAATACAAAATTATTGAAAAAATCATATAATGGAGATTTTGTGTTATTGATTTAATATTCTTTATTTTTGCTTATTTTCTTTTTATGTCTTGTTCTAAGATATATCTAGATTTTATTTTTTCTTTTTGAATAACTACATTTTCTAAGTAAGATATTATTTTTGAGAAAAATGATGTTAGTTCTCTACATCAAGGCAGAAGTACAAATATTTTACAAATTAGAAAAAAAGAAGGCAGACATGCAAAAATACATGTAAAAAGATTCTGTATTCATACACAAAATTGTATTTACACACTAATATTTTAACCTATTCATAAAATTTATAATTATGTTATTTAGAATATTTCTTATANAGGCTAGCAAAGTAATGCTCAAAATTCTCCAAGCCAGGCTTCAACAATACATGAACCATGAACTTCCAGCTGGTTTTAGAAAAGGCAGAGGAACCAGAGATCAAATTGCCAACATCCACTGGATCATTGAAAAAGCAAGAGAGTTCCAGAAAAACATCTACTTCTGCTTAATTGACGATGCCAAAGCCTTTGACTGTATGGACCACAACAAACTCTGGAAAATTCTTCAGGAGATAGGAATACCAGACCACCTATTTGCCTCTTGAGAAATCTGTATGCAGGTCAGGAAGAAACAGACCTGGACATGGAACAACAGACTAGTTCCAAATAGGGAAAGGAGTACATCAAGGCTGTATAATGTCATCCTGTTTATTTAATTTATATGCAGAGTACATCATGAGAAACATTGGGCTGGAGGAAGCACAAGCTGGAATCAAGATTGCCAGGAGAAATATCAATAACCCCAGATATACAAATGACACCACCGTTATGGCAGAAAGTGAAGAACTAAAGATCCTCTTGATGAAAGTGAAAGAGGAGAGTGAAAAAGTTGGCTTAAAGTTCAATATTCAGAAAATGAAGATAATGGCATCTGGTCCCATCACTTCATGGCAAATAGATGGGGAAACAGTGGAAATAGTGGCAGACTTCATTTTTGGGGGCTCCAAAATCACTGCAGATGGTGATTGCAGCCATGAAAAGATGCTTGCTCCTTGGAAGAAAAGTTATGACCAACTTAGATAGCATATCAAAAAGCAGAGACATTATTGCCAACAAAGGTCCATCTAGTAAAAGCTGTGGTTTTTCCACTAATGATGTATAGATGTGAGAGTTGGACTATAAAGAGAGCTGAGCACTGAAGAATTGATGCTTTTGAACTGTGGTGCTGGAGAAGACTCTTGAGAGTCCCTTGCACTGCAAGGGGATCCAACCAATCCATCCTAAAGGAAATAAGTCCTAAATATTCATTGGAAGGACTGATGCTGAAGCTCCAATACTTTGGTCGCATGATGTCAAGAGCTGACTTATTAGAAAAGACCTTGATGCTGGGAAAGACTGAAGGCAGAAGGAAAAGGGGATGACAGAATGAAATGGTTTGATGGCATCACCAAATTGATGGACACGAGTTTGAGCAAGCTCTGGGAGTTGGTGAAGGACAGTGAAGCCTGGTGTACTGCAGTCCATGAGGACACAGAGTCAGATACGACTGAGCAACTGAACTATATATATATATGTATATATATATACATATACTGCTACTGCTAAGTTACTTCAGTCGTGTCTGACTCTGTGCAATCCCATAGACAGCAACCCACCAGGCTCCTCCGTCCCTGGGATTCTCCAGGCAAGAACAGTGGAGTGGGTTGCCATTTCCTTCTCCAATGCATGAAAGCGAAAAGTGAAAGTGAAGTTGCTCAGTCATGTCCGACTCTTAGTGACCCCATGGACTGCAGCCTACCAGGCTCCTCTGTCCACAAGATTTTCCAGGCAAGAGTACTGGAGTGGGCTGCCATTGCCTTCTCCAATATATATATATACACACATATATATATGTATAATTTTATGTTTATTTGGTTATAATTCTGTTCTTCTTAAACTGAAAAGCAGGAAATACAAATTTATTAACTAAAGTAATAATTAAAATGAATACACTAAAAATTTGTATTAGTTATTCATTATAAGAAAGTGAACGATATTGTAAAGTTAGATTAATCTTTAAATGGTAAATATTATTTGAGGATAGAGATAAATAGAAGCTATGCAAAAATATGTGTAATTTATTATCCTAGATTTTAGTTTAGAAAAAAATGTGGGTGCATATTTCTCTAATAAGTATCTAGAAATGTAATTTAACTTTCTATAAAAATTCTCCACAGAAAGAAATCGTTTAAGAAGAAAAATCATCTGAATGTAAATCTGAAATTCTAGGGATGTAAAACTTATCTCACTCCTTTCAAAAAGCAAACATATAGCCGAATGTATTTGGTATTAAATTTGCACTCTAAGTGCAACCAATTGAAACAAGTTGTAATATAAAGCTAGTCTGATATTGAACAGTTCAAAATAGTCTCTCTATAAGTGAGGAACTTTAGTATTTCTTGAATTAACATATGTTGGATATAGAAAACTGTAAAACAGAACAAGAAAAAAAGAATGTGATATTAGAAAAGAATTCGGCCCTGGTGCTAGATTCTGAGTCTGAGAACCAGTAGTTAAAATTTCACCTTTCAGCGAAAAGATTGGCTTAAAGCTCAACATTCAGAAAACGAAGATCATGGCATCTGGTCCCATCACTTCATGGGAAGTAGATGGGGAAACAGTGGAAACTATCACACTTTCTTTTCTGGGGCTCTAAAATCACTGCAGATGGTGACTGCAGCCATGAAATTCAAAGACACTTACTCCTTGGAAGAAAAGTTATGACCAACCTAGATAGTATATTCAAAAGCAGAGACATTACTTTGCCAACAAAGGTCTGTCTAGTCAAGGCTATGGTTTTTCCAGTGGTCAAGTATGCATGTGAGAGTTGGACTATAAAGAAAGCTGAGTGCAGAAGAATTGATGCTTTTGAACTGTGGTGTTGGAGAAAACTCTTGAGAGTCCCTTGGACTCCAAGGAGGTCCAATGAGTCCATCCTAAAGGAGAACAGTCCTGGGTGTTCACTGGAAGGACTGATGCTAAAGCTGAAACTCCAGGACTTTGGCCACCTCATGCGAAGAGCTGACTCATTGGAAAAGACCCTGATGCTGGGAGAGACTGCGGGCAGGAGGAGAAGGGGATGACAGAGAATGAGATGGCTGGATGGCATCACTGATTCGATGGACATGAGTTTGGGTAAACTCCAGGAGTTGGTGATGGACAGGGAGGCCTGATGTGCTGCAGTTCATGGGGTCACAAAGAGTCAGACATGACTGAGCAACTGAACTGAACTGAACTGAACTGATGCTAAATAAGAGCTAGAGTTTTAAATTGATATTAAATATTTATAAAATATTATGTAAATGTTATTTTATTAACTAATGCACAATTTATATTGTAATTAACTTCACTTATTTTTCACTCCTTTTTATATTTTGCATATTTTAAAGCCACTGGATATATTAGTATAGGTCAGTTCAGTTCAGTCACTCAGTCATGTCTGATTCTTCACGACCCCATGAATCATAGCACGTCAGGCCTCCCTGTCCATCATCAACTCCCAGAGTTCACCCAAACTCATGTCCATAGAGTTGGTGATGCCATCCAGCCATCTCATCCTCTGTTGTCCCCTTCTCCTTCTGCCTCCAATTCCTCCTAGCATCAGTCTTTTCCAATGAGTCAATCCTTTGCATGAGGTGGCCAAAGTATTGACGTTTCAGCCTCAGCAGTAGGAAACATAATTTAAACTATATATATTCAAAAATAATTATCAGAATGTAAAAGTTTGTACAGTACTAATTTAGGCCACTTTTTAAACTATTTTTTTCAATTTATTATCTATTGAGAACTCGTTGTATGCTAGGCCCTATCGTGTGTGTTAGCAAGGTAATTTAGTCAAGTAGTTATGATAGGGGCAGTTATAAGACTAAGACTAGTATTGTAAAAGTTCTTTGATCTTTCCTTTTCTAAACATGTAAAATATTATACACAGTAAGATACTGTGGGACATATTTGGCTTCCTAGCATATAAAGACACAAAATCATGTTTATCCTTAAAATTTTACAAAGCAAGGATACTGTATACAGTTCACTGCCTTTCATCATAATTACTTTACTCTAAAGGTATGTCTTCCTTACTATTATTTGAATTCTTCAGAACAATGAGTAACACTATCCACTCACCATGAGTACCTGGCTCTATTACTATGCCTGGTATGCAGTAGATTTTTTTTTTTTAAATCTGATGTGTGGCTGAATATACTAATTCATTTGTTTGTATAAGAGGTAATTACTGAAAACACTTTATGACACTATGAATTTCAGTGCAACTGGGGTAGCAAAGATGAGAAGAAAGAGTCCTAGCTTCTGAGAGAATACAGTTTAGTTAGAGGAATAAATCAACACATGATGTCTTGAGTAACATACAGATAATGTTGACAAGTAAATTATAAGTAAAAATGAAGGAACTCTCATACCTTTTTGAGAGAGTCAGTAAAGATTGAATTTGGACTGAACTTCATGAAGAGTGGGAATTTGCCAAGTGGGGGCAAGATGAAACAATATGTCCCAGGAAGTGAGAACAGCCTGTGAAAATACAGAGGGCTTGAGCCCTTGCAAGTACTTAATAAAGACTGTGCACTGAACTGAATGAGTGATTCCTACCAGAATAGATTTGCTGGTCTCAGGTTAATTCTTGGATCAGGAAGCAAGATATATATTTGTATCTTGCAAAGTATAAATCCAAAATAACATTGCTCCTATGTCAAAGTTTTAGGTTTGGGGATAGGTTTTTCAAAACAGTTTACAGGAGTTTTGATACTTTTGCTAATAGAGTTGAATTGCTCTTGGTGCTAGAGTACAAATATTAGATTGGTGAGAAAGTAATTGCCATTTTGCATTGTTAATTGCAATGTGGTTATACTGTACATCATTTTAATGTGCATTTCTTGCTTTATGTTTTTTTTTGGCTAATGACATTACTTGCTTTTTATTCTATATTTATTTTTGACTAGGGAAATGATATTTGTTAGACGAGAGGAAAATTCAACTGATTTTCTTATTTAAGTTCAAAATGCGTCATAAGGCAGCAGAGATAAGTTGCAATATCAACAACTCATTTGGCTTACAAATTTCTAATGAACACACAAGAGCAGAGGTGGTTCAAGAAGTTTTGCAAAGATGAGTTTTGAAGATGAGGAATTCAATGGCTGGCTATCAAAAGTTGTTCAGTCCCTAAGTCATGTCTGACTCTTTGCAACACCATGGACCACAGCACACCAGGCTTCCCTGTCTTTCACTGTCTCTTGGAGTTTGCTCAAACTCATGTCCATTGAGTTGGTGATTGGAAGTTGATAATGACCAACTGACAGGATCATTAAAGCTGATCCTCTTACAACTACATGAGAAGTTGCATAAGAACTCAGCGTCGACCATTCTATAATCATTCGGCATCTGACATATATTGGAGAGGTGGAAAAAGCTTGGTAAGTTTGTGCCTCGTTAGCTGACCACAAACCAAAAAAAAAAAAAAAATTATCATTTTGGAGTGTTTTCTTCTCTTATTCTATGCAACAACAATGAACCATTTCTCGATCAGATTGTGGCATGTGACAAAAAGTGGATTTTACACAACTGGTGATGACCAGCTCAGCACTTGGATGGAGAAGAAGCTTCAAAGCACTTCCCAAAGCCAAATCTGCGCCCAAAAACAAGGTCATGGTCACTGTTTGGTGGTCTACTGCTGGTCTGCTCTATAATAGCTTTCTGAATCCTGGCAAAACCATTATATTTGAGAAGTAATGCTCAGAAAATTGATTAGATGCCCTGAAAACTACAATACATGCAGCTGGCATTGGTTAACAAATGGGCCTAATTCTTCTGCAAGACAACTCCCAACCACATGTTGCACACTTTAAAAGTTGAACAAACTGGGCTATGAAGTTTTGCCTCATCTGTCTTATTCACCTGACCTCTTGCCAACTGACTACCACTTCTTCAAGCATCTCAGCAACTTTTTACAGGGGAAGCACTTCCACAACCAGGAGGCAGAAAATCTTTTCCAAGAGTTTGTCAAATCTCAAGGCAATGATTTTTATGCTACAGGAATGAACAAACATTTCTCATTGGCAAAAATGTGTTGATAGTAATGGTTCCTATTTTGATTAATAAAGTTGTGTTTGACCCTAGGCATAATGACTTAAACAGCACAGTCCAAAACCACAATTACTTCTGTGCCAACCTAATATATCCAAAATTAAATTAAATGTAAGGACAAGGAGCTTCATGATACAAATGTTAGATCGTTTTGTATAGTGCCTCAGGTCCCTGAGTTTCTATTCATTATTTTTTTTCTGTCTTTTTTTTTCCTCTTTCATTCAGATTGTGGTATTTCTATTGTTCCATTTAAAATTCCCTGATAATTTTCTCTCTTGTTCTGCTACTGATCCCATTTGCAGAGGTTTCTATTGTTTTGTTTTAATTTTGGCTATTGTATTATTTTCTATTTGTTTCATCTCTGCATCTTCTATTTCTTAGTCTGGTCTTTTTATTTTACATTTGCTTCAAGTGCATTCATAATTGCTTATTGAAGCACTTTTGTCATGGATGCTTTGAAATATGTATCACATAATTCCAACATTTCTGCTAGCTCAGTAAATCTCAGTAATGACATCTATTGATTTTATATATATACATTTTTTCATTTAGTTCGAGAAGTTCCTTATTCCTGGTATGACAAAGAGTTATTGATTGCAACCTGAATATTTTTGTGTTGTAATATTTTTGTGTTTTGGTATGACAAGGGGTTATGGATTGACACAGAAATATTTTTTGGTGCTATGTAAGTCTCTGGATCTTATTTAAACATTTTGCTTTAACTTACTTTCTCTGGCAAAGGAAGGCATGACACTCTGTCTCATTACTAATAGGTGGAGGTAAAGATCCAGGTGCCCCACTTGGAGAAGCCAAGATGGGAACCCCCATTTACCCCCAGATGGGGGTTGCTCCTGTTTAATGCTGAGCAGGGGTGGGCATTCTCACTTTCCATGTATTTTCCAGTGACACTGCAGATGCAGTGACCTTTCTATCACTGGGTATGGTAATGGTCCTGATTCACCATCTCTGACACCACCTCAGTGTGGAGGAAAAGCATGTCTGTTGCTGCCAGTGAAGGGTGATCCAATCTTCCTATGTGGTCTCCTCTAACACCACAGTGTCAAGGATGAAAACCTGAGATGCCACTTGCTTCCTTCGCCATCGCCCTGGTAGGATGTTGGGAGACTTTGTCACAGCCTAGGAAGTCTACACATCCATTCAAACTTTGCTGGTATAGCTGGACAATGAGACACAATATTGACTTGATTCTTGTTCTTATTTTTACCATGGCTTTTGGCTGTAAAGAATAGTTACTTCCTAAAGGTTTTCTATTTTGCTACATTGCTCTTTATCCTGGTCTTTTGTCTGGAGATAGCAGGCATTGTTGGGGCTTTTATTGTGTCTGCACATTGGCATTTCTGGGTCATTTATTTCTTCAGCTCCATGTCTAGAATGAAGTAAAAGAAGTCAGAGAAAGACAACACACACAATTTGTTGCACCAAGGAAAATACTTTTTCTCTTAGGAAAGGAGAAGGAGGGAAACATTTAGTTCCCAGGGTTTTAAGGTCCCTAAATACTTTACTTTTCTCCCTCTACTTTTCAGAATCTTATGTTTTACATATAATAATCCAAGGATTTTAGTTAACACTCAGTGTAACAATAGAGAAAAAGACATCTATATTCTCTAACACATGAATGATATTTAAGTCTTAAGGATAGGTTTCTTTTCACTTAGCATAATTTAAAAAATGCATGCGTGTGTGCTCAGTCACTTCAGTAGTGTCTTTACTATCAGCACCGGTCTCCCCTGTCTATGGGATTCTCAAGGCAAGAATACTGGAATGGGTTGCCGTGCCTTCCTCCAGGGGATCTTCCTGACCCAATGATTGAACCTGAGTCTCCTGCAATGGCAGGCAGATTCTTTACCACTGAGCCACCATGGAAGGTCAGTAGTACTTGTTCAGTTCAGTTCAGTTTAGTTGCTCAGTAATGTCCGACTCTTTGCGAGCCCATGACCCCAGCATGCCAGGCCTCTGTGTCCATCACCAACTCCCAGAGTCCAGCCAATCCAATGTGCATTGAGTCAGTGATGCCATCCAACCAACTCATCCTCTGTTATCCCCTTCTCCTCCTGTCCTCA
>SJYV01039055.1:26364-74572 GCA_006410875.1 Neotragus pygmaeus | reverse complement strand
TGTGGTGTTGGAGAAGACTCTTGAGCGTCTTGGACTGCAAGGAGATCCAACCAATCCATTCTGAAGGAGATCAGCCCTGGGATTTCTTTGGAAGGAATGATGCTGAAGCTGAAACTCCGGTACTTTGGCCACCTCATGCAAAGAGTTGACTCACTGGAAAAGACTCTGATGCTGGGAGGGATTGGGGGCAGTAGGAAAAGGGGACGACCGAGGATGAGATGGCTGTATGGCATCACGGACTCGATGGACATGAGTCTGAGTGAACTCCGAGAGATGGTGATGAACAGGGAGGCCTGGCGTGCTGCAGTCCATGGAGTGCAAAGAGTCGGACATGACTGAGCGACTGAACTGAACTGAACTGAACTGAAAGTACATCAAGAATAATTATTAATTTTGAGTACATTTGGATAGCCTAGATCATCTCAAACTCCCATCCCAACATCACAAGACTGAAGTTAGGACTGAATTTCTTTATTTAAAAATATGTTTTATCCATATGTATATTTTGCATTAAGGTAGGCTTCCCAGGTGGAGAAGGCAATGGCACTCCACTCCAGTACTCTTGCCTGGAAAATCCCATGGACGGAGGAGCCTTGTAGGCTGCAGTCCATGGGGTCACTAAGAGTTGGACATGACTGAGCGACTTCACTTTCACTTTTCACATTCATGCATTGAAGGAAATGGCAACCCACTCCACTGTTCTTGCCTGAAGAATCCCAGGGACAGGGGAGCCTGGTGGGCTGCTATCTATGGGGTCGCACAAAGTTGGACATGACTGAAGGGACTTAGCAGCAGCAGGAGCAGCAGCAGCAGCAGGCTTCCCAGGTGGTACTAATGGTAAAAAACATGCCTACCAATGCAGCAGACATAAAAACGTGTTTGACCCCTGGGTGGAGAAAATCCCCTGGAGGAGAGCATGGCAACCCACCCCACTATTCTTGCTTGGAGAATCCCATGGACAGAGGAGCCTGGCGGGCTACAGTCCATAGGGTGGCAAAGAGTCAGACACAAGAAAACAGAAGTGACTTAGCACACACACACATGCACACACACAGAAATTTCTTAAATACATAAAATGTAATTTATGTTTGTTAATATTTTTTTGACTGTAGAGAAACACACAACCTAAAAGTTGGAGTTATGTTTTATTTGTGGATTTTACTGAAAACTATAGCCTGGGAGATAGTCTGTCTGAAATATCTGAGAAACTGTCCCAAAGAGGTAAGGGAGGAGATAAAGAAATATAAAGGATATAAAGGAATATTTTGCCAAAAAAAAAAATGTAGTAGCTGAACATCAAGTGATTACTGCTAATCACAAAAACAGACATCTCCAGTTAATGATATTACTGCTTTTCTACATATGGGAAGACTCAACAGATTGGGATTATTGAGTCCAGATTATACCTTAGATATGCATTTTAGCTTCTAGGGCCAGTATTTTGTTTTCCTTTACCCATAATTGTCCTCTGGGCACACATTCTGGGGTACGGCAATAGCTGATGGCAGGCAACATTTGTTGTTTATTGGAATGGCATGTGACATTCTATGCTTACTCAAATGTTCAGTTCAGTTCAGTTCAGTCACTCAGTCATGTCCAACTCTTTGCAAACCCACAGACTGCAGCATGCCAGGTTTCCCTGTCTAACACCAACCCTGGGACCTTGTTCAAACTCATGTCCATCGAGTAGGTGATGTCATCCAACAATTTCATCCTCTGTCGTACCCTACTCCTTCTGCTTTCACTCTTTCCCATCATCAGGTTCTTTTCCAGTGAGTCAGTTCTTCTCATCAGGTGGCCGAAGTATTAGAGTTTCAGCTTCAGCATCAGTCCTTCCAACGAATATTCAAGATTGATTGATTTCCTTTAGGGTTGACTGGTTTGATCTCCTTGCAGTCCAAGGGACTCTCAAGAGTCTTCTCCAAAACCACAGTTCAAAAGCACCAATTCTTCAGTGCTCAGCTTTCTTTATGGTCCAACTTTCACATCCATACATGGCAGCAGTGGTGGTTTAGTCGCTAAGCTGTGTCCAATTCTTTGTGACCCCATGGACATGTGTTCCTCTCTGTCCATGGGATTTTCCAGGCAAGATTTTTGGAGTGGGTCACCATTTCCTTCTTCAAGGGATCTTTCCGACTCAGTAATTGAATCCGGGTCTCCTGCATTGCAGGCAGATTCTTAATTGAGCTTTGATAGAAGCCTACATCCATACATAATACTGGAAAAACCATAGTTTTGACTAGACGGACCTTTGTAGGCAAAGTAATGTCTCTGCTTTTTAATATGCTGTTTAGGTTGGTCAGAGTTTTTCTTCCAGGGAGCAAATGTCTTTTAATTTCATGGCTGCAGTCATCATCTTCAGCAATTTTGGAGCTCAAGAAAATAAAGCCTTGCACAGTTTCCATCAGTTCCCCCTCTACATGCCATGAAAGGATGGGACCAAATGCCATGATCTTAGTTTTTTTAATGTTGAGTTTTAAGATAACTTTTCACTCTCCTCTTTCACTTTCATCAAGAGGATTTTTATTTATTTATTTATTTATTTATTGGAACAGTTTTGTACACAGGGGCTTGACTCCATCAGTGCATTAGGACAGGAAGGGGAGAGACGCTGGAAACAAATATCCCATCACCGACTTTTTGAGTACTCCTCTTGATCTTTACTGTTAGGGTCTCTGGTCAATATTGACTCTCTTCTGTATCACACATATTCTTAATATGCTGAAAGTAATTTAGAATGCGTGTGTGTGTTGTGTTTCTTAAAATTACATGGCACCTCAATCACATGCTATGGAAGATTTTACTGTTGCTCAATTTCTCAAACACTCTATCCCACTGTTATAATCTTCCCCCTTAAAACAGTCCCCATTGCCCCATTGAATGTTTTCATTGATGTTCCTTCATCAGTTCCCTTCCCTGGACTCTTGGGGAAAACAGATGTGTTAAATTTAAATATACACATGCTAGTTTAAGTTTTTAATATGCTGATGGCTTTACTGAACATTTATTAAAAGAAAACTTTCTAATTTAAAGCTAAGAAGTGTTACCAATGCAAAGAAGAATGTGAAAGGAGGCTTAGATTGGTGATGAAAAGGAATTTCAAAGAAATGTCTTTATATTTACTATTTTAAATTTAATATCTAACATGACCATTTTCACCATCTAGCATATTTCCTTCTTTACACTAAATAATTTGCCTACTCATGGTATTTATGAAAATTACCTCATCAGTGCACGTTTCTCATTTCATTTTTACATAATAAAGTGTATTTTCCTTTTTTTTTTGTTCCCAAAACACTGTACAGAAGTCCATAACTCTTTTCAATTAAGATTGGTATCTTAGCAATTCTTTTAAAAAGAAAAAGAAAATTTTGATATACCATATGTTAACTGTACTCTATGACTAGCACTTTTAAGGACAATGTTCTCAATACATCGCAACAATCTAATGAGGTAGTTATGATTGCTTTAGAATACATATTAATAGAATATCTTGATCCTGATTTTTTGCCCAGGCTAATTTTAATTGTAACACTATGAAGAATATTATGAGAGGAACCTTATAAAGGCTAAGTATTTTCAAGTTGTTTTTCTATTACTCTGTGAGGGTGTTGTAATTATAAGTGGGATATTTTACAACCCCAAATTGCAGACAATTAGAAAATTACATGTGGCAGTGCATCTGAAGCAAAATATGCATGTCCAGGTCTCTGACATTACATTGCATTCTCAAGGTGACTAAAGCGAAATGTGACTACAGTATGGCTATTTGAGTCATGCCAAGTACAGCATATTGTCTAGCCTTCTTTTTTTCTGTTTATCTTCTGTGGGTGCTCCAGAAACAAAGTTTTAGGTTGAAGGATTAGCCTCAGCAGATTCACTTATTTGATTAGTGTCCTGCCTCCTCTGCTTTTACTCAGGTTCATTGATCAAGATGATTGCATTCTCTGTCCTTTGCTGGACAAGTCAGGCAGAGGAAAGGGATCATTTGCTGAAATGTGAGTCCTTAGGGCAGGTCTATGTCTTTGAACACACAGTCAACTGGCTACTTCACTATGGTGTTCAGTAATAAAAATAATAAAATGAGTCAAATGGCCCCTCTGTTATAAGGAAATTCCACTCCACTCTGATTCTCAGCCAGGAAAGCTGGACTTTGACATAGCTAGTGAACTGTATTAGATGGTAGAATAGTCTCCCCAAAGAGGAGATAGATGATCCATAGCTCGGAGGATTTTAAAGAGAAAAGCACATAGCCTGACAAAGGACAAAAAAAGAAAAACTCGTGCTGTCAAAGGATAGCCAAATGTGAGTTTTTTCACTTGGCTTTTACTGTCTCTAATTTAGCTCTGTTGTATTTAAACTCTAAAGGGAAAACAGTTTTTTACTTTTTCAGGATTTTGGAAAAAACATATGAGCTTCAGTTACAGTAGAGTTATATAGGAAAATTTACATATTTCACACTGAAATATTAATATATTAGTCAAATTCTCATCAGGTTTAAATATGTTGTTAAAATAAGGACTCAGTACATTTGGTAGAGAATGCTGAAGTAAGAGAGACATTTTCCCAATGGAAACTAAAGGCATATTCAAAGCTTGTGGAGACACGTCAGTGCCTAAGGCACAGAGTAGGCAAGACTTTTTTGGCGAGATTTTATGGGAGTTTTCAGTATAACAAAATGAATAAGTCACTAATTCATTTTGGTTGCTATAAGTGAAAATTTGCATTTAATGGACCAGATAATGAAATCAATAAAATTAAATTAAGACATACTATATGCTAACAAGAATAATAATTAGCTCTATTACAATTTATTAATTTTTCTTTTCCACATTTTTGTAGTAAATGTATCATCCTAAAAATATTCCTGAACTTGTAGCATTAACATTTCCCTAGGAGGCCTGATTTTAAAATACTCTTAATGTGTCTGCCTCAATCTTCTACTTTATATGGTAAAACTAATATATAATTAGAGCAACAAATGTATAATTCATGGTAATGTAATGAAATTTATGTTTCAGTATATAAATGCTTCCCTAGCACATTAATGGTATAAATGACAATTATATGAGATCTAATTTGAAAGAAAGCAGTATTTTTGAGGTGTTTATTACATATGAACAAGATATATTTAAACTACAAATATTCCTTTGTCTATTAATTCCAGCAGGATCTCTACTTGATTACATCTTATTTACCAAATAGTTCAGGACAAAATTAAACCGCATTTTTTTTAAATAGAATTTCTTCATATATTGTCTTATTTAAAACTGATCACCCCCTCAACCTTGAATTCATTCACATTGGTCATATTGTATATGTATGTGACTATTTCTTCTCTAAGAAAATGATACTCTTCAAAAATATGAATGTAATTATTGTATATTTTATTATTATACTCTATGATACAGAAAATCTAGAATTATCAATATGCCTTAGAATCTGCCTGTTTTCATTGGACATATGAAAATAATAGATTTTCATACATGGAAGTTTTCTAATGTTTGTAGGAATATTTTCCCAAGTCATTCCTATGTTTTTTCAGTTTCCTGCTAATTCCCCAAATCTCAGCTTCCTCCCTGTTACAGAGAGCCTACTTGAGCCAACCTCTTTCTAAAAATGGATATGACTAAAATACTTATTATTTTTCAAGATTTTTCTTTTATGCTGGAGAATTTAATTCACTTAGATTTTATCTAAAGTACTAAATGAGATAGAGTAAAACGTTTTCTTATAGAGTAATTTTAGGTTCCTGAACAACTGAAAGGAAGGTACAGAGATTTCCCATATACTCCCCATTCCTGAACATACATAGCCTCCTCTCTCATTATTAACACCTCCCACTGGAATGATACATNATTTTTCAAGATTTTTCTTTTATGCTGGAGAATTTAATTCACTTAGATTTTATCTAAAGTACTAAATGAGACAGAGTAAAACGTTTTCTTATAATTTTAGGTTCCTGAACAACTGAAAGGAAGGTACAGAGATTTCCCATATACTCCCCGTTCCTGAACATACATAGCCTCCTCTCTCATTATTAACACCTCCCACTGGAATGATACATGTTATACTTGATGACCCTGCATTAACATATAATCATCCAGAGTTCATAGTTTAGATTAGGGTTCACTCTTGGTGCTGTATGGTCTATTGGTTTGGGCAAACATATAATGATATGAACCCACCATTGTAGTATCATATAGGGTGATTTTGTTTCCCTAAAAAAATTCTCCTTATTCCACTTAGCCATCCTTCAATTTAATTAACCCCTGGAAACCACTGAACTTTTTGCTGTCTCTATAGTTTTTCCTTCTTCAGAATATCATACAATGGGAATCATACAGTATGTTGCCTTTTCAGATTGACTTCTTTTATTCAATATTATGTATTTAAGTTTCCTCCATATTATTTCATGGCTTGATAGCTCGTTCATTTTTTATCACTGTATGGATGTGAAAGTTGGACTGTGAAGAAAGCTGAGCGCCTAAGAACTGATGCTTTTGAACTGTGGTGTTTGAGAAGACTCTTGAGAGTCCCTTGGACTGCAAGGAGATCCAACCAGTCCATTCTGAAGGAGATCAACCCTGGGATTTCTTTGGAAGGAATGATGCTGAAGCTGAAACTCCAGTACTTTGGCCACCTCATGCGAAGAGTTGANGATATTTCTGAAGTTCAAGTATAGGAAATAATCTCTACTCAGAGACTGAGAAAGAGGTAAGACTCCTACCCACCCACTCCCCCCAAAAAAAGACAATTACAGTGAAAGATTTCCCTTACCTCAATGCCAGAAAAAAATAGATCAACAGCAAGACAGGAAGCATCTACATCAATTTTTAAAAGCCTGTTCCCTGAAAAAGCAAAATAAACACAAGTTCAAGTATGCAATGAATGAGAAACACAATACCCAGTACCCAGAACTCCAAAAGTCACTAAAAGAAAGATTCTCATGAATTGGAATAAATAACTCAAGAACTGAAACAACGTCAAGAAGAATCAATGATGAGCAATACCAGTAAAATTTAGAACGAAGTCCAGAAAATGTTTGCTATTGTTTGGGAAATTTAATGCAAATGTTAGTATATTATTGCTAAGATGAAAAAGGTAGAAAAATTTAAGTGTTTTAATTACTTAAAAAGAGACTAGAAAGTACCGAGGAAGATACAAGTTTAAGATTCTACTGTAGGAGCTTCACTGGTGGCTCAGTGGAGGATCCACCTGCCAGTGCAGGAGACATGGGTTCAACCCCTGGTCTGGGAGGATCCCACCGTGCTGCAGGGCTACTAAGCTGTGTGCCACAAGTACTGAGCCCATGTTCTAGAGCAGGGGAGCAGCATCTACGGGTCCCCTGTGTCCCAGCTACTGAAAACTGCACACCCCAGAGCCCATGCTTCACAGCATGAGAAGCTACCACAATGAGAAGCCTGTGCTCGGCCAGCTGGAGAATGGCCTTCACTTGCTGCAACCAGAGAAAAGCCCACGCAGCAACGAAGACCCAGCACAGCCAAAAATAAATAAAATTATATACGATTTTTTTTTTAAGATTCTACTACAGGGAATTCCCTGGCAGTCCAGTGGTTAAGGATGCCACACTTTCACTGCCGGGGCCCAAGTTCAATCCCTGGTCAGAAGTGATCAATACATTAGAAAATCTATCAATAAATTCACCATGTCAAGCTGACAAAGTGCGGGACCAGGCAGCACAAACAGCAGGACTGCAGCAGCACTGCTGGGGAAGTTTGTGATGGGGACGAGGGCAGGAGCAGGCGTGTGGTTTTTTTCCAGTGGCTGCTCAGAACCACGTGGTAGCCTCTCAGACAGGGATCCAGGCCCTTGGCTGTGAGAAGCATTAGCGGCTCACCTGGCAGGATCAGGGCTATAGCTGTAGAAAATGGCAGAATCTTAGACCCAGCCCTGATCTTTCCACCTCGGAATTCCTCCAAGATTGACTGCTCAACCACTAGCTTATATCCACGGAGTCAGCTAGAGGCTGCCTACTTCTCTGGGAGGCAGATTAAGTCAGATCATTAAAAGGTAAGTAAAATTAAGTAAAATATTAATAAAATTAATAGATTAACATAAATGATTATTTCAATAAATACAGAAAAAATTATTTGACACTTAATATTTATTTATTTTTAATTGAAGTATAGTTGAATTACAACATTGTGTTAATGACTGCTATACAACAAAGTAACTCAGATATACATATATACACATTCTTTTTCATATTCTTTTCCACTGTGGTTTGTCACAGGATATTGAATATAGTTCCCTGTTCTGTACAGTAGGAACTTGTTTGCCCATTCTGTACGTACCATCTCAATAGGTTTTTAAAAACTTTTTATTTTATTTTTTTTTTAATCATTCCACTCCGTTTATTCTCAGATCTCTTTTTTATTTCATACTGCAGGAGTTCCTTAATTCTTTCCTCAATTCCATGATACACCAATCAATCCTATCAGAATGATAGCAGGTATAACTTCCTTAATTATAACGTTTAATGTCTCCCCATTCTTTATTCATTAAAATCTAAATTTTTTAGTTCAGATGGTAAAGAATCTGCCTGCAGTGCAGGAAACCTGAGTTTGATCCCTGGGTTGGGAAGATCCCTTGGAGAAGGGAATGGCAACCCACTCCAACATTCTTGCCTGGAGAATCCCATGGCTAGACCATGGTGTCGCAAAGAGTCGGATACAATTGAATGACTAACACACTCAAGACTCTTTGTTACCTGACTTTTTGCATCTTATGTTATACTAAACCACACAGAATTACTTGAAATTTCCTGAATATACTCAACTTTTTAATATTTCCACTCCAGCTCANGTGTCGCAAAGAGTCGGATACAATTGAATGACTAACACACTCAAGACTCTTTGTTACCTGACTTTTTGCATCTTATGTTATACTAAACCACACAGAATTACTTGAAATTTCCTGAATATACTCAACTTTTTAATATTTCCACTCCAGCTCATTGCTTGACCCTCTGAAAGGCAGTCAGAATGCACAACATCCAGAGTTTTCTTTTGTTCTGCCCCTTATGTCCATTCTGGGTGAGTTTTTCCTACTCTGAGCCTCAAAGCACCTCGAATATCTGCATTATTGTACTTATCACCTTGTACTGAAAGTTATCTATTTTATGTGCCTATATTGTCCAAGTGAATATACTCTCTCNACCTCATGCGAAGAGTTGATTCACTGGAAAAGACTCTGATGCTGGGAGGGATTGGGGGCAGGAGGAGAAGGGGACGACAGTGGATGAGATGGCTGGATGGCATCACGGACTCAATGGACGCAAGTCTGAGTGAGCTCTGAGAAATGGTGATGAACAGGGAGGCCTGGCGTGCTGCAATTCATGGGGTCGCAGAGAGTCAGACACGACTGAGCGACTGAACTGAACTGAACTGAACTGAAGGAGCTTCCCTGATAGCTCAGTTGGTAAAGAATCCACCTTCAATGCATTAGACCCCTGTTTGATTCCTGGGTTGGGAAGATCCAATGGAGAAGGGAGAGGCTACCCGCTCCAGTATTCTTGGCTTTCCTTGCAGCTCAGCTGGTAAAGAATCCACCTGCAATGCAGGAGACCTGGGTTTGATCTCTGAGTTGGGAAGATCCCCTGGAGAAGGGAAAGGCTACCCACTCCAGTATTCTGGTCTGGATTCCAAGAACTGTATGGGGTCACAAAGAGTCGGACACAACTGAGCAACTTTCACTTTCACCTTCTCCAATGTTCTTGGGCTTCCCTTCTGTCTCAGCTGGCAAAGAATCTGCCTGCAATGCAGGAGACCTGGGTTCATTCCCTGGTTTGGGAAGATCCACTGGAGAAGCAAAAGGCTTCCCACTCCAGTATTCTGTCTTGGGGAATTCTGTGAACTGTATGGGGTCAGAAAGAGTTGAACACAACTGTGAGGCTTTCACTACCTACCTAAAATAATTTATATAGAGAGCCTATTCCTCATAGAGCTCTAACAAGAGATATCTCCAAAGAACACAAGCTAGATGTGGTGGGGGTAAGAAGACCTAGAGATCAGAGTCCATTCTGTGTCCCATTGTCTCTGTATGGCCCAGCACTTTTTTTTTTCCTCCCACCAAATATGTGCTTGTCCATCTCCTTGTGAGCTTTCTTCTTTTTCTTTGAAGTCCCACACAACTACCCCATCATCCATTTTTGCTTTTAGCTGAAGATGTTATTTAAGGTATGGTCATCAGCCATTTTGGTGTTACTCAGTTTTCCCATATCTTTCCCAGGGATACATGTTATTAAGCTTTTGTTTGACTCTAATCTGTGTCATGTCAATTTAATCCTTAGACAAACCAGAAGAAGCTAGAAGGGTAAAGGATAATTTCTTCCTCTCCAAAAGTTTCTTGTACATTTTTTGTCAAATTGCTTAAGTACTTTTTAGTTTTTGATGTTTGTAATTTGAGTTGTTGTCTTTAGTTCAGTTTCAGGTTATTATTAGTATACAGAAATATACTTCTGCTCTTTGAATGAATATTTTACCTAGGAATTAACCCATGTTATAAGTTCTAAGAATAATTTTGTGGATTTTTTAGGATTTTCTATATATCAGATTATATCATCTACAAATATAGAATTTCACTTCTTTATTTACAATCTGGATGCCTCTAATTTATTCATCTTGCCTAATTATTCAGGATAGAACTTTCAGAAAAATGATTAATAGAAGTAGTAAGGATGGATATTTTTGTCTTTCTGATTTGAGGAAAAATCTTTCAGTCTTTCACCATTAAATATGATGTTAGCTACAGATTTTTGTACTGATAGATGCTCTTTTTCAGTTTGAGCAAATGTCATTCTATTCCTTGTTTGTTGAGTTTTCTTTACCACAAAATTTACTAGACTTTGCTAAGTACATATTCTATGTTTATTGAGATGACTATATAAATTTTGCTCTCTATTCTGTTAATATGATGTGTTCTGTCCATTCGTAAATTATGACCGCTGAGTGTTTTTTCTTTCTGACACTCTATGCTGACTGGATTGTTCTACAGACCAAGATCAAGTTTAAAGGTGACTGATTCTAATCGTCACATCTACAGTCTTCATATGCAGCTCACAGAGTCTACACTTTGCTGTTTTTTACTCGGTAAGTCATTTCTGACTCTTTGTGACCCTAGGGACTGTAGCCCTTCTAGGCGCCTCTGTCCACAGGATTTCTCAGGCAAGAATACTGAACAGGTTTACCATTTCCTTCTGCAGAGGATCTGTCTAACCCAGGGGTTGAACCTGCATCTTCTATGTTGACAGTCAGATTCTTTACCACTGAGTCACCAGGGAAACCCAATGTCTACACTTATGGGGATGTAATATTAGGAAATTTGCATATTTGGTCTCAGGTTCAATCCATGGTCTCAAACTTTTGTTTATTGGTAATAAAGAGGGTATTTGTAGCTCTTGCTGACTATTCTATTTCTTTTTTGTTTAAAATTTGAGGTAAAAAATGTGATTAATTGGTAATTCTTAAAAACTGTAAATCAGTATTTTCAGTGGCTACTAAACTAGAATTTAAGGTATAACTTTTTTTTTTTCCATTTTCACCAATAATTGCATTAACTTGCCATTTGGGTAAAAATATTGCCACAACTTAAATATATCCTTGCTGCTGCTGCTAAGTTGCTTCAGTGGTATCCAACTCTGTGCAACCCCATAGACAGCAGCCCACCAGGCCCCTCTGTCCCTGGGATTCTCCAGGCAAGAATACTGGAGTGGGTTGCCATTTCCTTCTCCAATGCATACATGTATGCATGCAAAGTTGCTTCAGTTGTTTCTGACTCTGTGCAACCCTATGGACAGCAGCCCACCAGGCTCCTCTGTCCACAGGATTCTCTTGAGAAGAATACTGGAGTGGGTTGCCATTTCCCTCTCCCATATATATTTCTTAAATATGCCTTCTTAAATTTGGCATTCAAGTAAGGTTCACACAGACATAAATTTGATTAAGGTGAAGAACTGCTTATACTGATTTAGCCAAAAATAAATCTTGAAGTTATTCCACACATTACTATTTTTAGAGAACAAACATTTTCTGTAAGTAAAATCAAAGTTAAAACACTTTAACACAGAGCATGGCACTATATTAAATGTAATTTTACATTTTTTATTAAATACAATTTATAAACTTGTATCATTTTATAAGTTCATTATATCTTTATGTATAAGGCATTTTAAAGTGATGTCTTATAACTATGAATATTAGGTAATATTAGTAATCCCATTTGGAATAAAACAATATGGAAACTGTACAAGATTTATTTTTCTGTTTATGCTAGTTTTTTACATTAGTCAAATTTGAAAGTCTTTACATTGAGTAATCTAAATTGCTTGCAAATCCCTGGTCTGGTCTGACCCTTAGTTAGTGTTTTTTACTCTCCCTGTTATCCCTTTCTGATTCCTGCCTGGTGAATTCCCGGTTCTCCTTTTGGGTACGAACAAAAGCAACAATATTTCTCTAACTCCCTGTTAATTGTTCACCAGCTGTGTCTGTCCCTGTGCATGTAGGTGTACATATGCACACGGCACACACACACACACACACACACACACACACACACACACACTTTTATTTTCTACTCTGTGGTCCTAGAATGTGTTTTACTTCTGTATCATTTTGCTATCTTATTTGCTCTGTTAACTTACCTCTCTTCTTATGTTAAAATTTCCTTGAGAAAAAGATCTACTTTTTACTCTGCTCTATGTCTTCTCTTTCCAGCATTCTACTTAGTTCACAGTACCTTTCATTGATTCTGAGTTGAATTGAGTAAACACATGACCTGTATGTGTTCGAAGCTGCCTGCAAAGCGAAAGACCCAGGTTCAATCCCTGGGTTTGAAAGATCCCCTGGAGAAGGAAATGACTACCCACAGAGACTTCCATGGACAGAGGAGCCTGATAGGCTACAGTTCACGGAGTCATTAAGAGTCACACAAGACTAAGTGATTAACACACACACATAACCTGTATTATCATATTTTAAAAAGAAGTGATGGATAATAAACTGAATTTATGCTTTTCATATGTTAAAAATGTTTTAAAACTCCTCTTTTAAAAACATATGAAAAGTATATCCCATTTTTAGGACATTAACATATTTTATATTAAATACTTAGGTTTCTAAGAAGAAGTTAATGCCTTTTTATGTTAGAAAATGCAATGAGAAAGAAATATGTATTTAAACTCTTTATAGCATGCATTTTAATTTTGGAATGGTTTGCTATTAATACCCCCTGTAATAATAGTAAATCCAATTTCCCTATTTTACTGGTGACTTAGTGATTTCAGCTTTCTCATTGCAATTTAGCTTGTTGCCCAAGTGACAGTACAATATTTTAAAGTAAATTACTATTCCCACTAATCATGACAACTCTAATCACACAATAATGCAATCAATAAATACATGTTGAACTCCTACTAAGTGTCAAGCAATAAGGTGACTACCGGATACAGAAATTAAAGTTATATTTTTGTGTCTCAGAAAGAAAAAAATAAATGAATATTGAAATACAGGATTATCATGTGCAAGAACATATCCAGGGATCAAGAACAATAGCAGAGTCCTGGCATGGCTAGAGTAAGGAGGATTTTATTGTTGTTTTGGATTGGCTTTTGTTCATTTTAACCTAAAATAGAATATGAAGGAATCAAGTAAATCATACTAAATAAAATACACTAGACAAAGACAAATATCATGTGATATCACTTATATGTAGAAACTAAAAAAAAGGAAAAAACAGCACAAATGAACTTATTTCTTAAACAGAGATAAAGTCATAGACAGAAAAAAAAAATGTATTGTTACCCTTTGGGTGGGTGGAAGGAGGTTGGGATTAATATGTACACACTGCTGCTGCTGCTAAGTCGCTTCAGTTGTATCCGACTCTGTGCGACCCCATAGACGGCAGCCCACCAGGCTCCCCGTCCCTGGGATTCTCCAGGCAAGAACACTGGAATGGGTTGCCATTTCCTTCTCCAATGCGTGAAAGTGAAAAGTGAAAGCGAAAGTGAAGTCGTGTCCGACTCAGCAACTCCATGGACTGCACCTACCAGGCTCCTCCATCCATGGAATTTTCCAGGCAAAAGTACTGGAGTGGGGTGCCATTGCCTTCTCCGATGTACACACTACAGTGTATAAAATAACCAGCAAGGACCTACTGTATACCACAGGGAACTATACTCAATAAAATTTATAACGTATAAGGGAAAAGAATCTGAAAAAGAATATGTGTGTATGTTAGTTGCTTAGTCTTGCCCAACTCTTTGTGACCCATGGATTGCAGTCCACCAAGTTCTTCCATCCATCTAATTCTCCAGGCAAGAATATTGGAGTGGGTTGCCGTTTCAGTCTCCAGAGGATTTTCCAGACCCAGGGATTGAACCTGGATCTTCTGCATTGCAAGCAGATTCTTTACCAATTGAGCCACCAGAATATAAATGTATAACTGAATCGCTGTGGTATGCACTTGAAAATTACATGATAATGTACATCAAATATACTTCCATAAAAATTCTTCAACTTTAAAAAAAAATAAAGAGTCTGAAGGAAGTGCATTGAAGTCACAAGGCAGAAAAAGTACAAAGGAACTGAAAGGGAAAAATTACAAAGGAAAAACTGTAAGTGGTTTTCTCCTCATAGCCAAGCTATAAATCACTCTTGGTGAGAAAGCAAACACTAAAAAATGAGAGTTAGTACAGTAAGTTCAATAATGACTACCCCAAAATACAGGGCTTCCCAAGTGGCACCTGTGGTAAGGAACCCACCTGTCAATGTTGGAGATATAAAAGAGGCAGGTTCAATCCCAAGATCAGAAACATCCTCTGGAGGAGGCATGGCAACCCATTCCAGTATTCTTGCCTGGAGAATACCATGGACAGAGAAGCCTTGTGGGCTACAGTTCTTTGGATCAGAAAGAATCTGAAACAATTGAAGTGACTTAGTATGCATGCCCTAGTCCTTGTAAACAGTTAATGTCTTTGCACAAAAGATTAAGTTAGTAATCTTTAGATGGGAAGATTTTAATAAATTATGTGCAATCATATATATCCTTATAAGAGAATTGTGTGAGTCACTCAGTCGTGTCTGACTCTTTTGTGACTCCATGGACCATAACCCACCAGGCTCCTCTGTCCATGAAATTTTCCAGGCATGAATACTGTAATGGGTTGCCAATTCCTTCTCCAAGAGAAAGGCACAGGGAAATTTGACACACAAAGAGAAGAGCAGAAGACCCTGCAGTCATCAAGGCAGAGACTGAAGTGATGGACTGATGAAAGACTGAAATGATGAAACCAAAGAATGGCAGTAGCTACCAGGAGCTGAAAGAGGCATGGAATAGATTCTGTAGAGCTTTGGGAGGGAACCCAGCCCTGCAGCTACTCTAATTTCAGCAACAAGTGCTGCTGATTTTGAATTTCTGACTTCTAGGACTGTAAGTGGGGCTTAGGAAGAATCACTGTGAACAAAGCTAGTGGAGGAGATAGAATTCCAGCTGAGCTATCTCAAGTCCTAAAAGGTTACATTGTTAAAGTGCTGCACTCAACATGCCAGCAAATTTGGAACACTCAGCAATGGTCACAGGAATAAAAAACATCAGTTTTCATTCCAATATCAAAGAAGGGCAACGCTAAAGAATGTTCAAGCTACTGCACAGTTGCACCCATCTCACAAGCTAGCAAAGTAATGCTCAAAATTCTCCAAGCAAGTCTTCAACTGTACATAAGCTGAGACCCTTTCACATGTTCAAGCTGGATTTAGAAAAGGCAAAGAAACCAGAGGTCAAATTGCCAACATCTGTTGGATCATAGAAAAAGCAAGAGAGTTCCAGAAAAACATCTATTTCTGCTTTATTGACTATGCCTTTGATTTTAAGGATCTCAACAACTGTGGAAAATTTTTAAAGAGATAGGAATACCAGACCACCTTATCTGCCTCCTGAGAAATCTGTATGCATATCAAGAGACAATAGTTAGAATAGAACATGGAACAATGGACTGGTTCGAAATTGGGAAAGGAGTACATAAAGGCTGTATATTGTCACCCTGCTTTTTTAACTTCTATGCAGAGGACAACATGCCAAATGCCAGGCTGGATGAAGCACAAGCTGGAATTAAGATTGCTGGAAGAAATATCAATAACTTCTGATATGTAGATGACACTACCCTTATGGCAGAAAATGAAGATGAACTGAAGGACCTCTTGATGAAAGTGAAAGAGCTGGAGTTGAAAAGCTGGCTTAAAACTCAACATTCAAAAAACAAAGATAACAGCATCTGGTCCCATCACTTCATGGCAAATATATGGGAAAACAATGGAAACAGTGACAGACTTTATTTTCTTGGGCTCCAAAATCACTGCAGATGGTCACTGCAGCTATAAAATTAAAAAACTCTTGCTCCTTGGAAGAAAATCTATGACAAAGCTAGACAGCATATTAAAAAACAGAGACATTACTTGGCCAACAAAGGTCCATCTAGTCAAAGCTATGGTTTTTCCAGTATTCATGTATGGATGTGAGAGTTGGACCATAAAGAAAACTTAGCACTGAAGAATTGATGGTTTTAATCTGTGGTGATGGAGAAGATTCTTGAAAGTCCCTTGGACTGCAAGGAGATCCAACCAGTCCATCCTAAAGGAAATCAGTCCTGAATATTCATTGAAAGGACTGATGATGAAGTTGAATCTCCAATACTTTGTCTACCTGATGCAAAGAACTTACTCATTGGAAAAGACCTTGATGCTGGGAAGGACTAAAGGCAGAAGGAGAAGGAGACAGCAGAGAATGAGATGGTTGGATGGCATCACTGATTAGACGGACTTGAGTTTGAGCAAGCTCTGGTAGTTGTTGATGGACAGCGAAGCCTGGAGTGCTGCAGTGCATGGTTTTGCAATGAGTCAGCCACAACTGAGCGACTGAACTGAACTGAACTGGGAACTGTAAGGCAATACGTTTCTGATATTTTAAGCCATAAAGTTGGTGCTGATGCATTAAAGCATCCCCAAGAAATAAATATCGAAAAGGGCATATTAGGCAGGGTGGGTAATTGCATGGTAAGCTAAACAATTTGCACTCTGATTAATGAAGACATTCTTAAAAATAAGAAAGTAATAATCAAAAAAATTGAATAGGTAATGAACAACATATCTTCAACTACAATGCAAGTGTATAATCTTACCATGTATGCATTTTCTAAAATAAGGGATTTTTAAAATATTAATCATTCAGTCTACATATATATCAGCTATGTCTGTATGCTTTATTTTCCTGAAAAGACTATGAATCCTAGATTTACAGGTCATTTTTTCCTTTTGATAGTTTTATTAAATTTATCCATATGCCATAGGAAATGCTTCAAATATATTAAATACTACAAGTGTATGGTGGTGGTGGTTTAGTTGCTAAGTCATGTACAACTCATTGCAGCCCCACAGACTGTAGCCTACCAGGCTCCTCTGTCCTTGGGGTTTTCCAGGCAAAAATACTGGATTGGGTTGCAGTTTTCTAATCCAGGGGATTTTCCAGACCCAGGGACCAAACCCAGGTCTCCTGTATTCAGGCAGATACTTTACCAATTGAAACGCTTGGGAAACCCAATACAATGTATAGTCCTTACAAACCTCTGAAACAGAATCATTCATTCCACAGAAGGTAATAGAAACCTTGAAAAGGATAGACTGTAAAATGATTGACTGATCCCCATTATATGTGCATTCTAATTTTTAGCCAGAGTGAAAAATGGGCAGAGAGAGAACTAGCCTACTGGATCATTTGCTGATAGCGAGTTAAAGTGAAATGCAATTTGGTTTTACTTCTTTTCTGTGTAACCAGCAGCATGACTTTGGAAATGTTACTTTGAGGTTTTCTGTTTCAAATTCCCATTTACACATTTCTGCAGGTATTTTCTGAGGCCTGTTCCAGCTATTCTATTCCTCTTCTATTCTGGTGATAGTGTTCTACTTCTCTATGGTAGAGAAGTAAGACCAGATAATAATTTTAAAATAATTTAACTATTCAAGAAATGTTGACAAGGAATAATTCAAAGTTAGAGCAGCCAAGAAAGAAGTGAACTGTGAAACAGTTGGCACTGCTATTCTTTTATATCAATTGTGAGAAGACTGTTAGATTTTGATATGTAAACTTGCTTCCTAGAATATATAGACATTCTGGATCATACTATATATTACTTGATTCTTGCTAATCAGGCAGATGGAGGCTTCCCTGGTGGCTCAGATAATAAAGAATCTGCCTGCAGTGCAGGAGATCCAGGTTTGATCCCTGGGTTGAAAAGATCCCCTGAAGAAGGGAAGAGCTACCCACTCCAGTACTCTTGCCTGGACATTCCCATGGACAAAGGAGCCTGATGGGCTACAGTTCATGGAGTCGCAAAGAATCAGACACAGTTGAGTGACTAAAACACATGCACATAATCAGGCAGATGTCTATTTCTACCTTAGAGTGGTTAGTCACTGAAAGTTTGTTTAATGGACATGGTCTCTACCACTGTGACAAGGGTCAATCTTAAAAGTAATCTCTCTTAAAAATAGAAATAAATACACAAACATATATGGCTGAAATGTGCACAGACTTCAATACTATCTATCAGTGTATTTAATTAAAATAGCTCAGTAAACAAGTAACCTACAAATGGTATATCTGGGGATTCAGAAGAGCATCAATTATTGATAATATTGATTATACGCCTGCATTCTCATATTTTCCTATATGCTATGGTTATCTAACTATGAAAGATGAACTAGAAACTGTAGATTGCATTGACTATACATGTTCTGCACAGTGTTTAGGACATGCAGTGGATAATATGACATTTAGTATATATTTTGATCATGTTTGACCATTTTGAATTATCCTTGTTCTTCACTCCATTCCAACTATAACAAAGCTGAAATCGCAATAGTCTTTATGAATCTGGAATGCTTATTTTTATACCAAGAAGTAAGATTTTAGTATATTTGTAAACTCATTACACTTCATTAAATCTTACATTCCTCATGTAAACATTGGTGTTACTTAGGCTGTTGCAATCAACTACAATACAATTTTACAATTATTTAGAGAATTAAAGAATTGCCATTATGCATATGACACTGTCTGTATTTCATTTATGTTTGCATATAAAGATCCTAGGTAATTATACACTATATATCCTAAATTAAAGCTTATAATAATAATAAAATTTCTAGTTGACTAATGTTTCAATAAACTATGCCAAAATTATGCAAATTAAATTAATATAATGCATATTACTTCTAAATATTAATGATGTAAGTGTCTATTTTGATTAAATAAATGTTCATACTTTATACAAATTTGGTTTTGCAAACTAATATCCTAAATGCACTAACCAAACATAATAACTAACTAATAATATAGCTACTCATGTAGTAAGCAGGTTATCACCTGCCATTAATATTTTGAGTGTCATTTTGTAAATCCAAATTTTTACTTTTGGAGTGAATGCATTTAAACATACAACTACATAGCTATAATCATGCTGTGAAATCATCGTGAAAATGAACTAAATCCTTAGATATGATTGGATTGATTCAAAATTTTGTGTCTGTCACATTAAAAAGTTTTATTTAGTATAATATTATTAATTCACCCATTTGACAAGTTGTAAATCCAGGTAAAGAGAAGTAATGTGATTTGCCTATTACCTAGGGAAATATTTGGATTCAACCATTACTAGTAGCGCTGAAGACTCCAATTGCTGGGATTAATTTCAATTCTGATAGGTGAAATAAGAATGCTAATTTCTGACCTCACATTTACAGAAAAAGTGAACAATGTAGAAGGTGAATAAAAGACACATTGTAACAGACATGGCATCACGGACTCGATGGACGTGAGTCTGAGTGAACTCTGAGAGATGGTAATGAACAGGGAGGCCCGGCGTGCTGCGATTCATGGGGTCGCAAAGAGTTGGACACGACTGAGCGACTGAACTGAACTGAACAGACATGTACATTTATGAGTCAAGGTGTCTGATACAAATATATCCTGAAGCACCTACAGGGTCAATCAAAATAATTTACTCAAGGGTATTGGCCATTCTGATTCTGTGGATAAGAATGGACTGCTTGCATAGTAGACACCAATCACCTGTTTGAATCAAGTAAGGATATAAATCATCAAGCAAAGGAAAGTTTTCAAAGTATTCCAAACAGAACTTCAGCACCTAGCAAAGCTGTAACAAGCAAAAACATTACACAGATCAGCCTGCCGTTCGGAAAACAGAGGAGGTAGCTTTGTTCAACGCAGGCTCTGAGCTGACCTGGGGCTTAATAGGCAATCACAGCACCAAACTCTGCAAGCTGCAACACTGGCCACAAATCAAAACACAGGCTCCTTCAGCATCCATGTCTTTTCACAGAGGTGAACTCATAGGCTATTAAAAAAGACAGTGTCATACAGGTAAGAAGGACACATCATCTAGACATATGTGCATATAAATATTTATGTAATTTTCAAAAAATAATAATATACATATTCATTTAAAATAATTTTCACTTTATATAATGTGTTGCATTTGTTATTTGAACTTTTTAAAATAAATGTGAATTTTATTAAAAAGAACAATTTTATTAAAAGGAACCTGAACTATTTCTCAAGGCAATGGTATCCCATTTTCAAAGTTCAAAAGCAATATTTCAAAGTAATTGAGACTGACATAATGGCGTTACATGTATACATATAGCATGGATTTGAAGTCAGTTTACTAACTTAACCACCATCCACATTGATTTTGGAGGCCAAGAAGGTAAAATCTGTCAGAATTACCAATTTTTCCCCTTCTATTGGCCATGAAGAGATGGGACCAGATGCCATGATCTTAGTTTTTTGAATGTTCAATTTTAAGCCAGCTTTTTTTTTTTTTTTTTTACTATCCTCTTCTACCTTCAACAAGAGCCTCTTTAGTTACTCTTCACTTTCTGCCATTAGAGTGGTATCATCTGCCTATCTAAGGTTATTGATATTTCTCCCGGAAATCTTGATTCCAGCTTGTGTTTTATCCAGCCTGGCATTTCACATGGTGTACTCTGCATACAAAGTAAACAAACAGGTGACAATACAGTCTTGTACTGCTTTTCCAATGTAACCAGTCAGTTGTTCCATGACCAGTTCTAACTGTCGCTTCTTGACCTGCATACAGGTTTCTCAGGAGACAGATAAGGCGGTTTGTTATTCCCATCTCTACGAATTTTCCAGTTTGTTGTCATTCATACAATCGAAATCTTTTGCGTAGTCAATGAAGCAGAAGTAGATTTTTTTTTCCCTGGAATTCCCTTGCTTTATTATGATCCAATGAATGTTGGCAATTTGATCCATGGTTCCTCTGTCTTTTCTAAATCTAGCTTGTATATCTGGAAGTTCTTGGTTCACGTACTATTGAAGCCTAGCATGAAGGATTTTGAGCATTATCTTACTAGCATGTGAAATGACTGCAACTGTGAGGTAGTTTGAACATTTTTAGCACTGCCTTCCTTTGGGACTGGAATGAAAACTTAACATTTTCAAGTCCTGTGGACACTGCTGAGTTTTCCAAATTTGCTGACAAATTGAGTGCAACACTTTATCAGCATCATCTTTTAAGATTTTAAATAGCTCAGTTGGAATTCTATCACTTCTACTGGCTTTGTTTCTAGTAATGCTTACTAAGGGCTACTTGACTTCACACTCCAGAATGTCTGGCTTTAGGTGAATGATGACACCATAGTGGTTATCTGGATCATTAATACCTTTCCTGTATAATTTTTCTGTACATTCTTGCCACTTCTTAATCTCTTCTGATTCTGTTAGGTCCTTACATTTTCTGTCCTTGATTGTGCCTATCTTTGCATGAAATGTTCCCTTGATGTCTCCAATTTTTTGGAAGCGATCTCTAGCCTTTCCCATTCTATTGTTTTCCTCTATCTCTTTCATTGTTAAATTAAGGCCTTCTTATCTCTCCTTGCTATTGTCTGGAACTCTGCATTCAGTTGGGTATATCTTTGCCTTTCTCTCTTGCTCTTCGCTTTTCTTTTTCTCAGCTAATGGTAAAGTCTCCTCAGACTTTGACTTTGCATTTCTTTTTCTTGTGGATGGTTTTGGTGACTGCTTCCTGCACAATGGATTCAACCTCCATTCATAGTGCTCCAGGCATTCTGTCTACCAGATCTAATCCTTTGAATCTATTCATCACCTCCACTGTATAATCAATCACAAGGGATTTGATTTAGGTCATACTTGAATGACCTAGTGACTTTTCCATACTTTTTTAATTTAAGTCTGAATTTCATAATAAGGAGCAGATGACCTAAGCAAAAGTCAGCTCCATGGTTTGCTTTTGCTGACTGTGTATAATGTCTCCATCTTTGTCTGAAGAGAATATAATCAGGTTTCAGTTTTGACCACTTGGTGATTTTCATGTGTAGAGTCATCTATTGTATTGTTGGATTAGGGTGTTTGCTATGACTAGTGTGTTTTCTTGACAAAACTCTGTTAGACTTTGCCTTGTTGCAATTTGTACTCCAAGGTCATACTTCCCTGTTACTCCAAGTATCTCTTGACTTCCTCCTTTTGCATTCCAATTCACTTTGATGAAAAAGACATTGTTTTTTGGGGGTGTTAATTCTAGAAGGTCTTGCAGTTCTTCATGTGCACGCGTGCTAAGTCACCTTAGTCTTGTCTGACTCTTTGGGTACCTATGGACTGTAACTTGCCAGCCTCCTTAGCCCATTGAATTCTCCAGGCAAGAATACTGGAGTGGGTTGCCATACCCTCCTCCAGAAGATCTTCCCAACCCAGGGTTCAAATCTGCTTATCCTATGTCAAGGCTTCCCTCGTAGCTCAGTTGGTAAAGAATCCACCTGCAATGCAGGAGACCCTAGTTTAATTCCTGGGTCAGGAAGATCCGCTGGAGAAGTGATAGGGTATCCACTCCAGTATTCTTGGGCTTCCCTAGTGCCTCCGCTGGTAAAGAATCTGCCTGCAATGTGGGAGACCTGAGTTCTATCCTATGTCTCCTGTAGGTCTTCATAGAACTGGTTACCTTCAGGTTCTTTGCCTTCAGTGGTTGGGGCATAGACTTGGATTACTGTGGTGTTGAATCATTTGCCTTGGTAATGAACCAAGATCATTTTGTTGTTTTTGAGATTGCACCCAAGTACTTCATTTTGTATTAAAAAAAATTTTTTTTGCTATGTGTGCTATTCCACTTCTTCTAAAGGATTCTTGCCCACAATTGTAGATATAGTGTTTATCTTATTTAAATTATCTTATTTCCATCCATTTTAGTTCATTGAATCCTAAGATGTTGATTTTCACTCTTGCCATCTCCTGCTTGACCATGTCCAATTTACCTTGACTCATGGACTTAACTTTCCAGATTCCTATGCAATGTTGTTCTCTACAGCATCACATTTTGCATTCACAACAAGACTCATCCATAACTGAGCACCATTTCTGCCATGTCCAAGTTGCTTCATTCTTTCTGTGCTGCTGCTAAGTCACTTCAGTCATGTCTGACTCTGTGCGACCCCATAGACAGCAGCCTACGAGGCTCACCCATCCCTGGGATTCTCCAGGCAAGAACACTGGAGTGGGTTGCCGTTTCCTTCTCCAATGCATGAAAGNTTCTTTCTGTGCTGCTGCTAAGTCACTTCAGTCATGTCTGACTCTGTGCGACCCCATAGACAGCAGCCTACGAGGCTCACCCATCCCTGGGATTCTCCAGGCAAGAACACTGGAGTGGGTTGCCGTTTCCTTCTCCAATGCATGAAAGTGAAAAGTGAAAGTGAAGTCACTCAGTCTTGTCTGACCCTCAGGGACCCCATGGACTGCCGCCTTTCAGGCTCCTCTGTCCATGGGATTTTCCAGGCAAGAGTACTGGAGTGGGGTCCCATTGCCTTCTCCATCATTCTTTCTGTAGCTCTTAGTAATTGCAGCATCGCAGACACCTCCTAACCTGGAGGACTCATCTGCCAGTATCATATCTTTTTTACCTTTCTCTGAAGTTCATGGGATTCTCAGGACAAGTTTAACTGGAGCAGTTTGCCATTCCCTCTTCTAGGGGACCACTGGAATTCTGTCAGAACTCTCTACCATGACCCAGTCATCTCAGGTGGCCCTTCATAGCATGGCTCATAGCTTCACTGAGTTACACAAGCCCCTTTACTACAACAAGGCTGTGATCCATGAAAGTGAATATATATATATATAATGTTTTCACAAGACTGACGACACAGGTTAAAGGAGTAGGAGTCAGTTTGAGTTCTTACTAAAGTTTGTGACAAAGTTTCTGGTTTTGAAACTAAAGGCAATCATAGGAAAGAGAAATTTACATATCAGAATTTGATTTATGACAATATAAGATGGTATTAATATTGAATCACAAGAATGGGAATCTATTTTCCTTATGTTTTACAACCCACATTTCTAACTTTTTAAAAAATTTCTGCCTCACCAGTATTTAAATTGATATTGATTTTTTATTATAGTGTCCCTACTGAAATCATCAATTAAACTGCCAGATAAAAACTTATTCTAATTTGCCATATTTACAATTTTGATTGCTAAAGTAACATTACACTATATTTATCCTGAAGGGTCATTGCATCAAAATAAATAAATAACAGACGATAAAGCAGATGCAGTATTGTTAAAAGTTTCTAAATATAAAAATGTTAATGATTTATTAAATTGTGAATACAGTTTGAGATGGTAGACCAAAAAACTAATTATTTTAATGTTTGCAGATATTATTTAGAACCTTAATATATGAAAGATAATTTTCACTCAGAGTGATGACTAGGATGTTTGTGAGATAATGTTAGATGACCTGGCTTCAAATTTGCTCTCTCTATATGCATGCAATGCTATTATGTGAATCACAAATACTTTGAAATAGTTCCTCCAAGTTCTAAAAGTGAGCTATTGTTGCCTTGAGAAATATTCAGTCTCCAACATTCTGTCCTTTTCATAAAATTCATATTTATTTCAAGTGTTTAAAATAACAATGTATCAAATTATATGTCTGTAATTGTTTAAATGAATTGATTGCCTTAAAAGTTGAAATGATGCAGTAATCAAAGTGTTCCGTCTGGTAGATAAAATCAGAATTCTAATTCTAGCAATAGCTATCTGTAACCTTTTTAAAGACATTATTTACTCTCTCTGTAACTCAGAATACGAAATAATCACATTCTACTCAGCAATGTCTAAAATATCTAAAATTTGCCTGTGCCATTGTTTAAAATGTATTTACCAGAAGCAAAAAAATTTCACCCACTAGAATTGATTATATTAAACAATAAAAAGCTGTACTAAAGAGCTACATGGGTTGATTTATCTCACAATAAGAATACAGAGGTCATTTTTTTCAAGTAAAATTGGCAGTTGGCCTTTTGAAAACCTCTCTAGAATAGGAAATACAGGCTCATTTATGAGAAAAGATTTTCTCTACTTATCCAAATGTAGCAAAGAAAGTATCTTTAAATGGCTTTGTTTATGAATTTTACTGAGTGCTGAAATACTATTTTGTGACACTCAGAAGCAGTATTACCCAAAGGTATGACATTTTAAAATATATACCAAGAGATTGTGACTTAAGTTTTATGGAAAAAAGATATCACATGCTTAATTCTCATTACTGTTGGTAGTAGAAAAGAGAGCTCCTTTTAAGTAAAACTGTATTAAATATTTCTTCTCACTCTGTGAATAAAACATTTCTTTATGTGAAATTTAATAATAGAATTGATGTAAAAATGGGAAATATTTATGATATAGAGAAAAATTAATACCTATATTAAAGTCAGCTATTTGATTTGACTGCTATCTGTGCCAGAAAAACTAACTCAAAAGTAGATTTAAAACTTATATGAGGAAGACATAATGCTAAGCAGTTTATAAAAGCAGATTTGAATATCTTCAGGAAGTCATGGTAGCATGTTATTTCTTAGCAAGACTCAAAAAACATAAAGCGCAAAGTGAAAACTGTTAGTTTGACCACACTGTTGCTGTTCAGTTGCTAAGTTGTATCTGACTCTTTTCAACCCCATGAACCACAGGGCGTCAGGTTTCCCTGCCTTTCACTATGTCTCACAGTTTTCTCTAACTCATGTCCATTGACTCGGTGATGCCATCCAACCATCTTATCCTGTGTCAACCCCTTCCCCTGCCTTCAATCTTTCCCAGCATCAAGGTCTTTTCCAATGAATCAATTCTTCACGTCAGGTGGCCAAAGTATTGGAGCTTCAACTTCAGCATCAGGCCTTCCAATGAATATTCAGGACTGATTTCTTTTAGAATTGACTGACTTGATCTCCTTGCTGTCCAAAGGACTCTCCAGAGTCTTCCCTAACAGCACAGTGCAAAAGCATCAATTCTTCAGCACTCAGCTTTCTTTAGTGTCCAACTCTCACATCCATAAATGACTACTGAAAAAAAACCATAGTTTTGACTATATGAACTTTGATTAAACAGACCTTTCAGAAAAACCTCTATTTCTGCTTTTATTGACTACAGTAAAGTTTTGACTGTGTGGATCACAACAAACTGTGGAAAATTCTATTTCTGATAGGAATATCAGACCACCTTACCTGCCTCCTGAGAAACCTGTATGCAGGTCAAGAAGCTACAGTTAGAATGGGACATGGAACAACTGACTGGTTCAAAATTGGGAAAGGTATACATCAAAGCCGTAAATTGTGATCCTGCTTATTTCATTTATAGTCAGAGTATATCATGTGCGATGCCAGCTTAAATGAATCACAAGCTGGAACCAAGGTTGTCAGGAGAAATATCAACAACCTCAGATATGCAGATGATACCACTCTAACAGCAGAAAGTAAAGAGGAACAAATAAGCCTCTTGATGAGGGTGAAATAAAGTGAAAAGTTTGGCTTAAAACCCAGCATTCAAAACACTAAGATAATGGCATTTGGTCCCATCACTTCATGGCAAATCAGTTCAGTTGGTCAGTTGTGTCCTACTCTTTGCGACCTCATGGACTGCAGCACACCAGCCCTCCCTGTCCATCACCAACTTGCAGAGTTTACTCAGACTCATGTCCATTGTGTTGGTGATGCCATCCAACCATCTCATCCTCTGCTGTCCCGTTCTCCTCCCACCTTCAATCTTTCCCAGCATCAGGGTCTTTTCAAATGAGTCAGTTCTTCGCATCAGGTGGCCAAAGTATTGGAGCTTCAGCCTCAGCATCAGTCCCTCCAATGAATATTCAAGACCGATTTCCTTTAGGAAATATTCATAGAAAATAGGCGGGGGAAAATGGAAATAGTGACAGATTTTATTTTCTTGGGCTCTCAAACCACTGTGGATGGTGACTGCAGCCATGAAATTAAGAAGCTTGCTCTTTGAAAGGAAAGCTATGACAAACATAGACAGCATATTAAAAAGCAAAGATATCTCTTTGCTGAGAAAGGTTCTTATAGTGAAAACTGTGGTTCTTCCAGTTTGACCACACTAAATAAATAAATAAATTTTATAAGAGTTTAAACAAAGTTTAAAGACAAGTCACACTGTTGGGGGAGGAGGCAGAGGGAAAGGCATTTATAACCCATATATGACAAAGAAATCTAGAACTCTCAAAGTTTGTAAGTAACTCTTAAATATTTCAAGCCATAGAAAAGATACAGAACTTCTCTAATGAGGAAAATGTGAATTAAAAATGATTTAATGAAATTGCTCACCCAATATTTTGGCAAACATTTAAAGTCTGAAAATATTTTCAATCTTATGGAGTTTTTAAAAATATATTTTGCAAGGCAATGGTATAATTCTGCTTATATCTAACTGTATATCCATTTGTACAGATGCCATTTATTTATAATCATTATTTTGATTTTATATAGTAATCATACTTCTATCATATCCCTTGGTCTCACTCACTCATACACAAATAAGCACACACGTGTACAGACATTCACATACACATAGACAAATATCTTTTTAGATTTTCTAATCCATTGATACTTTGTTGTTATTGTCTCAGCTCTATCATGTGTCCATTTTGCATTATTTCGGTGGCATTTTTAAAAAAATTTCTCCCAGGGTCAGCTTCATAATCTTCAAAATTTTTCAAAATTTTGCCTTTGCAAAAGAGTACTATAACCAAATCGCTGAGAATAGTGAATGATTCTATGAGAACTGTGATGAAAACTGCATGGACGTTGTTTCAGCATTTTTCTCATTATCTACAACCTAATTAAGATATTAAGATATAACTTATTTACCTCAAAAATAAATAAAAACACATAAATATCAGAGTGCCTTTAGCAGTTAAGCTAATTCTCTTTATTTCTTTTTCTCTTTGAAAGAGAAATCCATAAATATTTTGTTTTTATTTTGTTCTTTTTCTCTCTGGAATCACTCCAATAAATTATTTATAAAAAAAGTCCATTAAATGAGATCTTATCAAAGGTAACAATCACCTGGAAATTATTACATCTCATAGTTAATTCTAGCTCCCTGTATAATTTCACCTATGAGCAGTATCTGATGCAGCATTTGATCATTCTTTCCTTCCTGAACTACATGTTTTTTCCTAGTTTCCAGGACATTATGTTGTATTTTTCTACTGCATTTGGTTACTTCTGTTTCCTTCACTAGATTCTACTCATATGGATAACCTCAAAATATTAAGTTATCTTTGAGCACAGTTTCAGGATGTCTCATTTTGTCTATCTTATCCAATCTCAAGGCTTTAAAACCATTCATAAATTACCAATTCCTCACTTTATATTTCCACTAAATTTTTCCTCTGAACAAAAGACTCATTTATCAAAGTGCTGACTAGAATCTGCATTTGGATGTCTAATAAACATCTCAGCTTAAATCCCTTTAAATTCTGATACAATGCTACCCTGTGTCAAACAGCTTCTCCTTCAATTTTATTCAACTCAATAAATGGCAAATTAATATTTCTAGCTGCATATATCTAGTTTATTTCTCTTCACCTCCACTGCAAAGAATAACATTGAAAAGTTCATTTTTCTGATCACTTGGTTTGTATGAGATCGTAGAAGACACCAATCTTTGATGTAGTGGAAGTCAGGAAATCTGATTATCTTTCTATATGTTTGTTCTTCTTGAAGATTCTCTTTTCTCCAAGCAGCTGAAACACTAGAGGATTATTTTATATTTTTACCAATTATTTAAAATAACCAGCACCTTTTATCTTATATTTCGCTTTCAGTTTTGTTGGTCTTTTCCACCTGATGTTGTAAATTAAAATTTTTAAAAATCTGCTTTTAAGAGGGAAGTACTTAGCTCTATTTATAGCTTTCTTTTGTATCTATGGAAACAATTTTTAAACATAAGGAGTTTATTGGACATGGGTATTTACCCTTTGTGTGCACTATGGAAATATAAAACATAAATCAATACTGATATTGGAGTAATCACAAAGAACTCTAATTGCTTTTTACAATAATTGTATGGTAGACATAAATGTTGAAATGTGGATGCAGATAGGATGAGAAATGATGACTTCTGGCTTGCCTGTAGCTTTGTGTGCTCAGTGACTCCGTTGTGTCCAAATTTTCACAACCCTATGCACTATATCCCACTAGGCTTCTCTGTGCATGGGATTTTCCTGGCAAGAATACTGGGGTGGGTTGCCATTTCCTGTTTCAGGGGATCTTCTGGACACAGGGATCAAACTCACAACTCCTGAGTCTCTTGAATTGGCAGGCGGAGTCTTTACCACTGACTCACCTGTAGCTCTATGCCTCCATAAGATCCTGACATGAGTTCTTAGAAATGTTTTTCCTTGCTCTTCAGAAAATATCCGGGAATTTTCATAAAATGTAGACAAGGGAGAGCAAGGCTATAGTGAAGAAGATCTTCATATGTTGGCCACAGGGGATACTAAATTTAAAGTCAATCCTAATGCAACCCACAATAACTCTGAACATGTATTGAAAAAATATCACATAATGAAGTAGAGAAAACTCATTTATAAGCTATTATAAGATTGCTTTGGTTGTTTGAAAGTTTAGTATTTCCTCTATTGTGTGAATACAAAATATTTGCAAATAAACACTTTAGTTATATTTTTGCTTATTTCTTGAGGGGAAAAAAGTAATTTTGATGATAAAGTCTCTGAAATTTAAAAGATCTATTTGCTTACAAAGAACTTAAATAAATCTAAATAAGGGAATTCATAAGTTTCCTACAATAAATAAATTTAGCTGTAAATGCTATAAACAAGTTATTACTTTAAAAAGTTTTACACATCTGAGCTGTAACCCTGAAATCAAATTTTTAAAATTTTAGCCACCAGATAAAAATCCCTGTAATTTATAAAATAGAAAAAACAAAGAAAGTCAGATAGAAAACTGGCAAGGAGTTGAAAAAATATAAAATGATTCTAATATATTTATACTACTTTTGAAATTTTTAAGTCATGCTAATTTGCATATGAATACATATAAATCATGCATTAAGAAATATTTCTAATCAAGGCACATCTTTGTTTTTTGTTTAAAAACAATTTTCCCTCTGATTTCATCCCAATATAAAAACTAAATGATTGCATAAGCCTGGGTTTACTTCTTCACTATATTATAATGATCTATTTCTTTTTATTCTTATGCAAGTACTTCCCTGACTTGATTATCATAACTTTACAATCAGGTACTGATGATGCAACTTTGTTCTTTTTCAAGTTGCATTGAATAATCTAGATCTTTTTCATTTCTGTATAAAGTTGATAATTTCTTTATCAGTTTCCACAACAAAGCCAACAAATAGAATTATAATAATTTCTACTCTATAGACAAGCTTGGAGAACTGTCATCTTAAGGATTTACTCATATTCATATTTATTTTCTTTTATTTACATCTTTTAAAATTTTCTTAGCAAAATTTTATAGATTTCAGTGTAACATTTATACATATATTCTTTTGAATTTATTCTTAATACATTTTGATGTTGTGGATGAATATAATTAAGTGATGCCCAGAAACAACTTTTGGCTGAACTGCTAAGTATTTGTCAGGTTAATAACAGCCAATATATGCTCCACTGCACGCCCTGGGTGAGCTCAGCACAGCCCTTACACTATATATATTTTTACTGCTGGCCTCAAGCTATCACCATCACCTCCTTCTGAAGCTATAAGAGCCTTTTTGCTCATGGGTCACGCCTCTTTCTCAGGAATGACCTTGGTTGGCTTATGCCTGAGTGAAAAATAAGCATGCATCATTTTTTTTTTCCAATAAATGCTGCTGTGATGTTGTGTGTCTTGATATCTGGCCTTATGAAGGGGAGAAGGTGGCACTCTAAGCCACAGTCCCAGCAAAGGGTTGGGTGATACTATAACAGACATTGTAAATAAAATTCTTCTTTTAAATTTAATTTCCATTTGTTTACCAAATGTATAAAAAATTAGAATTAGCTTTTGTGTGGAATGCCTTACATTTACTAAATTCATATAATGTTCTAGTTGCTTTGTAGATCCCTTAAGATTTTCTCTATAAACAATCATGTCCCTTGAGAATAAATATAGTTTCATTTCCTCCTTTCCAAATGGCTTCCCTGGTGGCTCAGATGGTAAACAATCTGCCTGCAATTCAAGAGACTTGGGTTCTCTAAGATCCCTTAGAGAAAGTAATGGTACTTACTCTAGTATTCTTGCCTGGAGAATTCCACAGACAGAGGGACCTGATGGGTTAAAATCTGTGGAGTCAAAAAGAATCTGACATTATTGAGTGACTAACATATTCATTCACTTTTCACTTTCACTTTCAAATGTTATATATGTATATGTGTATGTGTGTATATATATATATTTTTTTCCTTTCTTAAATATGTGTTTTTGATTTGTTTGGTTTTCATTTTCTGACATGCCACATGGCAATTGGAATCTTGGTCCCCCAACTAGGGATCTAACCAGAGCCCCCTGTATTGGAAGGTATCCAATACTGTGTAGAAATGGGAACAACAGGAAACCTGGTGTTGTTCTTAATGCTAAGGGTAAATCTTTCAATATTTTTACTACTAATTAAGTATGCTATTAGCTGTAGACTTTTATTTTCTGTTTTCTTCTCTTCCCTCCTCCTTTTTCCCCCATAGATTTCCTTTTCTGTTAGACAAGACTGTCTTCTATTGCAAAATTTGCTGAGAGTTTTTGTCATAATATTGAATGTTGAGCTTTTTCATTTTTCTTTGCATCCATGAAAATAATTGTCGGGTTGGAAAAAAGGTTCATTTTGTTTTTTCCATAACATCTTATGAAAGCCCCAATGGACTTTTTGGCCAATCAAATATGTTTTTTCTCTTTCATTCAATGAATTATGTCAATTGATTTTTCAATTGTTAAATCACCCTTGAATTTTTGGAATAGAACCATATTTGTCATTATTTTATATATTAATTTTATGTCATCACTGATATTCATTTAATTTATTGCCAGATTGTATTCACTAATATTTTGTTAAGTTTTGTTCTTATACATTATTTCATAATTTTGGTTAGGCTTTTAACAGCAATTTTATAAAGTGATCTTTATAAGTTACTGAATTTATAAATTTTTAAATTGCTGAACACATGAAGCAGCTTAGGAATATTTTCCTCTCCTATTTTGTAAAAGTAAGATTGTTATCATTTCTTCTTTAACTGAGTGATTGAAATTAGAATTTACCAAAAAAATCATTGATATCTTGAATTTCTTTAAGAATAAATTCAGCATATTTTACAGATATAAGCCTCTTTGCTGCTGCTAAGTCGCTTCAGTAGTGTCCAACTCTGTGCAACCCCATAGACGGCTGCCCACTAGCCTTCCCCATCCCTGGGATTCTCCAGGCAAGAATACTGGAGTGGGTTGCCATTTCCTTCTCCAATGCATGAAAGTGAAAAATGAAAGTGAAGTCGCTCAGTCGTGTCCAACTCTTAGCGACCCCATGGACTGCAGCCTACCAGGCTCCTCCGCCGTGGAATTTTCCACACAAGAGTACTGGAGTGGGTTGCCATTGCCTTCTCCATAAGCCTCTTTAGATTTGTATTAATCATGTACTAGTTTAGGTTGGTTTTAATTTTCAAGAAATTTTCCATTTCATATATACTAATTTATTGTCACAGTGCTATTCACAATATTCTTGTGACATTTTCTTTCTCTGTCTGAAGAATATGTAGAAAATCTTTTCCCCTTTCATGTCTGGTTTTGATATGCATTTTCTCTCTGTTTCCTTGATTACTCTAAAACTTTTCATTGTTTGGAACATTCCAAAAGCCAGCATTTGGATTGCTAAATTTTCCCTACCATTTGTTTTCTATCACTGATGTTTCGGTAATTTTTTTTCCTTCTTTTTATTTGCTTTGATTTATTTTGCCATTTCCCCCTATCTTTCTAATTTAAAAGTTTACATCTTTGATTTCAGACTTGTCTTTCTAACAAAAGCATTTTTTAAAGTTGCAATTTTCCACTGAGTACCTTTTGATCTATGTTCCACAGATTTTGATCTGTCTTATTTTCCTTATATATCTGCTCAGAATATTTTTTAATATCTCTTATAATTTTCTCTGTGACCTATCATTTATTTAGAAGTATGCTGCTAATTTACAGTGGTTACTATTTTTAGTATGATGATTTTGGTGATATCTAGTTTTCCCAATTTAGACATGAGATTAATTTTTGCTTTTCCTGCTCAAGACGTGTACTTCTTCAATTTTTCTTTCTCAATTTGAAAAAGTCTCAAAAAATAATTTTCACGATTTTTTTATTCTTTTAGGATTTCTATTAAATTTTGGAAAATGTGCTATAAACTTTTGTTAGTTTTCTTGGGCTGCCATATCAAATTAGCACAAACTCAGTGGCTTAAAAAAGAGAAATTCCTGAATAAACATTTTCTTTCACAGTTTTGGAGTCCAGAAGTCTGATCAAGGTGTGGGTAGGACTATATTCTCAGGAATAGAATTATAATATAAAACACAAAATCATCAGAGTCTGAGAAGAATGCAAATGTCTAGAAAACACATCTAGTCTACCTATCTTGGGATTGTCTGTCTTAGATTCTGTAGGGGAGAATGTACCTCATGCTGTAAGCACCACCTTGGCCTTAGAACTTATACTTTACACTCCAAGCCTTTACATAAGACAGAATATATTAGTTTAGTCACTAAGCAAAGAGAAGAGGATTTTTAGTTATTCCTCAAGATCCATAGGTAACATACTGAGCCATATCCTGTTAGCTATTTTACAGATACTGAAGTCCCCAGCATGTAGAAGATGACTACATGATGATCAAATTGAAGCCATGACATAAGCTGCTCCACTTCACACAATTCCAAGAACCGGCCTCAAAGAAATTGGAGCAAACTCTGGAACTCAAGATTAAGTATATTTAAAACAGCCAAGATGACGCCGGTCAGACCACCACGTTACTGATTTTGAAATGACGGTCAGAGCTGACTGTGCCATTCTGCTCCCTCCATCTGCCTGTAAAACTCTGAAACTCTCCTTTCCAAGTTCCTCTCTCCTGAGTAGCAATGGGGAGTTGTTTCTCAGACAGAAGTCCACCTTCTCCTCCAGTTTCCTACCTCTGAAGTAATGCAATCTTTCCCTTACTATCAGCATTGGTCTCTCATAAACTGACTTTCAAGCAGTGAGCATCTGGACTTGGGTTTGGTAGCAATGCATATAGGCTTCCCTGGCAGCTCACTAGTAAAGACTCCACCAATGCTTACCGATGCAGGAGACTCAGGTTCAATATCTGGGTTAGGAAGATACCCTGGAGAAGGAAATGGCAAGCCACTCCAGTATTCTTGCTTGGAGAATCCCATGGACAGAGGATCCGGTGGGCCACTGTCCCTAGGGTCATAAAAAGTAGGGCATGTCTTAGCAAAGAAACAACAGCAATGCATATAGCTTCTGGTGATAACTGACCTTCTTTTACTTAAGGCCATATCATTCCAATTTTNTGCTATTCACAATATTCTTGTGACATTTTCTTTCTCTGTCTGAAGAATATGTAGAAAATCTTTTCCCCTTTCATGTCTGGTTTTGATATGCATTTTCTCTCTGTTTCCTTGATTACTCTAAAACTTTTCATTGTTTGGAACATTCCAAAAGCCAGCATTTGGATTGCTAAATTTTCCCTACCATTTGTTTTCTATCACTGATGTTTCGGTAATTTTTTTTCCTTCTTTTTATTTGCTTTGATTTATTTTGCCATTTCCCCCTATCTTTCTAATTTAAAAGTTTACATCTTTGATTTCAGACTTGTCTTTCTAACAAAAGCATTTTTTAAAGTTGCAATTTTCCACTGAGTACCTTTTGATCTATGTTCCACAGATTTTGATCTGTCTTATTTTCCTTATATATCTGCTCAGAATATTTTTTAATATCTCTTATAATTTTCTCTGTGACCTATCATTTATTTAGAAGTATGCTGCTAATTTACAGTGGTTACTATTTTTAGTATGATGATTTTGGTGATATCTAGTTTTCCCAATTTAGACATGAGATTAATTTTTGCTTTTCCTGCTCAAGACGTGTACTTCTTCAATTTTTCTTTCTCAATTTGAAAAAGTCTCAAAAAATAATTTTCACGATTTTTTTATTCTTTTAGGATTTCTATTAAATTTTGGAAAATGTGCTATAAACTTGTGTTAGTTTTCTTGGGCTGCCATATCAAATTAGCACAAACTCAGTGGCTTAAAAAACAGAAATTCCTGAATAAACATTTTCTTTCACAGTTTTGGAGTCCAGAAGTCTGATCAAGGTGTGGGTAGGACTATATTCTCAGGAATAGAATTATAATATAAAACACAAAATCATCAGAGTCTGAGAAGAATGCAAATGTCTAGAAAACACATCTAGTCTACCTATCTTGGGATTGTCTGTCTTAGATTCTGTAGGGGAGAATGTACCTCATGCTGTAAGCACCACCTTGGCCTTAGAACTTATACTTTACACTCCAAGCCTTTACATAAGACAGAATATATTAGTTTAGTCACTAAGCAAAGAGAAGAGGATTTTTAGTTATTCCTCAAGATCCATAGGTAACATACTGAGCCATATCCTGTTAGCTATTTTACAGATACTGAAGTCCCCAGCATGTAGAAGATGACTACATGATGATCAAATTGAAGCCATGACATAAGCTGCTCCACTTCACACAATTCCAAGAACCGGCCTCAAAGAAATTGGAGCAAACTCTGGAACTCAAGATTAAGTATATTTAAAACAGCCAAGATGACGCCGGTCAGACCACCACGTTACTGATTTTGAAATGACGGTCAGAGCTGACTGTGCCATTCTGCTCCCTCCATCTGCCTGTAAAACTCTGAAACTCTCCTTTCCAAGTTCCTCTCTCCTGAGTAGCAATGGGGAGTTGTTTCTCAGACAGAAGTCCACCTTCTCCTCCAGTTTCCTACCTCTGAAGTAATGCAATCTTTCCCTTACTATCAGCATTGGTCTCTCATAAACTGACTTTCAAGCAGTGAGCATCTGGACTTGGGTTTGGTAGCAATGCATATAGGCTTCCCTGGCAGCTCACTAGTAAAGACTCCACCAATGCTTACCGATGCAGGAGACTCAGGTTCAATATCTGGGTTAGGAAGATACCCTGGAGAAGGAAATGGCAAGCCACTCCAGTATTCTTGCTTGGAGAATCCCATGGACAGAGGATCCGGTGGGCCACTGTCCCTAGGGTCATAAAAAGTAGGGCATGTCTTAGCAAAGAAACAACAGCAATGCATATAGCTTCTGGTGATAACTGACCTTCTTTTACTTAAGGCCATATCATTCCAATTTTGGTTTCATCTTACATCAGTGTCTTTTCTGTTATCTGTCAAGGCTCTCCCTGTCTTATTCTTATAAAGACTTGTCATTGGGTTGGACCCTCTTAGTAAGCTAGGATGAACTCGGTTACAGGCTTTGCATAATTAAACTGAAAAAAACAGAAAACTTCTGAAACCTTTTTCCCAAATAATTTAATGGTCACAGGTTATGTGAATTCGAATGTGGACATAACTTTGGGAGATAACATTCAACCCACTGTAATCTTTTTCCATGTCTCAGTTCATGGGGTCACAGAGAGCTAGACATGACTTAGTGACTGAAAAACAAAAATCCTTTTCATTGCTTAAAATTGTAACAAGTACATGGTAAATGGATTATTCAGGATTCTCTAAAGATATAGGAGGAGAAAAATTGATATAGGAGGAGATAAAGACACAGAGAGAGATGATTATACAATTATATGAATTGGCAAGAGTGCAATCTATGGGGAAGGAACACACAGGGAAGAACTTAGGCTGTGCTATTCAAGTTCAAAGACAGTCTGGAGGCATAATTCAGGAGATCTCAGTATTTTCTTTGGAGGCCTTCAATCAGCATTACTCAAAGTCTACTAATTTAAACATTAATTTAAAATATACATTCACAGGCCATCTAGATGGTGGTTTGACCAAATATCTGGTTACTGTGGTCTAGCCAAGTTGACACATACATTAACCATCAAAATTTATTTCCATAATTTTGTTTTTGTTCCTGGTAAAAATCTCTTAGCTTTCTTTGCCTAGTCCTTATATCTGTTACTTTCTTCTCTTTATAATATTTTATAGATTTTCTGGATTCTCTGTGCTCAAAGAATTCTTTGTAGCTTTTTAAATTTTATCATCTAGGACTACCTAATTTATATTATTTCCTTATAGTTTTTTTCTTTTAATTATGCTCTTAACATTAACCATAAGTGTTCCTTTCTGTGAGAATCTCATTTGCTTGCTAACAATTTTACCTGGTGTTTTACACTTTGCTGAAATTCTTATTCCATAGAAGGTACTATAAATCGAAGCTTCATATCCTCTAGCATAGATTTCCCTTTTTTTTTCTTTTTTAATATAAGGTAAGAGCAGTCCTTGCTCAAGGACAGTCCTTTATTNTTACCTGGTGTTTTACACTTTGCTGAAATTCTTATTCCATAGAAGGTACTATAAATCGAAGCTTCATATCCTCTAGCATAGATTTCCCTTTTTTTTTCTTTTTTAATATAAGGTAAGAGCAGTCCTTGCTCAAGGACAGTCCTTTATTAGAATTTTTGATAATCTGAAATAGAAAGTTCTTTCTCATCAGACACTTTGCTTCTTAAGACTAGTCTTCCATTAGAGAAGTAACTTGCCCCTTCTCCTTCATCTTTCTGGACCAATCTCTTCTACTCAATTTTTAAGGAAAAATTATTATCCTGCTAGAAATTTTTGGAAAATCCATATAAAGAGCTCACCTTTGTAGTTTTCTTTATTTTTTATTTGTGTGTGTGTGTGTATTTGTTTCATTCAGACTGGAAAGAGAAAAATAATCCTTCGGCATACATTCTAGGAAAGATAGAAATGGAAGTAAACTGAAAACAATCAAATTAACATTTCATGATATATCCCTACTTACCTTGACATGAAAGATTTGCAACCTATAACCTAGATCAGGGATAGAAAAATAACCCAATGGCCAAATTAATTTTACAGCCCATTTTTTCAAGGTTTGGGAACAAATGCTCATTTGTCTATGTGTTTATTTCAAGCTACAAATGTGAAGCAGTGAAAGCAAAGACATATGACCCATACAACTTAAAATATTTACAATTTTTCCTTTAACAATGACAAAAATAAAATTGGCCAGCCTTACTTAAAAGGCCTATTGGAGAAGGGATTGAGGTGTCTTTGAAGGGAGAAGAGGAAATGGTCTTATTTTTTCAGCCTAGGAATTGATCTCTAAAAATGAAAGAAAGTCTTAGAACATAGCACCACCTCAGTCACTAGCAGTTCCTGGCACAATGGCTTTCCTTGCTCACCGCTGTTCTCACACAGGGTCCCAGGAACTGCTAGTGACTGAGGTGGTGCTATGTTCTAAGACTTTCTTTCTTCCAGGCTACCATCCCTAGACAGAATCTTGACAAAATTTACATTTTATTTATTTACTTTTTTTACTTAGCTTACTGGGATAAAATCCCAATGCATCAAAGTCTGAGGAGAATTTTATGTCTGGCATGTCATATCTAATCTAGTTATCTCATCAGAATTAATTCTACAAATCAGTATCTCGTGGCCAAAATTTTTTAGCATCAGTATATAGATATTTCATCTCACAGTCTTTGGCACAGTGTTCCAGGTGACTCTCTAATTTCCCTTGTTTCTATTGGCAAACAGTTAATCCTAGCATTTCTAAAGCATGTAAGATTTCAGTCCCACAGAAAAACTAATTCCTCAGAGAAGAGGATCCTTTGGTAGAATTCAGAAAAACATGGAATAATTTCAATTTCATATATCCAGAAACACCTCAAATTTCTTAATATAGGAGATATTCATGGAAGTTGGCCTAAAAGTAAATTTACAGATTGTGAGTTCATTCTGGTTTGTGTCCTACTTTATGAGTTTAGTAGACTTTCCTGGAAATATCAAAACTTGATTCTCATTGCAGGATATCCATCACACATATCAGATTCTCTCCAAAATCACAACTGTGCTTTACTACTTTCTCATAATTTTAGTGCATAAGTCTGATCAATAACAGCCTTGTAACGAAGATGCACAGTCAGATAGGGAGAGGATTTCAAATTAGGGTAAAAATTTATTCCAAGGTACAACGGGGAATGTGTTGCACTTCAAAGCAAAAATATANACCCAGGAACTGAACTGGGGTCTCCTGCATTGCAGGTAGATTTTTTTACCAGCTGAGCTAAGAATACAAGTCAAATTAGAAAAAAAAAAATAATTGCTGGAGAAAAAAATGTGGTAATCTGCTGTTCAGATAAAATGAAGGCTAAGAATCGACTGAGTTTAGCCGTGTTTAGATTATTATCAACACAATGTGTGTGATGGGGGTGTGTGTGTGAGAGAGAAAGAGAGAGAGAGAGAGTTTTAACATAAAAGAAATAACTTCAGAAGCGGGGAATGAGAGAGAAAGATTGATTTTGCAATTGAATTCCCAGAGTGATATGAATAGACAGAGAATATGGGTTATGTCAATATGATAGGATGACATTAGTAAAAAGAGAGATAATTTATCTTTAATTATAAGAAGAAAGAGAAAGTGATTAATGATGCTGACAGATTAGTGGATTATTTTTTCTAAATTTAAAAAGAGAATGTTAGTCAATGAAAGACAAAATGTGACCACCTAAAGGAGAAAAGAATGTGGGAGGTATTTAACTAACTTGGGGAGAGAAGAGATGGTATACATATTCTAGAAGAATCGAGTAATAAATAGACCATGAGACAGCAATATATTCTCAGGGCAGCATTTAGGGCCTACTTGAGATGAGTGGGATGGATCTGGAGAGAGACCAGTTAATCATTTTATATNCAAAAAAAAAGAAAAAAAAAAAAAAAGAAAATGCTATGCATCAAGAAAGTTTCCAGGAAATAGTAGAAGGTTATTTATAACAATGTAAGCATGATACAAGTTATAGAGGGTCTGGTCTACAGTGCTTGCATGCGTCATAGTGATTTTAATTGTTGAATGGGAATACAGCATTTTTTGCTCAAGATATTATATTCATTCTGTGCTTTATATCAATGATTTTATAGAATTTTAAAATTTACTTTAAAAATTTTAGAGTATTTTTAATTTACAGCAAAATTGAGGGGCAGATAGTTCCCCTTATAATTCCTGCCCCACACACGCATAGCTTTCTCTGTTATCAGTATCCATCAGTACAGTGGTATTGATACATTTGCTATAATCAATGAACCTACATTCACACAACATAAGCATCCAAAGGCCATAATTTTAATTAGGGTTCACTCTTGGTGTTGCATATTCTATTGCTTTGTACAAATGTATTCACCATTATGGGCTTTCCTGGTGGCTCAGTGGTAAACAATCCACTTGCTGATGCAGGAGACGCAGATTTGATCCCTGGGTTGAAAAGACTCCCTGGAGAAGGAAATGACAATCCATTCCAGTATTCTTGCCCTGGAAATCCAACGGACAGAGGAGCCTGGTGGGCTACTCTCCATGGGGTCATAAAAGAGTAGGACACAGCTGAACAACTAAACATATCACCATTATGGTATCATATACAGTATTGTTACTGCCATAAACATTCTCCATACATCAGTTATTTATCTGCCACCCTTCACTCAATTCTTTGCAAACATTGATGTTTATAGTGTCTCCATTTGCCTTTTTCAGAATAAGCAGGCTTCTCAGATTGGCTTCTTTCAATTAATAATAAACATTTACATTTGTGTATGTCTTTTTATTGCTTGATATCTCACTTCCTTTCAGCCCTTACTACTATTCTATTGTCTGGATGTATCATAGTTTATTCAATTTCTTTATCCATTCAATAACTGAAGGACATGTGGTAGAATTTTTGTAGTCATATATATTTTTAAACACAATCACTACTTATAATGTTTCCAGTTTACAGATGTGTCTTTAAAACTGAAGGACATTTCCAAATTGTATAAATCTATTATTTTTATAGAAATTGGACCATTAAAGATGTTATGAAACCTAATGATACCATGGTTTTATTTATAATACTACTATTCTTTTCAATGTAAAATGTCAAAGGTAATGTTTTGAAATAATTTTCTTTTTAGAATAGTCAAATTTTAACTGTGCAATTAAATAATTATATAATGTCATGATATATATTTGTATTTTATCATTGACAGGTAATTTTTTCACATTTTTTGGCTTCTTACAGACTATTTTATGACTATTCCAAATATGAGTTACATTAGAATCTTCTGAAAACTTACTTCAAAAAATATACTAAAATGTATGTCACTGTATTCCCTTACATTTTAGATCTGCTGAGGGAAGAACATTTAATCTTTAGAAACAGAACTTGTTTTCACAAATGAGTATTACTCTGTTTTGATTTATCTCTAATAAAACTATAGACAAACATTTCACATATAGCTTATTTACATAATATTATTAGTACTAATGTCAAAATTGTCTACAAAGACACTATACTGAGAAGTATACACAATGAAAAGTTTAGATTTCCTAACTAACACTTTGTTGCAGCTACATAAAAAATATCATGCCAAGTTCATAGTTAACATTTTATTGTAGTTATTTTGCACCTTGTTGGTCTGGAAACTGATATTTCAGCATTCTAGAGCAGTGTTACTGTACAGTTTATAACACAATCTAATACTTATCACATTATATAACTACATCATTTCTATTTCTACAAAAACAGTGTTTATTACTGAATAGTAAAGCTTTTCAAGTGTAGAGAATATCATGAGATTTGCTGGATAAATTAACTGCCTTGAAAATGGTGTAAGAAATGTCACATTTTATGAATCAGAGTTAACAAGATCTAAAAAATAGTATGCCACAATTTTCACAGTGCATTACTGTAATATTCTATCTGAGTATACTGCAGGCATTTACAATTAAATTTCAAAGCATCAGCAAAGAATCTTTCCCTAGCAAGTTTTAGAAGTAACTTCAACAAGATTACTCTAAATATTATAAATATACAATAGATTTCTATATAATATACATGAGGGCACATTGAGAAAATATAGAGGTGTGCATTTTTTCTGGAGTATACCAATTTCTTAATTTTTAAAACTTTCTTATCTTTCATTTCCCAATGAAGTATTTATTGTACATTGCTATTTACTCTAAAAGGTGGTGACAATTGCCTGGCATGTTTCAAATATATTTCTGTATATGGAAAATTTTATGTATTTTCAATATTCCTTCCATAAATGTGAGGCAAATAAAGCCTATTAGGATTCTGCTTATACAAATTAACTTTTTTAAAGAAGGTTTTTACATTGTTTTTGATGATCTTTTTTTTTTTTTTTTGAAAGACCAAGTTGGATTGTAAAAATGTATCACTCAATCTCAACACAAAATCATTTTTTCTTTAATTTTAATTTATTCAATTAAAGGAAATTAATAGAGATAGAAACCGAATTGTATGCAGTTATTCCCTACATGATGAAAGTTAGTTTATATTAGAACTTAAGTAACAGTTATATAAAAATGTGGACCAAAACCCATAAACGATAATATTTTTTATAAAACTAGCAATGTTTTTAGAAGAGAAAGTAATAGAAGTAAGAAAGCAGCTGAAAATATAAATTAATCTCAACGAAGCTTAAGGGAAGTATAATTTATGTAGCTAATACTTACCTTAGCTAATTAATTTGCTTTATTCTGTCTCTGTAACTACTATAGTTACTTTATAATGTATCCTAGATTACTGAGATGGTCATACTCCATTTTTGCTGAAGACAGAACAAGATAATCAAATCTGTGTATTCTTGGTAGCTAATAATTTGTTGCAATGATAAAAGTGCTACACTAATAAGAAATAATGAAATTATTATGATGATTATAACATCCCATAAACACGCAAAAGACTACCTTTATCTTTACGTTTTTAAAATTATGACCTGCTTCATTATAACTTATTAAAAATCTCCTTAGAAATGGAAATGCATTGTCTCATTATTAAAGCTAAACATAACCCATCTGTAATAGGCTAGCAAGTTGTAATACAGTCCATGGGGTCGCAAAAAGTCAGTCACGACTGAGTGACTAATACTTTTACTTTTTTCAGTTGTAATAAATCTTTATTCAAAATGGAAATCATTAAAGATTATTGCTCTGATTTTAGATGCCATCAGATAATGGTTATACATGTTCACTAAGAAATTGTATACATTGATTAACTAATCCAGACTATGAGGTGCCTACTCACAGTTCCCTGCGTGTATAATTTAGGGAGCATTGTGAATACTGCTTTTAACAGTAACAAACAGCATTCTTATCTGTGTTATTTATTTTAAGATCTCTCTTAAGGTTTGCAATTTATCTTCACCCATGCCTCTTCCTAGTACAGGGTGGAGAGTATAAACATTAATATAATTACCAAAATTTCCTAGATCTTATAGGACAGATGATAGAATAACCATGACTCTACAAAATCTTACTGAGTAAGGTCTGGGGTCTTTTTGGAGTGTCAACGGCACCCCACTCCACTACTCTTGCCTGGAAAATTCCATGGACGGAGGAGCCTGATGGGCTGCAGTCCATGGGGTCGCTAAGAGTCGGACACAACTGAGCGACTTCGCTTTCACTTTTCACTTTCACGCATTGGAGAAGGAAATGGCAACCCACTCCAGTGTTCTTGCCTGGAGAATCCCAGGGACGGCAGAGCCTGGTGGGCTGCCGTCTGTGGGGCCACACAGAGTCGGACACGACTGAAGCGATTCAGCAGCAGCAGCAGCAGGATGTTCTGTGATCCACATCTCTTTCTTTCTTAAAAAATTTTTTTTTTATTTTTACTTTATTTTACTTTACAATACTGTATTGGTTTTGCCATATATTGACATGAATCCGCCACGGGTGTACATGAGCTCCCACTCCCACTCCCCTCCCACTTCCCATCCCATATCATCTCTCTGGTTCATCCTTGTGCACCAGCCCCGAGTATCCTGTATCTTGTATCGAACATAGACTGGTGATTCGTTTCTTGCATGATAGTATACATGTTTCAATGCCATTCTCTCAAATCTCCAAACCCTCTCCCTCTCCCTCAGAGTCAAAAGCCCCTTCTATACATCTGTGTCTCTTTTGCTGTCTCTCATACAGGGTTATCATTACCATGTACCCCAGTATTCATTGCAGCACATCTCTTTCTTTAGCTGAACTCATCTCTGTCATGTGTTGTGTCACTGTTTACAAATGTTACCAAGATAGGTGAACACCTTGATATAGATGTTGATAACTAAATGATATTGTTGCTTCAAAACTTAGAATTGTACATTGTGACTTAGTGAGATGAAAACCCATATTTCCCATCACTAAACACCCTGTACCATGATAAAAGTAGACTTCTGGTTTATGCTGTAGAATAAATTAGAGTATCAGGAAATGCCCTAATAATTAGCAACTCTCATTATTTCCTTTTCTCAACTTTCCTCTTTCCTGTCTTTCTCTCCTTCTCTCCCTTTCCCTTTTTTCCTTCCATCCTTTCTTCCTTTCTTTCTTTTCATTTTTATGTCTTGCTGCTTCTCTGTATGCTGAGATCAGAAAGTCATGCTCCCTTTGGCTTCAACCCTTCTCAATATTCTTTCCTAAACTGAACAGATTTTTCCCAAAAGGCATATTTTGAATTACATGGTTTATGATGCCACATTTTGGTAACATCAAAGGATAGAATGTTGTCATGAAAACCATATCCATTTATGTGAAGCTGTGCTTAGTTGCTCAGTCGTGTCCAACTATTTGCAACCCTATAGACTGTAACCTGCCAGGCTCCACTGTCCATGGGGATTCTACAGCAAGAATACTGGAGTGGGCTGCCATGCCCTCCTCCAAGGGATCGTCCCAACCCAGGAACTGAACTGGGGTCTCCTGCATTGCAGGTAGATTTTTTTACCAGCTGAGCTAAGAATACAAGTCAAATTAGAAAAAAAAAAATAATTGCTGGAGAAAAAAATGTGGTAATCTGCTGTTCAGATAAAATGAAGGCTAAGAATCGACTGAGTTTAGCCGTGTTAAGATTATTATCAACACAATGTGTGTGATGGGGGTGTGTGTGTGAGAGAGAAAGAGAGAGAGAGAGTAAGAGAGAGTTTTAACATAAAAGAAATAACTTCAGAAGCGGGGAATGAGAGAGAAAGATTGATTTTACAATTGAATTCCCAGAGTGATATGAATAAACAAAGAATATGGGTTATGTCAATATGATAGGATGACATTAGTAAAAAGAGAGCTAATTTATCTTTAATTATAAGAAGAAAGAGAAAGTGATTAATGATGCTGACAGATTAGTGGATTATTTTTTCTAAATTTAAAAAGAGAATGTTAGTCAATGAAAGACAAAATGTGACCACCTAAAGGAGAAAAGAATGTGGGAGGTATTTAACTAACTTGGAGAGAGAAGAGATGGTATACATATTCTAGAAGAATCGAGTAATAAATAGACCATGAGACAGCAATATATTCTCAGGGCAGCATTTAGGGCCTACTTGAGATGAGTGGGATGGATCTGGAGAGAGACCAGTTAATCATTTTATATCTTCTATCCCTATTCAGAGACATCCTGTAAAGTAAATTATTTCTAGTAAATGTAAAGGGCACTGGAGAATAACAACTAGGTTTTTCTGTGCAGAACAGAAGAGATAGGAAGACTATCCATTACCTTTGAGGATGTGTGTCTAAAACATATAATTTCTCTAGTTGATGCATTTAAGAAAGAAGATGCAAAAGAAAAACTATAAAAATAGCCATCCTTAGGTTCTTCATGTGCTTATAGAGGTCAAATCAGTCTTCTTGCCTATGGAGTTAAAGAATATTTCAGGTGTCCTTGAGCTTGTAGACGGTCAGTGTATGCAATAATTATCTAGATTTTTGCCTCCATGAAATGAGAAAATATGTTCTGTGACAGTTACTTTGGTTGTGATTTTTTGGTGAAATTTCTACCTTACTAGCAACATTTTTTATATTTGTAGAATATAGGTGGGTGAAAAAACCAAAGGCTTAAAATGTACATACTTTTATTTCACTATAAATTGTTATATTTTTTATATTCTCCTGTTTCACATTTGAGATTGTCATCTTTTCTGCCCTCTGCTGATGGGATTTGCTTACACAAGTTTCAAAGCCTGCTCTATTTTGGGAACCAGTTAAGTTAGGAAAGAATTTTTAGTTTACATTAAAGCTAAATCATGTGACTTTTTCATGTATCCCTAATTAGTTTTTAATATAAAATTGAGGAGACTAGAGTGTCACAATTATAAGGAAAACCATAATTGGGTTAAGTATATTTTTCTGCTTTTCTCTCATATATCAAAATCACTATGAGTGAGTTTACACTGATTGTTTCCAACCTATTTTCATCACTTTGTTATCAGACATATGATTTAAAATCAGGATACAATAATAAAAGAAAAAATAGATTAAAGGGACAGTCTGGTTCTTGTCGTGTGGGCTGAATAAATATTAATCTATTTTTCTTTCGTATTTCTAACCTTGAACTAAGTAAAGAAGCAAAGTGAAAAACGAAGAATGATTTGTGCATTCATTTTTTCCAAAGAGCAGACACCTTCAGTGATTTGTACAAGAGGTGTTTTATGCGCTTTATGTTTGCTCATTTGTTTTCAGTTATGTTTCAGTTCTGTATCTTATTTAGTTCTCAATTTTTTTGAGGAAACTTACTAGAATATTATTTTTTTCCATTAAAAAAGTTAAAAAAAATTACTCTATTTAAAAAAAAAAATCACAGTTTTCTTACAAAGATAATGCCTCTGGCAATNTTCAGTTATGTTTCAGTTCTGTATCTTATTTAGTTCTCAATTTTTTTGAGGAAACTTACTAGAATATTATTTTTTTCCATTAAAAAAGTTAAAAAAAATTACTCTATTTAAAAAAAAAAATCACAGTTTTCTTACAAAGATAATGCCTCTGGCAATAAAATCGGTATATTTTGAAACTAAAAAACTGTAATTCTGAGAAGTCTTTGTTTCAGGATGCTCAAATGTTTTAAGTGACATAAATTTTTTCTAAAGCTGAAAATAAAACTAAATGTATACTAAATTCCTATCAAAGTTACAGTAATTGTCCTTTAACGAATGGATATGGTTTTAAATCCCAGTTCTACAAGTATCTAAGTCTTTATTCTTTGGAAAGTTATTTTTCTTCTTTGTCCCTTAATGTTCTCAGTGATAAACAGAGGTGATATTTTCTACACCAGTGAGTTAACATAAAGATTAAACTAAATAATATAGGCAAATTATGTGATAGATTTTGATGCATAATGAGTATTTCGTATATGCAGATGACACCACCCTTATAAGAAGAACTAAAGGGACTCTTAAAAGTGAAAAAGGGAGTGAAAAAGTTGTCAAAAACTCCACATTCAGAAAACAAAGATCATGGTATCTGGTCCCTTTCACTTCATGACAAACTGATGGGGAAACAGTGGAAACAGTGACAGATTTCATTTGGGGGGCGGGGGGCTCCAAAATCACTGCAGATGGTGATTGCAACCATGAAATAAAAAGACTCTTACTTCTTGGAAGAAAACTTATGACCAACCTAAACAGCATATCTGGGAGGGATTGGGGGCAGGAAAAGAAGGGGACGACCGAGGATGAGATGGTTGGATGGCATCACTGACTCAATGAACGTGAGTCTGAGTGAATTCCAGGAGTTGGTGATGGACAGGGAGGCCTGGCATG
>SJYV01039055.1:15926-26005 GCA_006410875.1 Neotragus pygmaeus | reverse complement strand
AAAGTTATGACCAACCTAGACAGCATATTAAAAAGCAGAGACATTACTTTGCCAACAAAGGTCCATCTAGTCAAAGCTATGGTTTTTCCAGTAGTCATGTATGGATGTAACAGCGGGACTATAAAGAAAGCTGAGCACAGAAGAACGATGCTTCTGAATTGTGGTGCTAGAGAAGACTCTCGAAAGTCCCTTGAACTACAAGGAGATCAAGCCAGTTAATCCTAAAGGAAATAAGTCCTGAATATTCATTGGAAGGACTGATGGTGAAAATGAAACTCCAATACTTTGGCCACCTGATGCGAAGAACTGACTCATTTGAAAAGACTCTGATACTGGGAAAGATTGAAGGTGGGAGGAGAAGGGGATGACAGAGGATGAGATGGTTGGATGGCATCATCAACTCAATGGACATGAGTATGAGTAAACTCTGGGAGTTGGTGATGGACAGGGAGGCCTGGCGTGCTGCAATCCATGGGGTCACAAAGAGTCGGACACAACTAAGTGACTGAATGAACAGTATTTTAAAAATATATTCACTGTAATAACAAAAAGTAAATGCTAAACTAGATAATCTTAAGAAAGCAACACATAATTAGACATACAACATATGGCTTAAAATTTATACACATATTGTAATTGCTGTTCATTTTCCCAGTTGTGTCTGAGTCTTTGTGACCCCATGGACTGCAGCACACCAGGCCTTTCTGTCCTTCACCATCTCCCAAGTTTTTCCCAGGTCATCTCCACTGCATCAGTGATGCCATCCAACCGTCTCATCCACTGTCATCCTCTTCTCCTGCCTTCAATCTTTCCCAGTATAAGGGCCTTTTCTAATAAGTCAGCTCTTTGCATTAGGTGGCCAAAGTATTGGAGCTTCAGCTTCAGCATCAGTCCTCCCAATGAGTTTGCAGTGTTGATTTCCATTAAGATTGACTGGCTTGATCTCCTTACTGTTCAAGAGACTCTCAGAAGTCTTATCCAGTACCACAGTTGGAAGGCATAAATTCTTTGGTGCTCTGCCTTATTTACAGTCCAGCTCTCACAATCATTTGTGACCAACAGAAAGACCATAGCCTTGACTATGTGGACCTTTGTTGGCAGAGTAATGTCTCCGCTTTTCAACACACTATCTAGGTTTGTCATAGTTTCCTGCCAAGAAGCAAATGTCTTCTGATTTGATGGCTGCAGTCACAATCTGCAGTGATTTTAGATACCAAGGAGAGGAAATTTGTCACTACTTCCACTTTTCCCACTCCATTTGCTTTGAAGTAATGGGACCAGATGCCATGATCTTTTTGTTTTGTTTTTTTTTTTTTACTTTTAAGCCAGATCTTTCACTCTCCTTCTTCACCCTTAATCAAGAGGCTCTATAGTTCTTCTTTGCTCTCTGTGGTTATAGTGGTATCACCCACATATCTGACATTGCTGAATTTTCTCCTGCCTATCTTGATTCCAGCTTGTAACTCATCCAGCCCTGCCTTTCTATTGTGTGCTCAGCATATAGATTAAACAAGCAGGGTGACAGCAGATAGCTCTGCTATACTCCTTTCTCAATCTTGACCCAATCAGTTGTCAAAAACAGGGTTTTAACTGTTGCTCCTTGACCTGCTTACAGGTTTCTCAGGAGACAAGTAAGATTTTCTGATATTCCCATCTTTTTAAGAGCTTTCCAAAGTTATTTTGATCCACACAATCAAAGAATTTGGCATAGTCAAAGAAACAGAGGTAGGTGTTTTTTTCTGGAATTCCCTAGCTTTCTCTATGATCCAGTGAATGTTGGCATTTATCTCTGGTTCCTCTTCCTTTTCTAAACCCCAGCTTGGACATCTGGAAGTTTTTGGTTCACATAATGCTCAGGCCTAGCATGCAAGATTTTAAGCATGACCTTACCAGCATGGGAGATGAATGCCATTGTCCGATGATTAGCACATTCTTTGGTACTACCCTTCTTGGAAACTGGGATGAGGATTGACCTTTTCCAGTCCTGTGGCGACTGCTGGGTCTTCCAGATTTGCTGACATATTGAATGCAACATCTTGATGGCATCATCCTTTAGGGTTTTGAATAGTTCTACTGGAATTCCATCACATCCACTAGCTTTATTAACAGCAGTGCTTCCTAAGGCCCACTTGACTTTGCTCTCCAGAATGTCTGGCTCTGGATGGCTTACCACCCCATCATAGTAATCAGATCATTTAGATCTTTTTATACAGTTCTTCCATGTATGCTTTCCATATCTTCTTGATCTCTCCAGTCTATTAGGTCTCTACAGTTTCTGCCCTTTATTGTGCCCTTCTTTGGGCAAAATATTTCCTTGATATCTCCAATTTTCTTGAAGAGATCTGTAATCTTTTCCCTTATGTTGTTTTCTTCTAGTTTTATACACTGTTCATTGAAGAAGGCCTTCTTGTCTCTCTTCGTTGTTCTTTGGAAATCTGCATTTCATTGGTTATACCTTTCTCTTTCTCCCTTGCTTCATACACATATATCCTTACTGTCAATTCAGTTATATCTGAGTGGATTTCTATCTTAAATTAATGTTTGGAGACTATTACAAAAAATTATACTGGACAGAGTATTATCTTAACAAAATATTTAGCAAGTTCACAATTAGCCATTCCCTGAGCAGAGAGGTTGACTTTACAAGGCATCTAAATTAGAGAGGTTACTTTATAATGACACAGAAAATATGAAACACCACACATTTGTTTACTTAACAGATAATTAAAAAACTTTGTGTTAAGCATGATGTTATATAGTGGATATATACCAGTCAATAAAACAGAGATAGCCTGTCCACTCATAAGTTTACTTTGATGGAACTCAAGATGGAAAGACAAATAAAAATAGATAAGTCAACAAAATGAAAGTTATTAAAGCTATTATAACTGCTTTGATTAAAAATGGCAAATTCTTATATAAAGATTAATAGGATGAGAAAGAGCAAGGCTTATTAATGTAGTCACACTAGACAGAGATCAAGGAAAAATAGTATATTATAATGGGAATCAAATAATGAGGCAAAGCCAGACCTGTATAGAAAAATGGAAACAGTAAAAGCAAAAAGTCTAAAATGGATGTGGTGCCTTAGGAATTGAAAGTAAACCAATTTTCTGAAGCATATTTAAAGAGTCATTTGAAATGATGTTGGAAAAAAATGAAAGGAAATCATGATGGGTGTTATAGACCATGTTAAGAAATCTGCATTTTATTTTCAGGGTTATGGAAAGTCATTGATTAGTTTGAATCAGCAAATTAATAAAATCAGATTTATAATTAACAAGGATCACTTTGTTATATGAAGCACTTTTAAGTTTTGTAATATGCTTTGAAATTTCTTTGATATTGACAAAGTGGTTTGTGAGTGTGTGTGTGTGTGTATATATGCGTGTGTGTGTGTGTGAGAGAGAGAGAGAGAGAAAGAGAGAGAGTTAACAATGTATTACAAAACATGGGAAAGGTATATTTAAAACCAATAGTGCCTGAATCCATCATTTCCACTTCTAGAGTGGTAAATTAAGAATCCGAGGATAAAAAGAAGCCATAAAGATGTCAAGTTAAATACTGTGACCTTTAAGCTGATTGGCTAGAAATGACATAGTTAAAAGTAAGACCCAATCATAAGTGTACGATCAATACTAGTAAGGTATAAACTGTTGTAAGTCCCACCTTTTCAGGCACTTCATCCCCTCTCAGTGTCTATGCTGAGAGCTTTGTACTCAGCGTACATTTATTTCTCTCTGAAATAAATCCTGTGTGCTTGCTACCATGAACATCTGTGTGTTTGCCAAGTTCATTCTTCGATTCTCAGAACTAGAACTCGGATTTCTGTTTCAACACACTACTAGACATAATGCTTTGCAAATTAAGTTGCATCAGTCGTGTCCAACTCTTTGTGATCCTATGGATTGTAGTCCTCCAGGCTCCTCTGTCCATAGGATTCTTCAGGTAAGAATACTAGAGTGAGTTGTCATGCTCTCCTCCAGGGGATCTTCCTGACCCAGGGATCAAGCTTGTATCTCTTATGCCTCCTCCATTGGCAGGTATGTTCTTTACCACTAGAACCACCTGGGAAGCCCAGCTAGACTTAATAGTATCACTTATTCCCTTTCTTCATTTGTCTACTACAAATTGGCGCTTGCCAAGAGCATTTGTCAGTGACTGATCAAAAACAAAGGTGTTTTCCCTCTGTCTCTGTGGAGCCTGAGCCCTGTGCTGCTGCAGCTACTGCCCTTCAAACAGCACCTAAGAGGAAATCAGGGTGGAGAGTGAGGCACTCTGCTCCAGGAAAACTGGTGAACAGGTCTTTAGATAGTCAGACATTTTCAAGAAATGATTTCATGACCCCAATATTTGCATCTCTTCATATCTAGAGAATCACTAAATCTGTTAGGGGAAGCACAATGACTGAAACCACCCACCCTAGCTAGGCACTAGAGTAACCATGTATGTGAGTTATTTTACAACAGGAGGTCCTAGTAAGGAATAAGGAATTAATAAGCCACCACCAACCAGAAAAGTTTGGGAAAGGTTCAAATGAGACATCATGTGTTAGACTACTTCCCAGAATCTTCTCACTGGTATCCATCTTGGCTGAGCAATGGGTGTGCCACCAAGAAGGACTCTGAGTCAGAATGACTGGCTAAAGACAATCCAAACACTAATCCCATCACCATAAAACCCAAGACTCTAAGTCACATGACACAGCTGTTCTCTTGGGCTCCCTTACCCTTCTGTTCTCCACCCAGGTGCCCCTTCCCAGTAAAATTTCTTGCTTTGTCAGTATCTGTGTCTCCTTGACAATTCATTTCTGAGTTTTAGACAAGAGCCCAATTTTTGGCCTGGAAAGGGTTCTCCTTTCTGCAACAAATTCCTTCATGGTGACTAGGAGAAAATCTTTGTAAAGCATGCTTGATTGCACTGAACACCTCCTTTACAAAAATCTCATATATTGACTTCCCTCCACTGCATCTTTAGAGCAGTCTTTTAGAGCTATTTTTGCCCCAAATAAAACTTAACTCACACCTCTCACATTATACATCCTTTTAGTCGACAAAACAGTGGCAGACTATTTTCTTGGGTTCCAAAATCACTGCAGACAGTGATTGCAACCATGAAATTAGAACATGCTTGCTCCTTGGTAGAAAAGCTATGACAAACCTAGAGAGCATATTAACAAGCAAAGACATCACTTTACTGACAAAGCTCCATATAGTCAAAGCTATGGCTTTTTCAGTAGTCATGTATGGATGGGAGAATTGGACCATAAAGAAGGCTGAGTGCCAAAGAATTGATGCTTTTGAACTGTGTTACTGGAGAAGACTCTTGAGAGTTCCTTGGACTGCAAGGAGATCAAACCAGTTGATTCTAAACGGAATCAACCCTGAATATTCATTGGAAGGATTGATGTTGAAGATGAAGCTCCAATACTTTGGCCACCTGATGTAAAGAGTCAAGTCACTGGAAAAGACCTTGATGCTAGAAAGTTTGAGGGTAGGAGTAGAAAGGGGTGACAGAAGATGAGATGGTTGTATGGTATCACAGACTCAATGGACATGAGTTTGAGCAAACTCAAGGAGATAGTGAAGGCCAGGGAAGTCTGTAATGCTATAGTCCATGAGGTTGCAAAGAGTCAGACATGACTGAAAGACTGAACAACAACCACAATAGATCATTAGGTATTTTACTAGGCACTGAGAGAAGAGCACTAAACACAATTCTCAGAGAAATGAAGTTCCAGTGAGCAAATATAAAATGATAAAACACACAACCTAAATACAGAATGAAATGACAGGTTTCAAAAGAGTTATAAACCAAGTAAAGAACTGTTCTGATGTTGTGGTTTGTCTTAGAGAGTGCTGTTTGGACTCTCAGGACTCTCAGATAAGACATTTGAAAAGAGATCTAAATGAAACAAGTCATAAATGAATGGCATGAAATCCAAAATAAAGCATTTTAAGCAGTGGGACTAGATTTCTCTGAGATGGGAACGTGTTTAGAACACTGATGCGAAAATTGGGAATTCAGAATGGTTCAGTGTTGGTTGGAAGTGCAGAATAATCATAAGATGTCAGATCAGTCAGGCTGCTTGTGGGCAAAGTACATGTTATCTGTGTAGGATGAGATCTTATTTTCCACTTCCAATGTTTTCTCTTTAAAAAGACCCTAGTTCCCTACTGCCTTCTCTCTTCTATGTCTTGTGAGCCATAGAGGACTTAGAAAGTGTTCTGACTTATTTGCTTAGAAGATGAGTCTGTGCATGCACTAGTTATATTCTCTCTGTGTCCTTTTATTTCTTGGAAAAGAATCTGTCTTCAGTCAGCCTAATTTTTCCATTTCTTTGTTCCATGAAAAAAGAAAGGGAGGGGATTTCTGCTCAAGTAGGTTTTGGATAGGGTAAGACGCTGTAGTCTTAGAGAGTGAGTTCAAATATCAGTGATAAGAATCTGATTACCTTTTTATCATAAATATGATGAGAAATAAATGCAGGTTTCAGTTTTAAATAATCAGCTAAACCAAAATTATTGGAAGTCTAAAACTAAAAAGAGAGAGAAATCCAAGAAAGGAAATCAGTGTGCTGGGGTGAAAATCTCCAAATGTAAAAAGATGGCTATTCTTTGATTTGGCTACCACACAATATCTTGTTAAAGGTTTAAAAAGGTACTTTTTTGAGATGAGGCTATTATTACCATTTTACCAATGGGTTGGAATGTTTTGCAGTAACTCGGCTAACACAAGTATAAGTAGTGACTTTCTCTTCTTTAGATCTATAGAGTAAGAGATCTCTTTAGAGAAAGATATCAAAAATTCAGAGGCATAAAATACCCTCTTCAGGCTATATAAGAGCCTATTTCTTTGAGTTACTTAAAAGAAAAGATGTTGAACATAGATCCAAACTGTGAAGGAGTTCATTATCACATGAACTTGACTCTGTGTAGTTTCACCACTTATCCATCTCAGCCAACATTCTAAGCAAGGGGAAGAGCTGTCTCTTGTCTATTATGTTTTCAACAATGAGTCTGGAATCTAGTACAATGTCTGGAATATTTAACACACTGTCACTAGATGAATCAATATTATTGTGTGTTTGTGTGAACAGAAAATCTGGTCTAGCATCTGCTTCATTGTCCTAGTCTGTACACGTATAATGATCTGCATATGGAAATAAGTGGCTATTGTGCTTTGCTTCCTAAGTTTTATGTAAATTGTAAATTTTATATATAATATTAATATTTTTATATGTTTTAGAGGGATCTATGGGTATATTAATTTTAGACAAACAGCAATCTCCAAACACATTTAGAACATAAATTTTAGAAGAATGGCTCCCTTAGTGTTGCCTGAAAACATCTCACTTATTGGCAATAGAAAGCTATTTCCCAAAGCACCTTTAACCCAGACTCCCTATCTAAAAATACAAAAGCACATATGCGTTCACAGTAATTCACAAAAAGTCAATTAAGCTGTTTTAGAAGAACAAGGAAATGAAATGTCTTAGCAATAAAAAAAATATGTAAATCAGGTTTGAAAGCAACAGACCGTGTTGCAAATTGTAGTCTATTTCAGCCAGACTTTTTGTAGTAGCAAATTCAACACACTAACACTATCCAATACTTTCAACTTTAGTTTCTACATGTTATCCTTAGTTTATCAATACATAAAGCCTCCTTTTCAAGACCTAGAAGAAATGTAACTTCTTTTCTGAAGTTTTCCTGCTTCCCCATTTCTTCATATCATTTTTATGCTCCTTGCTTCTATATATTTGTTCATGCTTTGATTATTACAACTTTAAAAATTTAACCCACGATATAATGAATCATTTTTCTCCTTAAACTCTCCCATTTCCACATCATACTCTAAGCTTGCACAGATACTTGTCAGAGTCCTACTCACATTGCTATTCTATTTATCATAAGTCCAGAATTTTATAGAAGCCAAAATAAGTTGACTGTATTTAATGATCTGTGAAAAAGAGAAAACAAGAAAAAAATTAGACAATGTTAATGTTAATAAAAGTAATGACTAAACATTTACATGACTATTAAGAATTGCAATCAGATTTGTAATTTTAATCAGCTTCCCTGGTGGCTTGGGTAAAGAATCTGCCTGCAATTCAGAGGACCTGGGTTTGATCCCTGCATTGGGAAGATCCCCTGGGGAAGGGAATAGCAATCAACTCCAGTATTCTTGCAGGGAGAATTTCATGGAAAGAGGAACCTGGAGGGCTAAAGTCCATGAAGTCGCAGGAGTCAGACAGGACTGACCCACTAACACCCTCATTTTTTTGTAATGTTAACAAATTCAAAATAATTAATTGTTTACGTGTTAGCCATAATACTGCACATTTACATAATTATTTTAGATCCAGATACTCTGTATAAATCTATCAGGGATTTAGTCACATGACAACGTTTATACTGGTTTGGCAAAAAGTAGCTTTCAATGCACTTTACTGCAATGATTTTGGTTCAGGTTCTGACACTATCATACAATTCTTTTTGTCTTGTTTTCTTTTTCTATTGCCTCCTTTCATGTATTCTCTTTGCTTTTTCCTCTTTCCAAACCCTATCACTGAAAAATATCTCAGGAACAGTAAAATTACTGACTTTGTATTTTCATAGTAAAATAAGAAGCCTACATTTTAATGCTTAAAGCATATAGTAAGATGTAAAACTGACTAGTAAATATAACCTGTGACCAAAGCTTCTTAATGATGACTGATCAGGCAAAAAATTGAAATCCATTACATGTTTTTTTTTTTTTTCTAATAGGAGAGTTCATAATACATGAGTTAATCATTGGATACCTCAAAATAGTCACAAAATTATATTTTGAGAATATTAAAATCATAAAAATCATTTAATCCTGCCATTTTAAGAAGAAAGAGATACTGAAGATATCTTTGGGTTGTCAACTTATAGATTTTTAGAATTTTAAATGTTATATAGAATTTCAATATCGTCCTTTTACTCCAAAGAGAAGGAAACTGGATTCTGGATGCATTACACACTTCATGCATTTTTCTACAAGTAGTGTATGTGCTGGCTTAAAATCTTCAGTCTGTTCTTCTGGCTTCTGGCTCCTGGCTCTTCTTATTACAATGGAATTGATTTGAGAACAATTCTTTTATTGTATTTTTTAGAAAAACAAATACATGTTATATATTTTTTTCAAAATCAGAAAATAAGTACATAGAATTTTTGAAAATTTTCCATTCATATATTATATACTCTATGCTTAAGGTCCTTTCTAGCGGTATTTTGTTTTGATAAGATAAACTACATTTTTCTGTCACTTTGGAAAGAAAATTTTGGACACTTCCATCAGATTAGGTCCATGAAATACAGGAAACTTTCTATATTGACTTATTTGAATGTAGAATTCACATCTTGCTCTGTTTTAACCTGAATTTATGTTACCACATCTGTCCATTCTCAGGTTGACAGTAATGAAGATATGCAGGATGTGGAATATTTGAAAATGGTTGGTACAAAGCCATTAATTTAACAAGAAAAAGAGCATGATTTGTGTTATTATTAGGTTGATACAAAAGTAATTGCCATTTTGTATTGTTGAAATTGCCATTTGATATTGGAATGCTATTTAAATAAATGTAGTTATGTCATACATTATTTTAATGCACATTTCTTGTTTTATGTTTAATTTGCTAATAATTTGTTACTTGTTGTGTATATTTATATTAGACTAGGGAAATACTGTTAGACAAAAAGCAAACTCAGAGGATTTTATTATTCGAGTTAAAAATGGGTCATAAAGCAGAGGAGACAACTCACATCAGCAAAACATTTGGCCCAAGAACTTGTAACAAACAACAGCACAGTGGTGGTTCAAGAAGTATTGTGATGAGATGAGAGCCTTGAAGATGAGGAGTGCGGTGGCTGGCCATTGGAAGTTGACTATGATCTGTTAAGAAGATCATTGAAGTTGATCTTCTTACAGCTATAGTAGAAGTTGCTGAAGTACTCAACATCAACCATTCTACAATCAATCACATTTGAAGCAAATTGGAAAGTTGAAAAAGCTTGATAAGTGGGTGCGTCATGAGCTCATTGCAAATT
>SJYV01039055.1:0-15539 GCA_006410875.1 Neotragus pygmaeus | reverse complement strand
CAACTTTTTCACTCTCCTCTTTCACTTTCATCAAGAGGCTTTTTAGTTTCTCTTTACTTTCTGCCATAAGGGTGGTGTCATCTGCATATCTGAGGCGATTGATATTTCTCCCAGCAGTCTTGATTCCAGCTTGTGTTTCTTCCAGTCCAGCATTGCTCATGATGTACTCTGCATAGAAGCTAAATAAGCAGGGTGACAATATATAGCCTTGATGTACAACAATGAATTACTTCTTGATTGGATTGTGATGTGTGACAAAAAGTGGATTTTACATGACAACTCGAGTTGACCAGCACAGTGGTTATACTGACAAACTCCAAATTCTTCCCAAAGCCAAACTTGCACCCAAAAAACATCATGGTCATTGTTTGGTGGTCTGCTGCTGCTCTGAATCCCATTACTGCTTTCTGAATCCCAGTGAAACCATTACAGAAGTATGCTCAGCAAATCAATGAAATTCACTGTAAACTTTAAGTCCTGCAGCCAGCACTGATCAAGATCAAGGGTTCAATTCTTCTCCATGACAACACCCAACTACATGTTGCACAACTAATTGTTCAAAAGTTGAACAAATTGGACTATGAAATTTGGCTTCATTGGCCCTATTCTCTTGACCTCTTGTCAATGAACTACCATTTCTTCAAGCATCTTGACAACTTTTTGTAGGGAAAATGCTTCCATAACCACAAGAGGAAGAAAATGCTTTCCAACTTTGTTGAATTCTGAAACATGGATTTTTATCTTACAGGAATAAACAAACTTATTTCTCCTTAGCAAAAATGTGTTGATGGTTCTTATTTGATTATTGAAGATGTGTTTGAGCCTAGTTATAATGATTCAAAATTCACAGTCCCAAACTGCAATTACATTTGCACCATTATGGATGTGAGAGTTGGACTGTGAAGAAAGCTGAATGCCGAAGAGTTGATGCTTTTGAACTGTGGTGTTGGAGAAGACTCTTGAGAGTCCCTTGGACTNCCCAAACTGCAATTACATTTGCACCATTATGGATGTGAGAGTTGGACTGTGAAGAAAGCTGAATGCCGAAGAGTTGATGCTTTTGAACTGTGGTGTTGGAGAAGACTCTTGAGAGTCCCTTGGACTGCAAGGAGATCCAACCAGTCCATCCTAATGGAGACCAGTCCTGAGTGTTCATTGGAAGGACTGATGCTGAAGCTGAAACTCCAATACTTTGGCCACTTTGTGCGAACAGCTGACTCATTGGAAAAGACCCTGATGCTGGGAGGGATTGGGGGCAGGAGGAGAAGGGGATGACAGAGGATGAGATGGCTGGGTGGCATCACCGACTCGATGCACATGGATTTGGGTGAACTCTGGGAGTTGGTATGGACAGGGAGGCCTGGCGTGCTGCAATTCATGGGGTCACAAAGAGTCGGACATGACTGAGTGACTGAACTGAACTGACTGAATGTAAGTAAATAAAATATAAAACACTTTATTTTAAGGAAGGTTGATGTAAGTAGTTCCAAAACAAATTATTATTTTAATTTAAAAAATTTTTTAAAACAACCTAGCTAACATCATTAAAAGTAGTCTGTGTGCTAAGGTGATAGTTTTTTAAAAATATTTCTGTGTCCTTATTTTGGGAATATTAAAAATTTTTGAAAATTTCAAGCAAGAATAAGGATCAGACATAAAGGCAAATGTGTAAAAGGCTGCTCATATTTATAGCAATACTGACATATGATCGATGTTATACCCCACAAACATGATGACATAAATTATTTGGAGGTAATGACATAAGCATAATAAATCATGCTATAAATCACCATTTTCTACATTGCATTTGAAACATTGTTACTGTGGAGGAAAATTCATGATATATCTTATTTCATGATTGATATCTAATGAATAAAGGAATGATTTTAAATGCTTAAACTTAAGAGTCTCTAAAATCAACACTTAATTTACTCATAAAAAGTTAAATCTTGTACCGTCAACTAAAAACTTCAGAAAGTTTCTTAAGTGTTTACTCAGTTAAAATGAATGAATCTCTAATTCCCCATCTGAGAATATGGTATGCTATGCTATGATGTTTTGTATAATCACACACACTCTTAACAAATAAATCTAAGGGAGATGGACTCACTTAAAATTTTGGAACACACACCTCAACAAGAAATTACTCTATGGCCACAAAAGTACTGGAAAACAACATAGGCTGTCTTTCCTGCCTTCTTTGGACTTTACTACAGAGAAAGTTGTCTCGGTAGTATCTTAAAAACTATTAACCTAGACCTTCCCCAAAATGCTTCTTTTAATTAAACATTTATTTTTCTGTAGTGTGATTATCTAAGCAGTTGAACTTGACATATTCCTATTAGTAAATTTATTAACATCTTTGTGATGTTTATTATTGTTCTTTGCATATCTTTAGGGAAATTTCTACAATTCTGGTATTCAGAGAGTCAATAAGCTCCAAGATTTTTTACACAAGGTGATTTATAATAAAGGGGAGTTTTTAGTCCTTTGCAATAACAAAATAGAATACTGCTGCCACTTTTGGAAATGAAGAAGCAAAACAACTACTAGGGTTTCTATAACATAGGGAAAAGAAAGGAATAGTAGAAGGATCACATTAAACCAAGATGACATATAGCCTCTTACATATGGGGCCCAGAAGACCTGTTTTGGTAAGATAAAGGGAAAGACTTTATGGACCTGGATAGTACCAGTATTTAAACCCAGGTACAGAGACGAACATTCGTAATTGGCAAAAAGTAAGAAAAAATATCAATATTTTTAGCCTAAAAAAATATCAATGCAACAAACTAACATATATCAGTATGGTCTATAATTCTAAGATGTTTGTGTGTTAGACACTTAGTTTAGTCTGACTCTTTGTGACCCCATAGTCTGTAGCACAGCAGGCTCCTCTCTCTATCCATGGGATTCTCCAGACAAGTATACCAGAGTAGGTTGCCATTTCCTTCTCCAAGGAAATAATTCTAAGATTTATGGCATTACTAGAGTTGAAAGATACTAATATGGATAATTGAGATTTGACGGGAAAATGTTTTAGATAAAAGAAAAGCTGGCAACAACAAAGCATATCCTCGAGTCTTTTTTGTTTTTGTTTTTTAATATAAGGAAAACCTTTAACACATAATCTCACATGTCACTTCAAGAGACCATAGATAATGTCGGCCATCATAATCAAAGTCCTCTGCATTCACTCTGTACCACTTTGCTGCTAAGTTACTAAAATAAATAGATCTATGAGAAAGGAAAGTTGCATTTGTTAACACAAATAGTTATTTGAGATTTATGCAAATGGAGAGGACATTAAGGGTCATTTTCTTTAAGTATTCTGAAATAAATTGCTTATTAAAAAGTTTAAATAAAAAGTTAAAGAAGCTTTCCTCTTTATCTTTCTCACTGTTTTTATTTTCTTCTTCTGGGAATAGGATCCCAGAGTCCATTGAAGGAAACTCAGAGAAAAGACTCAGACAGCCCTGTTTCTCAGATTCACAAATATCAACAATATAATTTTCTTATTAGATTACAAAGTAGACAATAGGTAACATATATAGTACTTTGGGAAAATATTCTATGGCTTGAAATACACAAAACAGAGCCACAAAACTTGAAACTGATATAGCATAATAAACAAAATTAATGATTATAGAATAAATTCTGCTTCAATCTGATTCAGTTAGGAAATATAAAGGTAATAGGTTAGCATTTTATTAATTTAATTGGTAATTTTAATCATAGGATAGGATAATCTACTTGGTGAATTTTAATCATATACTTTTTGCTATTTCAATTTTTAGTAATTAACCATAATAGCAATGGATAAATTATATAATTTAGATTTTTCTTCCTTCTAAAATGGTATAAAATTATGACACAAAGATCTTATGGCCAAGTTTCCCAATGGGACTACCAGACAAAATAACGGACATTCAGTTAAATTTGAAATTCAGATAAACAACACTGACATTTTTAGTACAAGTGTGTCCTAAATATCACATGGAATACTTAAATAGAAAACCTGTTTGACATTCATTTCAAAATTAAATTTAACTGTGCACCCTGTGTCTTCATTTACTATGCCATGGCATCATTATCTTATAAATTCTATGACATTATTTTATATTTCAAATGTGTTTTTCTATTAACAGCAAGCTGAAATAAATAAACTGGTTCAGAACCTATAAATATGCCTTCGTAGCTGAATATTTCACTATCCCTAAATGCCAAGTTAGAAATAAGAGAAGAAGGAAACAGAGATTTTATCCTTAACATGCAGAAGGGGGTGAAATTGTGCCCGAGATGTACTGGGAAAAGTGGGTGCACAAACAATATAGTGAAGCATCATCAGATAAAGAAATAAATGATGCNCTAAATGCCAAGTTAGAAATAAGAGAAGAAGGAAACAGAGATTTTATCCCTAACATGCAGAAGCGGGTGAAATTGTGCCCGAGATGTACTGGGAAAAGTGGGTGCACAAACAATATAGTGAAGCATCATCAGATAAAGAAATAAATGATGCGGTATGCTTTGTACATAGACCCTATGACATCTTTTGTGCAATCTTAATCAACATAAAAAATATTTCCTACACCCAGCCATTTTCTCTTAAAATAATCAACAAATTCTTTATAATGAAATCACATTGGCCCAAAGTCCTAAAGCAAGAAAATGAAAATGCCATCAATGTGGCTATTAAGTAAAGGATTTTACCCTCAGTGGAATTCATTTTGTTTTGTTTGTTTGTTTGTTTGTTTGTTATGAATGAACAGATAGGCCTTTGTGAACTGAATTGGCAGTCAGAGATTACTGCTAAACCTTTTTTTGTGTTTGCAGTATGTCCATTGTGAAGACTGGAAGTTACAATTTGTTTGCATGTCTTTTTCAATTTGATTTTTTTCCCCTTTTCAGGTTACTTCACCACTAACAAGAACAATAATGCCAGAGGAAAAGATAGCTTGAATGAGACTGTATGATTGCTTTTCCAACTAAAATGAGTAGAAAATGAAAACACTTTAAATGAAGTGTCTCAAATAAACATTTAATTTAGGATAAGACAGCAACCGCATACATACCACCATATCAAATATTGAAAGAGCATTTATTGAAAAGTTGAAAGATGCATTTGTGGGAAAATAAATGTAGCTCTAAAAGTGAGCTGCTGAGAGTAAATATGTAAAACCATATTTAAGCAGCATGCAATTAACGTGAATATACTAAAAAAAAATGAAGACCGTGTTGAGATTGTGGGGAATTACATATTTGAACAAGAAACTGTTTCTTTTTTCATCAAGCATGAATCTAGCTGTACACTGGATGCTCTTTAACAAGCTGTAAATTTCAAATAAACTAGAAGGTTTTCCCTTCATACATTAGGAAAAGTGGATGCATTGTTTTCTCAGACCCCTCTGTCTTTCTTTAAATATCTTTTCCTTATCTCCTCTACATGTTTAAATATCAGTGTCTCCAACCCTCGTGACTTTATGTTTCTTAATTCTCTTTTCTTAATAATTTCAGCTTTTGATTCCCCCAAGTCCTCATATTTTCTGGCATTAATATTTGCTCTGTTCCTTGTTCTTTATAANCTGGAAGAAGCACAAGCTGGAATCAAGATTGCTGGGAGAAATATCAATAACCTCAGATATGCAGATGATACCACCCTTATAGCAAAAAGTGAAGAGGAACTAAAAAGCCTCTTGATGAAAGTGAAAGAGGAGAGTGAAAAAGTTGGCTTAAAACTCAATGTTCAGAAAACTAAATTCATGGCATCTGGTCCCTCCACTTCATGGCAAATGATGGAGAAACAGTGGAAACAGTGACAAGCTTTAATTATTTGGGCTCCAAAATCATTGCAGATGGTGACTTCAGCCATGAAATTAAAAGATGGTTGCCTCTTGGAAGAAAATTTATGACAACCCTAGATAACATATTAAAAAGCAGAGACATTACTTTGCCAAAAATGGTCCATCTAGTCAAAGCTATGGTTTTTCCAAGAGTCATGTATACATGTGAGAGCTGGACTATAAAGAAAGCTAAGTGCTGAAGAATTGATGGTTTTGAGCTGTGGTTTTGGAGAAGACTCTTGAGAGTCCCTTGGACTACAGGAGATCAAACCAGTCAATCCTATAGGAAATCAGTCCTGAATATTCATTGGAAGGACTGATGCTGAAGCTGAGACTCCAATACTGTGGCCACCTGATGTGAAGAACTGACTCATTTTAAAGACCCTTATGCTGGGAAAGATTGAAGGTGGGAGGAGAAGAGGATGACAGAGGATAAGATGGTTGGATGGCATCGCCAACTCAATGGACATGAGTTTGAGTAAACTTCGGAAGTTGATGAACAGGGAGGCCTGGTGTGCTGCAGTCCATGGGGTTGCAAAGAGTTTGACACAGTTGAGCGACTGAACTAAACTGAACTGCCAACGGAACACGTCATGCTACTATCTACAGATGACTGAATGTATTTCAAAACTAAGCTGTCAGTTCATCTTAGGAAATATAGAGCTGAATATATAAACTACCTACAAGATGAATAACCAGGCATTTGACCTACTTTAAAGTTACATTTCCACTAGAGAACCAATGGAGTTTAACCCATGAGATATGGTGAGCTATTCTATGTTGAATTTACCCCAGTTTGCTTCATGGAAACATTTTTATATTCCAGAATATTTGGCTTTATAACTAGGTTTGTGACCTGCTGAAAGTTCTATTGCTTTTTGCAGCAGGAGATAGTGATCATAATATAATAAACTTAAACCAACTCTGTATTTAAGTGCTAAATTACCTGCACACAAACCATTAGTAATTTTCTTTGAACACTACCTTCAAAATATATTCAAGATCCCAATATTTACTTCAACTTCTAGCTCTACCAGCCTTATTAGAAACACAGTTGCCTCTTGCCTATATTACTCTAACAGCCACTCAGCAGGTTTCTGGTTCCACTTTTGCCATCCTTCCTCTTTAGTTCTCAACACAGCAGCAGCATTAATTCTTATAAATCTTAAACCAGATTTCAAATGCTCCAATGATTCTCATTTTCATTCACAGTTTAAGCCAAGAAGTTTACAACTAATTGCCTATGCAATTTTATGCAAGTTGGGTTTGGACTCATTTCCACTTCTTTCAATCTTTATTGTTTCTGTTTTAGCCACATTGTCTTCTTGCAGTTTTAAATATTCTCTCCTTCAACAAATTTTCCTTGTAGTTCCCTTGACTGGAATCTTCTTCTCTCAGATAGTTGTATGATTAATTGCCTAATATCCTTTGAATTTTCCTCAAATACTACTTTTTCTGTAAGATATGCTGATACTCCATTGTTATCCCTATTAAATTTCTCTATTCTTTCCATAGAAGACTTCAGTTTCTAACATGCTGTATAATACCATTTTTATTTTGATTGTTTATTATTTATTGTCAATATTCACCTATTATTATGTAAATGACAACCCGGCAGAAAAAGAACTGCTAACAGTGTTTCATATGTATTAGGCTTTTAAATGATTTTTTGCCAAATAATGAATAAATGTATAACATCAGGTTGTACACTATTTACAAACATAAGAATAAATGCCACAAGAAACTTTTTGATTTACAGCTTCAGTAATAGAGAAATTTCTCTCCAATATGTGTCGCTTCATCTGTGTGTGAGATATACGTTCAGTCAGTCAATCAGTTCAGTTCAATCAGTCGTGTCTGACTCTTTGCAACCCCATGAACTGCTGCATGCCTGGCCACCCTGCCCATCACCAACTCCCAGAGTCCACCAAAACCCATGTCCATTGAGTTGATGATGCCATCCAACCATCTCACCCTCTGTCGTCCCCTTTTCCTCCTGCCCTCAATCTTTCCCAGCACTAGGGTCTTTTCCAATGAGTCAGTTCTTTGCATCAGGTGGCGAAAGTATCGGAGTTTCAGCTTCAGCATCATTCCTTTCAATGAACACCCAGGGCTGGTCTCCTTTAGGATGGATTGGTTGGATCCCCTTGCAGTCCAAGGGACTCTCAAGAGTCTTATCCAACACCACAGTTCACAAGCATCAGTTCTTTGGTGCTCAGCTTTCTTTATAGTCCAACTCTCAGATCCATACATGACCACTGGAAAAACCATAGCCTTGACTAGACGCATTTTTGTTGGCAAAGAAATGTCTCTGCTTTTTAATATGCCATCTAGGTTGTTCATAACTTTCCCTCCAAGGAGTATGTGTCTTTTAATTTCACGGCTGCAATCACCACCTGCTGTGATTTTGGAACCCAGAAAAAGAAAGTCTGACACTGTTTCCACTGTTTCTCCATATATCTGCCATGAAGTGATGGGACTGGATGCCATGATCTTCATTTTCTGAATGTTGAGCTTTAAGTCAACTTTTTCACTCTCTTCTTTCACTTTCATCAAGAGGCTCTTTAGTACTTCCTCACTTTCTACCATAAGGCTGGTGTCATCTGCATATCTGAAGTTATTGATATTTCTCCTGGCAATATTGATTTTAGCCTGTGCTTCCTCCAGTCCAGCGTTTCTCAAGATATAGTCTGCATAAAAGTTAAATAAGCAGGGTGACAATATACAGCCTTGATGTTTTCCTTTTCCTATTTGAAACCAGTCTGTTTTTCCATGTCCAGCTCTAACTGTTGCTTCCTGACCTGCATATAGGTTTCTCAAGGGGCAGGTTAGGTCATCTGATATTCCTATCTCTCTCAGAATTTTGCACACTTTATTGTGATCCACACAGTCAAATACTTTGGCATAGTCAATAAAAAAGAAATAGATGTTTTTCTGGAACTCTCTTGATTTTTCAATGATCCTGCAGACGTTGGCAATTTGATTTCTGGTTCCTCTACCTTTTTGAAAACCAGCTTGAACATCTGGAAGTTCATGGTTCATGTATTGCTGAAGCCTGGCTTGGAGAATTTTAATCATTACTTTACTAGCGTGTGAGATGAGTGCAATTGTGCAGTAGTTTGAGCATTCTTTGGTATTGCCTTTCTTTGGGATTGAAATGAAAACTGACCTTTTCCAGGCCTGTCGCCACTGCTGAGTTTTCCAAATTTGCTGGTATATTGAGCGCAGCACTTTCACAGTGTCAGCTTAAAAAATGGGTGAATTTAACTCAAATACCATTATATCTACTGTGGGCAAGAATCCCTTAGAAGAAATGGAGTAGCCATCATAGTCAACAAAACAGTCCAAAATGCAGTAGTTGGATGCAGTCTCAAAAATAACAGAATGATCTCTGTTTGTTTCCAAGACAAACCATTCAATATCATGGTATTTCAAGTGTATGCCCTGACCAGTAACACTGAAGAAGCTGAAGTTTAACAGTTCTATGAAGACCTACAAGACCTTCTATAACTAACACCCCAAAAAGATGTCCTTTTCATTATAGCGGACTGGAATGCAAAAGTAGGAAGTTAAGAAAAACTGGAGTAACAGGCAAATTTGGCTTGGAATACAGAATGAAGCAGGGCAAAGATTAATAGAGTTCTGCCAAGAAAATGCACTGGTCATAGCAAACACCCTCTTCCGATAACACAAGAGAAGACTACATATAGACATCACCAGATGGTTGACACCGAATCAGATTGATTATATTGTTTGCAGCCAAAGACGGAGAGGCTCTATACAGTCAGCAAAAGCAAGACTGGGAGCTGACTGTGGCTCAGATCATGAATTTCTTATTGCCAAATTCAGACTGAAGTTGAAGAATGTGGAGAAAACCACTGCACCATTCTGGTACGACCTAAATCAAATTCCTTATGACTATACAGTGGAAGTGAGAAATAGATTTAAGGGACTAGATCTGATAGACAGAGTGCCTGATGAACTATGCAATGAGGTCCATGACATTGTACAGGAGACAGGGATCAAGACCATCCCCAAGAAAAAGAAATGCAAAAAAGTGAAATAGCTGTCTGAGGAGTCTTTACAAACAGCTCTGAAAAGACGGGAAGCAAAAAGCAAAGGAGAAAAAGAAAGATATACCCATTTGAATGCAGTGTTCCTAAGAATAGAAAGAAGAATAGAAAGCCTTCCTCAGCAATCAATGCAAAGAGAAAGAGGAAAAGAACAGAATGGGAAAGACTAGAGATCTCTTCAAGAAAATTAGAGATACCAAGGGAACATTTCATGCAAAGATGGGCTCCATAAAGAACAGAAATGGTAGAGACCTAAATGAAGCAGACAATATTAAGAACAGGTGGCAAGAATACACGGAAGAACTCTACAAAAAAGATCTTCATGACCCAGATAATCACGATGGTATGATCACTCACCTAGAGTCAGACATCCTGGAATGTGAAGTCAAGTGGGCCTTAGGAACCATCACTATGAACAAAGCTAGTGAAGGTGATGGAATTCCAGTTGAGCTCTTTGAAATCATTTGAGATATACATTACTAGGTCTGAATTGTGTATTGCTCCATCCCCCACTGCTATCCATATGTTGAAACCCTAACCCCCAACGTGACTGCATTTGGACATATAGCTTTTAGGAGATAATTAAAATTAACAAGAGTGGGCCCTAATCTGATAGGATTGGTGACCCTATAGGAAGAGGAAGATAAAAAGATACCTTTCCACCACATGAGAACAGAGAAAGAAGGCAGCCATCTCAAACTGTGATGAGAGCTCTCACTAGAACCCTGTTAGACTCTGTTAGACCTTGACCTTAAATTTTCTAGTCTTCAGGACTGGGAGAAAATAATTTTCTATTTTTTATACCATGCAATCTGTGTTATTTTGCTAAAGCAGTCTGAGTTATTTACACATATATGCATATTATGTGTTTGCATGTGTGTTTGTCAATGTTGAGGAATTTTCATCACCTTATCTTAATTTGGAAGCATTTTTGGTCTAGTATTTAAATGTTTCCTAAGAGCATTGCTTGAGGACTTCTATTTGAGGTAGTGGAGTATATCAAATTTAGTCTATCATTAATTAATATTACATCATCATTTTTATTAGATTGTTTTGAGTCTGAAAACATCCATTATACTTCTCAATAGAAACTAATAAACTCTCCAAAGAACCTCGCACAAATGAAAATAACACATTAGGGAGAATAGAATGGTTGCCTTGAGGAAAGAAGAGATGGAAAATACGATACTAAAAGGGAACAGATACATAAAATAAGAAAGGTCTCTGCACATACCAAGAACAAAAATATGCCATTAAACTTGCTTTGAATATGTCAATCTTCTTCACCTGTGGTTAAACAATATATTTCCAGTCAGCATGTTATTAAATTTAAAGGGATTGAATCAATTTAATAAAATTTTAAAAATACTTATGGGTGTTACCATAAGCAGTCATCTTGAGCAATACTGTGAAAATGGTTTAATTTGTATGGCTTAATTCATATGCATTTCTTCACATAAGGTACTGAAACTATGTATTTGTCCTTCCTTACCTATTGAGACTGACTGTCATAGAAATATCTTTTCACTGACTCCTCTTGGGATCCACTAACACCTGCAGCTTTAATTCTGGTAGGTAACTGTGGAATCAAAAACAGAGGAAAGAAGACATAAAGAGAAAACTCATGTTATTACTATTTTTCATTGCATGCCTCATCCACCCTCCCCTCCAACTCCAGTCTCTCATGCTAAATGTTCAAAATATATGCAAAAGTGAGAAGAAGAGTGAGTTCTGTTTTTATTTCTATTTTCTTAATGCTTTATACCCATCTTGTTCTCTGTTGTGATCCTATCAATCTTTTCTGAGCACCAATTTTTAAAGAGGGCAGAAAGTAGAAAAACTGTGAAACATAAGAAGAGCAAAGAGCAGAGCAGAGTAGGTTTTCTCCAGTCATGCCCATCAGTCAACTCAAGTCATATTCTCCTTGACCCCTCTATTAGCTTGAGCAATGTAAGACTTGCAACAAATGACTCAAAAATCTCAGTGGCTTAATCCAATAAAAGTTTATTTCTCATCCATACAAAGTTTATTTCAAATGTTTTTCATTGGAGAACTTGTGGCTTTACTCCAAAGAGTGACTCAGGAATCCAGACTCCTTCCAACTTGTGATATCACCCTCTTTGACATGTGAACCCCAGTGACACAAAAGAAAGTGAGAGACTGCAAGGGAGGTAGACAGTGACCCACATCGTAACTGAATTGGTCTCACTCAGATGTAAAAACATGCTGTCTATCGACGTTTCACATGCAAGTCCACAAGTCTTAGGTGTCCCACAAATCATCTCTTTCTGCCACACACCTCATCAGTGATTAGGATTTCACTTCATTTCAATTGTCTATTTGTCCACTGTGTTCCCAGTGTCTTTCATCAACCTAGAATTTATGCCTAAGCTAATAGCTCCATGTAAAGCAGTCTGTGATCTTGAATGTTTAAATTGCATTGAAGAGATATATTGGTAGGGTTCTATGTTAGGCTCTGGACACACTTCTTCAAAGAATTATTGGTGAGTAGAATGGTTGCTTTTATGTTTTTATGAGGACAATAAAATACATCAGGGACATTATGGACCAAATAAGATTTTGTGGAATGGAATTAGAACTAAATCACCTCATGTAACAATTATTATGGTATTATTGAAAATTTATATTTAATATTAAATAAAGTATATAAATTGATGCCGGCACATAATAATATTTTGGAGGAGGATCTAAATGGAAATATGTAGGGACATGATGATTTTTTATTACAGAAGCAGAGTGATGTCTGTGAGAGCACAGAACTGCCGCATATACATATATTCTTTCATAGGGTAATTTTTAAAGAAAACTTTGTTTATTAATTTCCTTTGGGAAAACAGCAGAGACTTTTTTCCCCTACAGATAACAGACTATTTTATCTTGATGATCTCAGATGATAGCACAGTGTTTAGCTTATCCGTGGAGTCCAAAAACTTGCTAATTAGAATGTAACACTTGGAAAGGATTTTATTTGGGTTCCCACTGGCACTGGGGGTAAAGAATACACATGGCAATGCAAGAGATTTAAGAGACCTGGGTTTGATCCCTGGCTGAGGAAGATCCCTTGGAGGAGGGCATGGTAACCCGTTCCAGTATTCTGGCCTGGCAAATCCCATGGAAATAGGAGACTGGTGGGTTACAGTCCATGAGGTCACAGAGTCAGACAGGACTGAAGCAACTTAACACACACATATGCGGAGAACAACTAAGAGCTACTGAAGAAAGCTCATTGATTTTCATAGGTATAATAGAGGAAGACATTCTGAACCCATTTCTCTGATACTGCAAACAACACATGGAACTAACTCTGTAACCAGTAAAACAACAATAAAGGTTATTTTAAAGACCTTCTCTAAGGAAGCAAAGATAAATTTGATGGAGTCATTTATTTAAGGGGCAAAGAGTTGGATATGACTGAGCAACTGAACAACAACAACAAATCTATGAAATATATGGCTTCTCTGGTAGCTCAGATGGTAAAGAGTCTGCCTTCAATGCAGAAGACACTGTAGACAGGTTCGATCTCTGGGTTGGGAAGATTCCCAGGAAAAGGAAATGGCAACCCACTCTATAACTCTGCCAGGAGAATCCCATGGACAGAGGAGCCAGGCAGGCCACAGTCCATGGGATCACAAAGAGTTAGAAACGACTGAGCAACTAAGCACAAGCACATGCTGTTTTTCATTTTTTTTAAATATATTGTGGCTCTGGTGTCTTTATGTTTTTTTAAAAAAATGTTTTCTGATTATTCAATGATAATTGTATTCTGTGTTTGCTCTTTTTATAGAGTGTTAAGGATTTCATGGTAATCCATACTTTGAAAGAATTCACTGCATTCATTATTATTCTCAACTTGCTTCTACTATATTGCTAATGTTTTAGAGATTGTTCTGTGCCAAGCATTGTAGGCTGAAAGGAAAACGCGTATGATTCTCTGGCCTGCAGAATGTAGGAATCCATGACAAGAGAAGACGAAGAAGAAAATTCACTATAAGGGCTTGATTATACATACAATAGTAGAATGTACATTATATTCAATATAAAAGAGATAGTGAATGCTTGAAAGTGGGACAGGAAGATGTAATAAACGGTGAAAAACACTTGAAAACAGACGATAACACAATGTAGCTAGCTATGTCACGTAGTACCTTTTTATCACTGGTTTATTTTTTATGTTTAGAAAACTGAATTAATTAGGGGATCAGAAGTAGGACTTTCTCATTTTAAAACTTTAGTGCAACAGGAGATGGCAAGAGTGAACATCGACATTCTAGGAATCAGTGAATTAAAATGGATTGGAATGGGTGAAATTAACTCAGATGACCACTATATCTACTATTGCAAGCAGGAATCCCTTAGAAAAAAATGGAGTAGCCATCATGGTCAATGAGAGTCCAAAATGCAGGACTTGGATGAAATCTCAAGCATGACAGAATGATCTATTCATTTCCAAGGTAAACCATTCAATATCACAGTAATTCAAGTCTATGCCCCAACCAGTAATGCTGAAGAAGCTGAAGTTGAATGGTTCTATGAAGACCTACAAGACCTTTTAGAACGAACACCCAAAATAGATGGCCTTTTCATTATAGGGGACTGGAATGCAAAAGTAGGAAGTCAAGAAACACCTGGAGTTAACAGGCAAATTTGGCCTTGGAATGTGGAATGAAGCTGTGAAAAGGCTAATAGAGTTTTGCCAAGAGAACACACTGGTCATAGCAAACACCATCTTCCAACAACACAAGAGAAGTCTCTACACATGGATATCACCAGATGGTTGACACCAAAATCAGATTAATTATATTCTTTGCAGTCAAATATGGAGAAGCTGTATAACATCAGCAAAAACAAGACCGGGAGCTGACTGTGGCTCAGATATAAACTTCTTATTGCCAAATTTAGACTTAAATTGAAGAAAGTGGGGAAAACCACTAGACCATTCAGGTATGACCTAAATCAAATCCATTACCTAGAGCCACATTCCACTTCACCTGGATTGTGAAGTCAAGTGGGACTTAGAAAGCATCACTACGAACAAAGCTAGTGGAGGTAATGGAATTCCAGTTGAGCTCTTTCAAATCCTGAAAGATGATGCTGTGAAAGTGCTGCACTCAATATGCCAACAAATTTGGAAAACTCAACAGTGGCCACAGGACTGGAAAAGGTCAGTTTTCATTCCAATTCCAAAGAAAGGCAATGCCAAAGAATGCTCAAAGTACTGCACAATTGCGCTCATCTCACACACTAGTAAAGTAATGCTCAAATTTCTCCAAGCCAGGCTTTAGCAATATGTGAACCATAAACTTCCAGATATTCAAGCTGGGTTTTCGAAAAGACAGAAGAACCAGAGATCAAATTGCCAACATCTGCTGGATCATCAAAAAAGCAAGTGAGTTCCAGAAACACATCTATTTCTGCATTATTGGCTATACCTAAGCCTTCGACTGTGTCGATCACAATAAACTGGGGAAAATTCTGAAAGAAATAGGAATACCAGACCACCTGACCTGCCTCTGGAGAAACCTATATGCAGGTGAGAAAGCAACAGTTAGAACTGGACATGGGACAACACGCTGGTTCCAAACAGGAAAAAGAGTACATCAAGGCT
>SJYV01039049.1:0-10194 GCA_006410875.1 Neotragus pygmaeus | reverse complement strand
GGCTCCCCCCCACCACCCCCGCGGGAAAGCTCTAAGATGGAACTCTGGTACCCAAAGCGTGCATGTGGCGTTCGGTTCCCGTAGAGACTGTTCCGCAATGATTATGCCGTTTTAGTGACTGGGAGACGGAAACGCACCATAAGCCTGGAGCACTCCGCTCCTCTTGCGTGCCTCTGTTTGTCTATTCAAATGCCCTCTTACCCCCTGTCCTCTGCATCGCCCCGTATAAACTTGCAGACTGCTGCCCCCTGTCCCCGTAAGGAAAATAACTTCCACATCTGCTCCTGCATCTTAACTGTCTTGCTGTGTAGTTGCAGGAACAAGGGAGTTAAGTGTCCTTTTTCCTCCTTAAAGAAGTTTTAAAAGTCGGTAGCTGTAGTTTGAACCGAATACAGGAACCACATTCGTGCCTGTTATGACCCAGTCGGCCCAAACATTTGTTTTTTAATAAGCTGTGAGGAAAGTCGTTCTTCATTTTCCTTCATTCCAAACTCCTGAGATACTCTGGTGAACTTTTAGGGAACAGCTTCTCTAAGTCATGGTACGCGGTGCAATGAGAGTTTGTTTTGGTCCTTTGGAATGTAGCTAACATTTTTAGAGCTTTTGTCAGGAAGTTTGTGCATTTGTTAGTCCCTGTAAGGTTCTCTTTAAAAATAACAATAGTGAGCATTTATCCCTTAAAACGTGCCGTTTCTTTTGTTTATGTTAACTGTTTAATCTTGACCAGCAGCCTTATAGGTATGTCCTATTACTGTCTTTTTGCAAGATAAGGAAACTGAGGCACAGTGTTAATTGTTTTATCCAGGCCTTCACAGCTAGTGCTGAGGTCTGGCTGCACTTTCCCTGTGTCTAATCCCCATAAAAAGGAGATGTGATTTCATGATACAAATGAGCAGATCACAAGTTGTAAGTCTGTACAGCTGTACTCTGGGAAAAAAATGGATGTGAGCATTCTTAGGTGAAAGGAACAGAGAGAATTGAAAATGTGCTGTTAAAAATGACTTTCTCTAATGATGAAAAGAAACCTTGAGTTTTCAGCCAGGTCTCTTGTCTTTGTTATAGTAGAAATGGGTCAGGATAGTGGGCTTCATCCAACTTCAAGTGAGCAGCAGTGTACAGAACAAGCAGATCTTAGAAATATTTTTCTTAGTGACATAGCAGTTCATTTTACAATAGCAAATCTGTAAAACATTACTTGACAGAGCTGTTATTTTCTCTTCTGTACATCCTCACTGTTAGCACTGCCTCTTCAATGTGCAGAGCTGCCCTCTGACCAGTTTACTGTACATCATTAGTAGATGTTTCAGGGCTTCTGCAGGTGTATGTTTGAATCTCTGCTGTTTGTGTTTTTAACCATTTCAGAGAAGCTTGGTGTGCATTTTCAAATAATGCTGGATGCCACACTTGGCCACACTGGGGACCAGTATCGTGCCTTGTGCTACTAGGGTAACTGGTTTGGGGACAGACCAGAGAGGAGCTCCCCGTCTGCCATCTTTGTTCATGTCCTTCATGGCGCTGTGTCGTTGATCAGGAAGGCTGATCTAATGCCCAGGTCTTTGGTGGAAAGCAGGCCTGCACATGTTGGCCAGGGCTGCAGGGTGGCAGGTGCCAGGCCAGCACATCTGCTCAGCGCCTGCTGACGTGAGAGTTATGCAATGACCGGGGAACACAAGACAGGTTGAGAGGCGATCGTGCACTTCGAGTCTCACTGCCTGTTGTCATTCGTGGGTGCCTCTTGTCTTTGTTTTTGATAAATAATTCACGATAAGGATAGAACAGTTGTTAGTGGTTAAACTTAATAAATAAGCATTTCTTAACAATTTCTTTTTTAAGCTTCTGGGTCAGTTGTAGGAGGATCCCGAAACTATCAGGAGAGCTATTAAAACCGATCTGGAACAGTTTACTTTTGTGATTTCTTGAATTGGCACTTTAAAAAGCACCGATCTTCGCTACTAAAAGCTGATTGGAGACTGCGCCTATCTTCTGTAAGCTTTCATAAAAACATTTATGTTAAAAATAGCCCCATTGTTCTTGTTTATTGACTGTGTAAAGTACAGATTACTTGAAATAACTTTTTGAAACCAGTGACTTTATTATTTACTGTAATATAGTTCTTACAAGTTTATTTGAAGAAAATGGGTCTTGCTGCTAAAAAAGAAGTTCTTGGCTATCCTGTCACTCCTAGGTGATTTGACCACTGTCTCTCTGCCTCAGTGTGCCCTTGGAGGCTGCTTATCTCGGTCCTGACATGGGATGTCCCTCCCCATGTATTCTCCCTGGTGGAACCCACCTTGTCTGGCTGCAGGCTCTCCGGGCCACATCAGGGATGGGCGTGGCGTGAGACCCTTAAGGGGGCGCTAACCACTGACCAGGGTGGCTTTGGGCAGAGGAGCAGTGACCACAAGCAGTTAACAAAGGGCTCCAGTGATGGGCCCTTCTGCCCTTTGCAGAAGCTCCCCCTTCATGTTCTGAAACAGGGACGGCTGTCTCTCAGGAGGGACTGTGTGGTTCCCTTTCATTGTCATGTTGTCGCGAGTCGCTTCTGCTTCCTTCATCTGCGTTCTCTGGGTGTCTTGTAAATCTAGTTCTGAGCCCTGCTGAAATATCGGGATATAAAGTCTTGATTGCTTACTGGATGCGTTTGCCTTAATAACTTCCTGTTACTTCATCATTCCTCATTCCTCAGAGATTATCGTTTTTCACTCATAGCAGTCTGTTGTTTCAGCCTTCTCGTTTGACCAGGTGGTTTGTATTCTTTTTAAAGACACTTTGATGCCACCAGCAGGTAGGCCATTGGAAATGATTTCTTTAAGGAGTGGAGGAGATGTTAGAACGGGAGTTTGGCCAGGGACTGCTGTGGGTCTTCAGAAGTTGGCATTCCCTGGGCAGGATAAGGTAAGCAAGGTCCAGGCATGGAGCTTCAGCTCCCACTTGGCTTCGTCTGTGCCTGGGGGGGTCAATGTACCCTCTTGCCAAGGTAGAGTTAAGAGATTGATTGGTCAGCATGATGTCAGCAAGGGAAATCAGTGGAATGCTCTTAGACTGAAGTTGCCACATCAAGTTGGCTTGCACCCCTGTTGGGCATACCCCCTGCTCCCAGGATGAGAGGCGTGTGATAGAGTCTTACTCTTAGGCTCTCATTTCCCTAGACTTCACACATGCTGCTTATTTCCCCCCATCGATCACTTGTTATTCAGTCACTGAGTCGTGTCCGACTCTGTGACCCCATGGACTGCAGCACGCCAGGCTCCTCTGTGCTCCACTGTCCCCTGGAGTTTGCTAAACTCATGTCCATTGAGTCGGTAATGCCATCCAACCATCTCATCCTCTGTTGTCCCCTTCTCCTCCTGNTCGATTATAGTTGAGGGTTTATTTCATACCTACATAGATTGCTTTCTAAGAATTAGATTGTGGGCTGAAAAATGAAGGTATAATTCAGTTTTCTTTCATCAGGATGATTCAGCGAAGCTTAACTGTGAAATCTATTTGTACAGGAGTTTACTTCCTAAGCATTTTGACTCTGAACATCCTATGATTAAGATTCTCTGGAGGCATGGCATGGTTTGAAGGTGTATAATACTTGTACTTGGTTATAATATCCTCCATTTGTCAAGCAGGTGCCCACTGCAATGTCTTTCTTGAACGTTGCCTGGTTGAGTTGCAAAGCTGCACTGCCCTGCCCAGAACAGTCCTTCCTGTGTGTTTCCGGCTGGGTTGGGGGGTACACAGGGGTCTTCCTCTAGGAGGCTGATGGACACAGGAGAGGCCACAAGTACTGTGTGTATTCCCTTGGGCCCCCTTCCAGCTTCTTGGTTTCCCTGGGTAGGTTAGTGTACATGGCTCCATAACAAAGAGCCCCTACTCTGCACGGTCCCTGTCCCACCAAGATCATATATGCCAATAACTGACATGTGTTCTCGCCTTTCCTGTGAGTCTGGCTCATACAGCAGGCACGGCTTGCTCCTGCTTCCTGTCCATCTTTCCATGTCCCCTCTCACTGCCTGCTTTGTGGACGGTGCATGCCAGCCCCAGACACCAGGGCCAGAGCCTTGAGCTTGACCACTAAAGTGATTATATATATACTGTGTGCCACTTAGACTGTGCAACTTTTAATTCTATGCATTTAAAAAATAATAATGTTTACTCAAATTTTCCATAATGAAAACTAATAATGCATGTTAAACTTTTCTTGGAGTGAGATAGAACTTGCATCAACATGGAAGATGATTAGTGTGCTGAAGTTTAGAATAGTTTAGCATATTTTTAAGGAATAATTCTTAGGGAGTCATGTTATGTGATAAGGGCTTTGAGGAAAATAAAAGCAGCCTTCAGAATATAACTACATAGTCTCACAGAAAGAGCCTCATGCAAATACTTAACCCAAGATGGCTCAGATGGTTTCTGAAGAACACAAGTTCTGATAGAAGTTCTGTCAGGAATACCTACTGGGTCATTGCTTCATCCCAGCTATCTATATGGTACCCACTGTGTGCCAGACACACAAAGTGCTGAGGGACATCAATGACTAAAACAGAAAAATAATTCATACTCAGCAAAGACAGAAAGCAAATTATAACTGTTATGTTAGCTCATATTACCAGCTCAGGAGAAAACTGAAAGTTGATCAGCATCATGAGAATTGGGAGGGTGAGAAATGTTGAAGGCAGACAGATGCAGGTTACAACTTCAAACACAAAGGTCAGTGTAGGTCTCCTGGAGCCCACATTTAAACAGAAGCGTGTAGAAAGTGTGAGGGCTAACGATGCAGAGAAAGAGTATTTTCTGTTCTGGGAACAGCCACGGCAGGGCCCTCGAGTAAATTCATTGTTGGAGTGTCTGAGCCACGCAAGGAAGCAGATGGCTATACGGAGGGAACATGATGAAAAATGAGGAGGCAGACAGTCAGAGATGACTTGCAGAGGCCTGGGAGGGCACCCCGCAAGGCTCGCATTTAACCAAGGAACTTGGCGTCTGCTACAAGGATGCTGCTGAGACTGGTGCGAGGGGAGCCATGACTGAGTGTGAGCTCCGGGTTGTCCCGGTCAGATCAAAATGTTTCCACAACTTCCTTTTGGGCAGAGGAACTGGCTCCATGGTAGAGAAGTCCAATTTTGAAGAACAGTTAAAGGGCTTGTACAATCATCCTGGTGAACAGTGTGATGACGCCTGATAAGGGGTGAGCAGGGAAGGTGGGGGAGGAGGAGGTTAGTTTATGGATGTGTTTTTCAGCATTGCTCCATTAATTGGAGGTGAAATGTGAGTGAGAGAGAATAAAAGTAATAAAACTTTGGTTCAAATATATGTGATGTACAAATTATGATAAACTAGAAAATGTTTTTCACAGAAGTGCAATTTTTATAGAACATCTAAGAGGAAAATGTTGTTAAGTCACTTAGTCATGTCCGACTCTGCGACCCCATGCACTGCAGCACGCCAGGCTTCCCTGTCCTTCACTATCTCCTGGAGCTTGCTCAAACTCATGTCCATTGAGTTGATGATGCCATCCAACCACCTCATCCTCTGTTGTCCCCTTTTCCTGCCTTCAATCTTTCCTAGCATCAGGGTCTTTTCTAATGAGTCGATTCTTTGCATTAAGTAGCCAAAGTATTGGAGCTTCAGCTTCAGCATCAGTCCTTCCAATGAATATTTAGGGTTGATTTCCTTCAGGATTGACTGGTTTAATCTTGCTTTTTAAATTTATTTATTTTAATTGGAGGCTAATTACTTTACAATATTGTAGTGGTTTTTGCCATACATTGACATGAATCAGTCACGGGTGTACATGTGTTCCCCATCCTGAAACCCCCTCCGACTGCCCTCCCCATTCCATCCCTCTGGGTTATCCCAGTGCACCAGCCCTGAGCATCCTGTCTCATGCATCGAACCTGGACTGGCAATCTGTTTCACATATAATAATATACATGTTTCAATGCTATTCTCTCAAATCATCCCACCCTTGCCTTCTCCCACAGAGTCCAGAAGACTGTTCTATACATCTGTGTCTCTTTTGCTGTCTCGCCTATAGGATTATTGTTACTGTCTTTCTAAATTCCATATATATATGCTACTATACTGTATTGGTGTTTTTCTTTCTGACTTACTTCACTCTATAATAGGCTCCAGTTTCATTCATCTCATTATAACTGATTCAAATGTATTCTTTTTAATGTCTGAGTAATATTCCATTGTGTATATGTACCACAGCTTTCTTATCCATTAGTCTGCTGATGGACATCTAGATTGCTTCCATGTCCTGGTTATTGTAAACAATGCTGCAGTGAACATTGGGGTACATGTGTCTGTATCAATTCTGGTTTCCTCGGTGTGTATGCCCAGCAGTGGAATTGTGACTGGTTTAATCTTACAGTCCAAGGGACTCTCAAGATTCTTCTCCAGCACCACAATTCAAAAGCATCAGTTCCTCAATGCTCAGTCTTCCTTATGGTCCAGCTCTCAAATCCATACATGACTACTGGAAAAGCCATAGTTTTGACTATATGGACCTTTGTTGGCAAAGTACTGTCTCTGCTTTTTAATAAGCTGTCTAGATTTGTCATAAATGAAGATCATGGCATCCAGTCACATCACTTCATGGCAAATGGGGAAACAATGGAAATAATGACAGACTTTATTTTCTTGGGCTCCAAAATCACTTCAGATGGTGACTGTAGCCATAAAATTAAAAGATGCTTGCTCTTGAGAAGAAAAGGTGAAAATAAGTTATATATCCAGTAAAGGTTTAGCATTCTCTTAAGTCCTTAAGTTGTAGTTACATTGGATTGTAGGAGCTTTTCCAAATATATGAGAAGTCATATACATTTTTCAAGATAAATCAGAAGATGAATGATTCTTTATCTAAATTAAGGCAGACCCACATGACTTTAGTCTATTTTGAATGAAACTGAAAATGAATCTGATAGATGCTACTAAGTAGAATGAAAAACAATGTTAAGCAATTAGATAATATGGTCCTATGTTCACATAAAAGGTTGTTTATTTATTTATTTATTTTGTTAGGAGGAGGGGCTATCCTACAAACTTTTCACAAGTCCCATTTCAGAATTATATAATTATTGTCCAAGAAGATACTAACTATGTCTGTGAAACTATCCTGTATTGATTGTTATGGAAGGTACCTAAATATGATCTGCTGCTGCTGCTGCTGCTAAGTCGCTTCAGTCATGTCTGACTCTGTGTGACCCCATAGACAGCAGCCCATCAGGCTCCTCCGTCCTTGGGATTCTGCAGGCAAGAATAATGGAGTGGGTTGCCATTTCCTTCTCCAGTGCATGTATGCATGCTAAGTCGCTTCAGTCGTGTCCGACTCTGTGCAACGCTGTGGACAGCAGCCCACCAGGCTCCTCTGTCCCCAGGATTCTCTAGGCAAGAATATCGTCTAGATTAATAAAATTGTCATTAATTAATTTTATTTATATTTTATTATTTTTTTAATTTAAATTTTTATCAGTTTTACTAATTATCCTGTCTTAATCTGAGTGAACTCTGGGAGTTGGTGATGGACAGGGAAGCCTGGCGTGNCAGCATCAGCATCAGTCCTTCCAATGAATATTCAGGGTTGATTTCCTTTAGAATTGACTGGTTTGATCTCATTGCAGTCCAGAGGACTCATTGATCACTAACTTCCCTCAGTTGGTTAAGTTATAGTGTGTTTATTTTTAACCTTTAATCTTCCTTTAATTAGATTATGGCAAACCTTGCTTTTCCTGCTTTACTTTGAGGTATATTGCATCCTTGTCCCTTAAAGACAAGGGTCTTAAAAAACTGTCAGTGGTAGATTTTTGCTAATGGTAAGCCTCAGAGGATCACCTACCTTGACCCTCCCCATAATCCACTCCTCTGACACTGCCCCCCCACAAAGAGTCCTTTGGCTGGTTTCTAACAAGGTGTGGCAAAGATGTCGGTGATTGTTGGTGCTTTCCTAAAATGCTTTTTGTCTCTTGTGAGTGTTGTGTTCAAAAAAGATCAGGATGGCATGTGGTTTTTCTGGATTTAAGTCATAAAATTAAATGTAAAAAACTTCAGTCAGTTCAATCGCTCAGTTGTTTCTGACTCTTTGCGACCCCATGAATTGCAGCACGCCAGGCCTCCCTGTCCGTCACCAACTCCCAGAGTTCACTCAGTCTCATGTCCATCGAGTCAGTGATGCCATCCAGCCATCTCATCCTCTGTCATCCCTTCTCCTCCTGCCCCCATCCCTCCCAGCATCAAAGTCTTTTCCAATGAGTCAACTGTTCGTATGAGGTGGTGGCCATCATTTCCTTCCAAAGAAATCCCAGGGCTGATCTCCTTCAGAATGGACTGGTTGGATCTCCTTGCAGTCCAAGGGACTCTCAAGAGTCTTCAACACCACAGTTCAAAAGCATCAATTCTTAAAAAACTTAGACCCACATAAAAAAATTCTGTGCAGCTATTACTAAAAAACCATGCTTTTAAGGTGTATTCAGTGAGATGGGCAAGTGCTCATGATCCAGTTCCTCCTAGCTAAGTCTTCACACCAGTGTGACCTGTTACCGTTGTTAAAAAGATTCCCTGGGCACTTCTGGTTTATCCATAGCCACCCACCGCTGTGCTCGCTGAGAGGGCAGAGCGCACAGCCCCAGGCGCGGGGTGTGGCAGGCAGCCTGTGAGGTGTCTGCCCAGGTCTCACGCGTTGCCCCGCCAGCTCGGCCTGTCCGCCCTGTCCGGCCTCCCCGCGCGGCCGCCCCTCTCGTGACCCCGTGGCAGGGACGCGGCTGCCCTTGTCCTCCACTTGCCTGGCTGTAGGGATGGCACTTGAGGAGAGCTGGGCCCCTGGAGCTCTTTGCTAGGATCTTTCAGATGGGAGCTGGAGGACAGAAAAGCTCTTTATCGTCACTGAAACGTGTCCTGTGCAGTCCTGAGCCTAGCGGTAGCTCCCTGGAACTCTGGTCACCGCCTCACAGAGAGAAGTAGCTTGGTTTCAGACAGTAACCAAGAGAAGCTGTCGGCTGCTGTCCTCTTCTGCTACATTCATTCCCGTTTTTCTCCTGACTCAACATGTGAAATAATACATCCCTTTATTTTTGTTTAAACTGTTAATAATTTGAATTAAAACCCTTATACTTAGTGTGATCCTATTAAAACAAAAAAGTGAATATGTGTTTAGAAAATAGGTCGAAGGGATACATGCTACTTTTCTCTAAAATTTTTCATAAGGAATGTTTCATGCTTTTATTTTACAATAAAAAAGAACCTAACTTGTACATTTAGAATTTTAAGTTTTTTTACTTTGCATTGTTCTTAAAATTGAAATTGATGAGATTCTATATGCTATACAAAGGGAGATGTGTATAAGAGACAGGCTCTAAGATGGAACTCTGGTACCCAAAGCGTGCATGTGGCGTTCGGTTCCCGTAGAGACTGTTCCGCAATGATTATGCCGTTTTAGTGACTGGGAGACGGAAACGCACCATAAGCCTGGAGCACTCCGCTCCTCTTGCGTGCCTCTGTTTGNGCTGTTGCCAAATTTTAAGTTAATTAAAATTTTCTTTTTAAGAATTTTGAATATATGAACTATCTGAGCTGACTGTATCCAGTTGATTTTCTTTAAGTACTAATGGTATAGGCCGTATGAAAATTTGTTTTTTGACCTCTAAGATCATTTGTTGTATTTTGCAGACATTGATAGACTTACTAGTCTCATGGATCATGTGGATGCCAAATGTTTATAACGTAGCAGGGAAAGCTATTAAGAATATATTAGGCATTATTTTAAAAGCATTTTATAAGTGGAGTTCATTTCAGCATAATTTCAGAAGAAATAAGCCTCCTGTGGAAAAAAGTGGATACTAACCTTTGTTTTCAGTGGAACTTTTTTTTTTTCCCTTTTTGTATATGAGCAGGCTATTTGAGGATATTGCTGAAATGTAGAATGTTCTGAACAGGGCTTATTAGAGGACAGCTAGTTTAGAGATATAAAATTAACAAATTGTTAACCTTTTTAGTCTTTCAGAAATATTTTGGAAGAAAATTGAATACGTGCGTTATTTTTATTGTACCATTAAACATTCTGAAGTCTTTTATGTGGGAACATAAAACTGTAGGTATAACTTGGTTTTCTCACTAAGTGGTTAGAGTTAGTGTTTTGAATGTTTAAGTATTTAGTTCTTATTCCAGTGCGGAATTGAGCACTTACTGTTTTTTTTTTTTTTTTTT
>SJYV01039046.1:873536-913033 GCA_006410875.1 Neotragus pygmaeus | reverse complement strand
GGGCGGCTTGGCAAATGTGGGGAGGGGAAGAGGCCTGGGGACCCTAGCGGGGTGCTGATGGGGCCGATACTGGGGAGCTCCTAGGAGGGCCTCTCCAGATGGACCTGGGTGCTTTGGGGATGCCCCCAGGCTTCTGATGAGAGGCTCAGGGTCTTTCTCCTCCACAGGGTCCCATTGGGTTCCGAGGGCCCCCCGGGATCCCAGGAGCCCCTGGGAAAGCGGTACGTGTGTGGCTGGGGGTGGGTGGGGTGGCCCCTGCAGGCCCAGCTCTGTTCTCTGCTCTCTTCCTCACCCAGTCGCCTTCCCCAGACCCACTGGGCTGCCCCAGCCCTTTCTGGGGCTTCCCTGACCTGTGGGCTCACCTGGGAGACACATGTGTCACACCTAGGCAGGCACCTATGTGCATGCCTAAGGGGAATGACTGGGCACACCTGGCACGGGGGCGAGTTTCCCAGAGGAGTCAGCCTGGCCCTCGTGGGAGATCTGCGCCGTTTTCAGAATGAAGTGAGGTGGAGGTGTGGTCGGGGTCCCGCTGGCCTCTGCGACCCTCAGCAGTGTCACCTGCCCCCCACCTTGTTAACTCTCCCTGTCCCCCCTTGTCACTGCAGGGCGACAGAGGAGAGAGGGGCCCAGAGGGGTTCCGCGGCCCCAAGGGCGACCTTGTAAGTGAGAGAACCTGGGTTCTCGGGGTCCTTCCTGGGCAGAACCTGGTCCATGGGGGTGGGGGAGGCTCACAGACAGCAAGTCCAGGGAGGCCTGGGGCAGCTGCCCTCTCCTGGAGGTAGGGGGAGCCCCTGGGTAGTGCCAGGGCTGGCCTGGGGAGAAAAGCCCTCCCCCATAGCCCAGGTAGCTTCCCCAGGAGCCCCCAGCCTTGTTTCCCCTGTGGCTCCTTGAAGCTACTGTCTCCTAACAAGCTCCTCTTGGGAATGGCCGGGCAGGGGCCGGAGGACCACTGACGTCCATCAAGAGGCCCTGGGCTGTGAGGCCTGACCTTGTGCCAGGACTGCCCAGTTGAGAGATGAAGCAACAGAAAACATGATTCTCGGGTTAAGTGACACTGAGATAATCAGGCATCTGATAATCAGGTCATTGAAGTGACTGTCTCCAAACCCATCTCGTCTTCCCCCACCTTGAGAGCATCCCCAAGACCCTAAGATAGCTCCTGCTTGATGGCCTTTTCTCCTAAGGGTTGGGCCTGGCCCCCACAGCTGTCCCCAGCCAATCCTGAGTCTAGGAAATCGTGGGCAAAGCTCCTGCCCTCCTCCCAGGACCCAGTGACACACCCGCAAGAGCAGTACCCGCGGCCTGACTGTGGTCCTTCTGTGTCTCCTAGGGCAGGCCTGGTCCTAAAGGCATCCCCGGCATGTCTGGGCCCGGTGGAGAGCCGGTGAGTGTCCGCGGCTGCCAGCGCATGGGGGGGCGGGGTGGGTGACCTGTGCGGCTCTCCTAGCCCCGTGCCCATGTTCAGCCCAGACCCACACTTCCCCCTGGCCCCCTGGCTCCTCCTCCACCCCAGCCTGAGAGGACAGGGTGGCACGGCCGGTGGTGGAAGGCAGAGCTAAAGGAGGTGAGGGGAGGGAGAGACTCTGGGTGCCGTCCTGCCGCCCTCCCAGCACATGGCTATGTCTGTGGTTCCAAAATTGGTCAAGCCTGTGGGACTAGGAAGGCCAGATCCTGGCTCCTAGGCCTCAGTCTCCTGGTCTGTAAAGTGGGCACAGCAGACTTTCCCTGGGGTGCTGTGAAGAGTTTGGGTGCATCCTCCCTGCCCTCACCTGCATGATTGGAGGGCAGCACAGGTCACCACCTCCCTGAGCTCAGGAGGGTAGACCCACGGCAGGGCAGTGGGGAAGGGCAGGGCCTGGGGGGTGTGGCCTGGAGGGGGCCCACTGCCTCACACCATCCCATCCCCAGGGCACGCCAGGCAAGGACGGCCGGGATGGCGTGCCAGGACTCGATGGCGAGAAGGTTGGTCCTGCCTGGGGGTCTGCAGGGAGGAGGAGGGGGGTGTGCAGGGCATTCAGCCTGCAGGACCCCAGCACATGTCCTACAAACCCCACAGGGAGAAGCTGGTCGCCACGGCGCCCCAGGAGAGAAGGGGCCCAATGGGCTACCGGTGAGTGCGTGCAGCTACTGGGTGGCCATCTACCCCAAGCAGGGGTGTGTATGGGGTCTCTGCATCAAGGCCAGGGAGGCTGCGGGAGCCCCTCACTCTCAGGGTGCTCTGCCTCTGACCTTGTGTGCTGACCTCTGACCTACAGGGTCTCCCCGGACGAGCAGGGTCCAAGGGTGAGAAAGGAGAACTGGTATGTGGTTGCTTTCTCCAGGGGAGGGGGAGAGGAAGGCACAGCCGGCAGTCTGAGTCCTGGGGGCAGAAGGGGCCCTCCCCCGCAGGCAGGCACTCAGGGTTCACCCCTCCCTCGCAGGGCAGACCTGGAGAGCTGGGCGAGGCCGGCCCCTCAGGAGAGCCTGGTGTCCCTGTGAGTGTCTGCAGCCCTTGCCCCCTACTCACGTGTATGTGGATCCCGCTGACACCCTCTGTCCCTTCTTGAGTGTAGGGAGATGTTGGCATGCCCGGCGAGCGTGGAGAGGCTGGACACAGGGGCTCAGCGGTGAGTTGGGGAAATGAAGTCTCAGGGCAATGGGCTCGGGGCCTGTTTCTCTGTGGCCTGGGGTGACATCTTGGCAGTATGAAAGGGCTGAGTCTGTGAAAGTTGGGACATGGTGGTGGCCAGGGCCCAGCGGTCCTGTCCTTGAGACTGTGCTGAGGGTGCAGAGGCCCAGCACCCAGCACCAGGCCGAGGGAGCAGCCCCACCTCAGGTCCCTCCATGGACCCAGCAATGACACCACCAGCCTCAGTCCCCAGGGCAGCAGGAAAATCGGTGCCTGGTGCCAAGTCCGGCTGATGCACAGGGTCCCAGAACCTGACCTCTGCTACCCCAGCTGCCCCTAGGATGCCCCTTCCCCAGCAACCGGGCCAGATGGCTTGGGGTCCAGTCCTTGTGCCTGCCCAGCCTCCAAGGAGAGGTGAAGCTGGACTAACACTCTCCCTCTGTCTTTCAGGGGGCACTGGGCCCGCAAGGCCCCCCCGGGGCCCCTGGCGTCCGTGGCTTCCAGGTGGGTGAGGTTTGGGGCCAGGGAGCTCAGGTGGGCCAGTCAGGCTTGGGGAGAGTCGACACTGGGCTCCTTTGTGGGGCTGACGAGCTGGGCCCTTGTCTGTAGGGCCGGAAGGGCAACATAGGAGATCCTGGCCTGCCGGGCCCCCAAGGCCTCCGAGGTGGCGTGGGAGACCGGGTAAGTGCTGTTCCAGCAGGAATCTCTGCACCCCCATGCCCCGCATCCCACCTCCCACAGTTCCACAGCACACTCAAAGGCAGTGCTGGTACCCAGTAGTCAGCACTGGGGGGTCCCCGTTGTCCCTGAGACTTGGGAGGGGGCTGGGGGCATCAGGGAGGAGGCTGGGGCAAGCTCCTGTCACGCTCAGGGGCCAGGACGCCAAGTGTCCAGGAGGGGCCCTTGTGTGTCGAGCTGGTCCTGGCGCCCCAGTGGGGGAAGGGCACTGGCACCCTCCCCCGCCCCACTGTGAGCCTCTAACGCTCATCACCCCTTTCTGACCAGGGCCCGGGAGGAGCTGCCGGCCCCAAGGGCGACCAGGTGAGACATCGGTGGTCAGGTCAGCTGGGGGGCTGCCACTGTTTTCAGGGCTGGGGGCACCTCCTTCTCTCCCTCCCTCCTTCCAGCTTTGTCGCTGCCCCCACTCCTGGCCCCCAAGGCTGACAACTCAGAGCACCCATCCAGACCGGGGTCAGTTGGCTCCTGGGTACAACAGAGGCTGCCTGTGGCCTGAGGGGCTTCAGAGTAGGCATGCTCCCTGCTGGCTGTCTGGGTCCGAGGAGCACCTTCTCTCTGGAGGGCCGAGGGTAGGAGAGGGGCCCACAGCTCTGCTGCTGACCACCCCCACTTCTGGAGCACCAAGAGCACCTAAAATGGTCCAAACCCACCTGAGGCTCTGCTCGCTGTCTGCCTGGCACCCAGGCCTGGGTCTCGGGCACGGCTCCCGCCAAGAATGGGGGTCGGCAGCTTGGCACTGTGTCATTTCAGGGCATCGCGGGTGCCGACGGCCTTCCTGGNTGTATGATATCATACACAAGATGAAAAAGCAAATGTTAAAGTTGGGGCGAGGGAACAGATGCACAGCTCATATGACAGATAAAGGATAAAAATTTATAAGAGAAAATTCTTATTAAATAAAAAGGATGAGTAGCTCAATAGAAAATCCAAATTGATTGATAAAGGTATGAAAAGATGCTCAGCCTCACTGCTTCATTACCAATGTAGAAAATGCAAAATAAAGTAACAATGAGAAGGACTACCCTGGTGGTCCAGTGGTTAAGAATCCCCATTCCAAAGCAGGGGACATGGGTTTGATCCCTGGTGGGGGAACTAAGACCCCACATACCATGGGACTCCTGAGCTCATGCTCTCTAGAGTCTGTGCAACAAAACGAAGACCCCACACAGCAATCCCCCCCACCAGAAAAAAGTAACAATCAGATATTGCTGATGACTGGAACTGGGAGATAGTGGGGATTTCTGCTCATATACTGCCAATGCCAATGGAAATGTAAGTTACCAACTTTTTTTGGAGGAGAGAGAAGCAATATGGCAGGACCTATTACAAGTGAAAACACACAGATCTTCTGACCCAGCAATCTCACTGCTGGGTGTGTGTTCCACAAGAACAAAAGTGTCAGAATGAAAGACTAGTCACAGGATAACAATAACGGCAGCCTGCATTGCAGGGTGGCACAGTTATGTGAATAGTCCTTGGAGGTGGGTGTAACACGATGGCATCGAGAGAAACACATGTGTAGTGGCCAGACACAGGAGATCAGGCTACGGTCTCTTGGTGGACAAACAGCTGAGTGCCCAGGGTCCACACATACCACGGAATACTGGGCAGTCATTAAAGGGACTGTGCTGGATCTATGCGACTCAGAGGGATTTCCGGGGCATATCAGGGAAAAGAGAGGCAAGGCGTGGAGACATGTATACAGCAGTCTCAGTTTTTGTGAAATAAACTATGCTTCCAACCCCCTCACGTTTGAATGAACATGAAGAAAGATACTTGAGGATACATGTCAAGAAAGGACACTGGGGAGGTAAGCTCAACCAAGCCAAACCAAATCGATCCAAAGGAGACCAGATCAGATGTGACCAGAAGAGAGTAGACCAAACCAGGCCAAATCAAGACAGACCAGATCAGACCAAATCAAATTAAATCCAACTAAAATCAATCAAACAGAACACACCAAACCAANCCTCATCCCCACCCTCCATCACCTTCCAGCCAAGCCCACTGCTGGTGTCCCTGGGGTCTGCACTGGGTGGGCTCCTTCCCCTCAGCATTTCTTAGGGCTGTGATTTGCTCTTCAGCATTTCTCACAGACAGCATACTGACACCATTTCTCGCAGACCTAAAGCAGTTACAGCCCTTTGCAGTCAAAGAACAAGCTTTCTTTGAAGGGTAGTATGTTCACACTTCACGTAACACACTTCTGATGAATACATGCCTGATCTTTGTTTTCTAAAAGAGCAAATCGCGCAGCTGGCCGCGCACCTGAGGAAGCCCCTAGCACCAGGCTCCATCGGGCGACCAGGTCCTGCCGGCCCCCCGGGTCCCCCAGGCCCCCCAGGCTCCATTGGTCACCCCGGGGCTCGAGGGCCCCCTGGATACCGAGGTCCCACAGGAGAGCTTGGAGACCCTGGACCAAGAGGTGAGTGAGGCCCACCCCACCACGCAGCCACATGCTGGAGCCCCCCACCAGTATCTCCACGCAGAGTCTCCACGTAGAGATGCTCCCTTATGGGGACAGGGCGGGGAAGAGGCCCAGAGGGGAAACTGACAGGAAGCCTCAGGACCNAAAAAAAAAAAAAAACACCTTGAGATAAATGGAAATGAAAATCCAACATGCCAATACTCACAGAAGAATCCTCTGACTGAAGGCATGGTCTGTCTTATTTGGGTATCCAAAATAATCCTACTTTAAGCAGGAATAGTTTAGATTACCTCATGTCATTTAACATTTGAATTTTATGTCCCACTTCTCATGTGGTCTTCAGGTCATCTGCAATGTATATTTTGACTTCCCAGAAGCACACTCATGTTGACAGTATTCTTCCAAGAAGAAGTTAGTTTCTGGTTCTATTAGTTTAATATTCTGAAAGTTACAGATTAAAGTACCATTTTGATTTTGTATCTCAGCCTCTAGCATATTTAGGTACAGACTCCGTATCCATAAATTTTATAAACACCTGGGGAGATGAACGTCTGTAAATCTGCAGAGGAAACATGGTAGAAAGAAACTCTTCCTTGTGGGGGATAAATAATGGCAAGATGTCAGATGTTATTGAGTTAGCCAATGAGGGGTTTCATCTGTGGAAGGACTCCAGGATCAGGAATATTTGAAATTCAGCTTTAAATTTTTCTTACCTGTATTTTAATTAATTTACATGGCTTTTTGATTTTCAATATGGAAGCTTATGAAGATATACATTGGAAAGAAAGGAATATATTTTGTTCATCTCTGTAGCAAAATTAAACTCAGCTACAGAAAAGAATTAGTTGTGAATATGAGAAGGAGCCAAGAGAGTAGCCCAGAGCTCTGCAATGCCCTAAATCATCAGATGTGGATTTGCCAAGTATCAAAGCAAAAGAGTGAGTGTCCTTTCATCCTCAATAAGAATGTGCAGTGCACAGAAGTATTAGATATATTGTTTTCATTATTTATATTTGTGCAGTAACTGTCTTTGAGGAACTAAGTTGAATAGAGAGTCATATAGAGTTTTTTTTTAAACCCCAGGTAACATTTATATGTTTTACTTAAAAATACAGTTTCTTGTAGGAAAAAACATACTTATATGTATGTATAAGTATATAACATACTTAAAATAGAAGCCCAGATGAGTTTTTTTCCTCAAGGGTGTCATTTGATGTGTGGAAAAAATATTAGCCTGACATTGGTGATCATCTTTTTTCGCCAGCTGGCTCAAACGGATATGTCTTAAGCTTAGATTTTAGAACAAGAAAGACATAGCTATGAAAAATTATATCATCATTTTCCCTGGGATAATCTCCAGTGACTTCTGATAAAGATGGAATCTGACAGAGTATTTCTATCTAAACACTTTTTTTGTGAAGTAATATAGTATAGAATCTCACTATCGTTCTCCCACTAAGCAAGATTTAAGGGTCTGGTGAGTGTTTCCTCTTGGACAGTGTTAGAAGTTGCACATTTGTAACCAAATGAAGTACATTCATCTTTACTCAGTTCAGAAAAGAAGAATGTGAACCTCTTTCTATTTGCTCACTACAGATGAAATCAGGCATTCTACTATTCCCTTAATAACGTATAGACAGGGCCATGTCATAGATTGTGAGAAAGTGTTTGATAAATTAGTGGAAGCATAGGCTTTAGCACTATTTCTGTGAAAATTTAATGTACTTAGTGTGGAATTCATTAGAGTGTGCCTAAACTAAACAGAGCAGTAAATTAAAATTGTATACCTCCATTTTGGCTTAAGAAAATAAAATAATTATTGGTAAAGCATAGAATGTGGATTATTCATAGGACTGGCAGAAATTATTAGTTTTAGATAGATGACACTCACTTAAAAGAATGGATAGTTAAGGCATAATTTGTGAGTTTAAATGTATAGCAAGAGAAGGATGGTATGGGAAGGGAGGAGGGAGGGGGGTTCAGGATGGGGAACACGTGTATACCTGTGGCAGATTCATGTTGATGTATGGCAAAACAAATACAATATTGTAAAGTTAAAAAAAAATGAAAGGTTAGAAATATCGTTTTGTCTGTATCACTTACTTGGAGGAGGAAAATGCTATTAAAAAAAAAGACAATAACTGGAATTAGAGAACATAGATTCTATATAGAAAACATAGATTAAAGTTTGGAGAAGAAATTTAAGGGGATAACTAGTGCACCTCACAAAAAATTCTCAAATAATAAGCGAGAAGATGCAGTTGAGGGATTTAACTGTGTGGGGCTGGCCTTAATGCCATAAACATCTAGGAAACTGAAGGAAGTACATGAAACATTGATTTAATATATAGAAAAACAAACAGTATGCAATTTTGATCTCTGAGAGAAGAGAAATAAGCATAGTGAACGCTATGCACCAGGGCTTTCTGACCAAAGGAAATGTCTAGGCTTCAGTTTAGGGACGAGTAGCCACAGAGACTGGCACTCAAAGACAGAGACCATAGCTCAGGGAGGTCAAGGTGGTTGGGGCTAGGGGGACAGAGTGTTAGAGAATTAGGATTAACAGAAAGAGAGAGAGAACTCCAAGACTCAGTGAAGTGACTCTGTCAGTTCTTCATGCAGGAGAAAATTCCCACAAGATCAAGAAAGAACAACTGTGAAAAAGCCATAACTCAAAAGCACCTGAGAGATGTCTTTGTTCCTACTAGTCACAGTGAACATTTGATAGAGAATCTATCAAAATCTCACACCTTTATTAGTGGGGGGCAATCTTACTATAGAGTAGTTTACTCTAGAACCATACTAACAGCTTAAAAAACAAAGCTTCAAAAGATGAAGCTGTTTTGCAAGAACTCTGAAGGGTCTGTGTGAAGTTTCATGCTACGTATATGTTCACATGTTAACCTGCCATAGTTTGATGGAAACTGGGCAAGAGACACAAGTATATTGGATGTGAGACAGAATACGTTTATTATCTACAGCGATGATATTAATAGTAAGCAGTGGTCATGTATTTTTGTGTTGGTTCTCTGAATCATTGGCAATGCAAAGAATAGTGTGTAATAGTGGGGTTTGTTAGAGGAGAGGAATCCAGATCTCTAGGAATCTGAATCTTAATAGAAAAGCTTGCCTATCCTTCTAAGGGAGACATTAACTGCATTATAGCAGACAGTGAAGATACTTGGCATTTACTCTGAAGGGAGGCAACATCTCTATCTTCCCAAGATTGATTGCTATTAAAATATCTTTGAAAAAATAGTACGAAACCAGGAGAAATTTGTGACTTGCTCATAAGATCTGCAGAATCCCATGGAGAATTGTGTCCCAGCAGTATTCGCCATTGTTTCTATGCTGTTTTGTTGTCTGGTAAATTTTCCCATGAGTAAGCCAATGTCTTGGCCATTCTGATTAATGTAACTGGCAGTGTCTGGGACCAGACATATCCTATTTATTTCATGTAGCATTTAATTAAGGCCAATGTCAATAGGATTTCAAGCAGGAGGATAAGGCCAATCTGTAGTTTTGACCTCAACCATGCCTCACACCAGCTAAATTAATACCCATAACCCAACACAAGGAAGAAGCTTGAAACAACCTAGCTCATGGAAAATATAATGGAATACATTAGAAATATTTGGAATTTAATGATAAAGAAACAAAACATAAAGCCATGGAATACAGTGAAAGTAGTGTCTGGACAGAGATTTATAGTTTTAAATGCTTATATTGGAAGATAATTAAGATCTAAACCCGATGCTTTAACCATCTACCATAAAAAGTTCAAAAAATAATAATTTAAACCCAAAATATATAGAAGAAAGGAAAAAAAGAGAGAAATCAACAAAATAGAACACAAACAATAGATGAGCAACAAAACTAGAAACCTGTTCTTAAAAAGGAAATATAATTAAAATTGATAACCCTATACAGCCAAACTGGCAAAGACAAAAGAGAGAGATGACACAAATTTTGAACATCAGGAATGAAAGAAGTGATATTCACATAGATTAAAGAGAATTTAAGTAGAAGATAAGATAACTTTATGAGCAAATATATGCAATAAAATAGACAACTCAGAAGAAATAGACAAACACTTGAAGCAAATACCCAAGGTGACACAGGAAGAAACCAAAAATCTTAATGGGTCTATGTAATAGTTTTATAAGGCTGCCATAGCAAAGTACAATAGGCTGGGTGACTTAAGCAACAGAAATTAATTTTCTCATAGTTTGGGAAATTGAAAGTCTGAGATCAAGGTATAGGCAGTATTGATTTCTTCTGAAGACTTTGTTCTCTGCTAGTCCTACTCTATCTTTATGTGATCTTTCCATCTTGCCTCTTGGTGTGTATCTGTCCTCACCTCCTTTTACATAAGGACATCAGTAATACTTTTGTTGTTCAGTTGCTAAGTCATGTCTGATTGTTTGTGAGCCCATGAATTGCAGCAGCCCAGATTCCCCTGTCCTCCACTTCTTATGGAGTTTGCTCAAATACATGTTCATTGAGTTGGTAATACTATCAAACCATCTTATCCTCTGCCACTCCCTTATCCTTTTGCCTTCAATTTTTCCCAGCATCATTCTGTCATTTTTGAGATTGCATCGAAGTACTGCACTTTGGACTCTTTTGTTGACCATGATGGCTATTCCATTTCTTCTGAGGGATTCCTGCCCACAGTAGTGGATATAATGGGCATCTGAGTTAAATTTACTCATTCCAGTCCATTTTAGTTTGCTGATTCCTAGAATGTCAACGTTCACTCTTGCCATTTCTTGTTTCAGTTCAGTTCAGTTCAGTCACTCAGTCGTGTCCAACTCTTTGTGACCCCATGAATCGCAGCACNATTGCTAGAAATGCCTGGGGTATAGCCCTTCATGCTTTGGGGCCCGGCTCCTTATTAAACCCAAGGGTATGACAACATTTTCCAAAATGTGATGTTCTTCTCAAGTTTCATTATAACATTTGGGGGAGGACGGGCTGAGAAGAATGTGAGGAATGAACCAACAGGAGCCCCATTTATACGTAAGAACAGTTCCTGTAATGAAAACTGGCATGTGTGGACATCTCTGTGGCAAAAGGCAAAAGTTAATGAAATTGAGAAAAGCATCTTAAGAACTAGGAGAGATAACTTAGAAAGAGGCGGAAACCTTGACCCCCTGCCGTGGTGCCATCGAGGGAAGCTCAGTGCCCACACAGTAAGATGGCTGTGGGAACTGCTTGGCCATTAACCTCTTCTAAAAAAGGCCTTGAATACTTGGTTCATTATACGTCATCTGCCACCACAGTCTGACTTTCTCAGGTCTGCTAGGCTCCCAGCCCAAATTCAGGATTTAGACCGCTCATTGCTGCTAGTTCGTTCCAAACTTTATTAACCAAATAATTTTCTATTTCTGAAAAACAGCTTAAGAAAAACAAAACTTACTTGTGTGAGTTCCTTTCTTCATCTGTGAGGTTAAGTTTAAATACTTCAGGAGATGAAATCGCTTCTGTAATTAGTGGTATCGTTTCGTTACTGTAAAGACACTGAGAATATTTTCAGCACTAGAGGGCAAACGCCGTCAGATGCCCCTCTCTTCCCCGGCAGGCAGGCTGAAGTCCACTGTCAGACAGCTTCCTGTTGTCTTGGAGACATCACTGTCTGCAGCGGGGGATGGTTCCCCCCAAAGACAGACCAACAAGGTTTTATCCAAATAGGAATCTGAGTGCCTTTAAGGCTGTTGAAAATAAAATTCAAAAACAGCATTCATCACTTCTATGGATTTTCACAAAAACAGTGACAGGACTCAGTGGAGGCAGCCATTCGGCTGCAGGGTCATTGTGCTCCCTGGGGTGCCTGCCTCAGGCTGGGGATGCCGGAGGGTTATTGTTTGAATTAAAAGAGAACATATTCTGTAGGTCCTCAGGCAGATGTCACTGTCACTGCTGGGCATCCATCTCCCCAGGACAGAACAAGTCAGGGAGCTGTAGGGGCCAGGGAAGCCCAGGACCCATGGGAGGCCCTGACTGCCCGGCCCTGGGGCTCCTGGTCCTTTGCAGATGTGCTACCTTCTGTGATGGGAAAAATGACAAACACCAGTTGAAAAGAGAGAGAGAGAGAGCGCCGAATCCTAACCACTAGACCACCAGGGAGCGTCACACCAGTTGAAAGGAAACTGGTGTCACTGCTTTTAGCATCAGGCAGGACAGATGCCCCCAGCCCAGCTGTCTGCCTCAAGCAGTTCCCCAGAACATCCCCAGGTCTTGCAGCAAGCATCACACAAGGCACGGGCAGCCAGCGGGCGCTCGCAGCAGTCCTTAGCGCACCTTCCAGACACCAGGGCCACAGGGACCAAAAGCAGCCAGGAGTGAGGGAGCAGAGAACACAGTTCAGGGGGTGTTTGAAAACACCTTGAATAACTGTCAAAACTCATGTTGAACATAGGAATACAGGGTAAACGCTCAGATTGAACAGGCAAAAAGTCAGAGAGTGATGCTCTGATACTGGGGAATCACACAAGTGGGTGACATTGAGCCCGACATTTTGCTGCGTGTCCTTTTCTAAATGTGTTTTGATTCAGTAAAAAGCTTAGAGAGCAGGCACCCTGCTTGTAAGAAGGCGGATCAGCACTCACCACAGCCAGTCTGTCTTTGAACTTGAAATCAGAGCTTCTAAGCATATGATTATGTCACTTGCTCTTAACAGGAAACCAGGGTGACAGAGGAGACAAAGGCTCAGCTGGCGAGGGCCTGGATGGGCCTGACGGAGACCAAGGGCTGCAAGGTACGAGAGCACTGTCGCTGACATCACACGGGCACATCTGGGGGACGAGCACACTCCATCGCCTTCTAACGGCACAACTTCTTTCTCTCGGCAAAGCATTCTTAGAGGCGGGGTCAGAAGTTTCAGTAACCACTTTTATATGGAAAAGCTGAATCAATGAATTGATCACCCTGTGTTGAAGTAGATTCAGTTAGATTCTATTCAACTAAAGCCGTGAGGTATTTCAGTTCAGTTCAAACAGAATTTTCTCTTAATTGACCCATGTGAACCCTGGGTGTTGGCATTTTTCATGTCATATATAAATGCTCTGCCAAGAGGGAGGAGGGCAGCCCCAGCCGTGTTCCCTTCTGCACATTCTGGTGGGGGGGACACATGCTGGGGCCACCTCAACACACACCCATCAGCACCCCCCGGCTCCTACTTTCTCCTCTGCTGACCTCCTCTGCTTCCACCTGCTGTCCACCTGCTCAGGTGCCCCCACACAGTCCACCCCTGTGACTACCACCCTCATCGACAGCACCCCCATCCCTCACCCAAGACCCATTCCTCACACAGCACCGACTGACTCACTCCACACTGCTCTGCTTAGGACAGAACCCCGACTCCCGCACCCTGGGCCTGTCCTCCCCACGCGAGGCCTCTGCCCTCGCTGTTCTCCAGCCTGAGTGCACCTCCCCTGGGCCCCTCCCAGAGTTAGGAAATGAGCTAGAGAAACAGGAGAGTTGGGTTGGCTTAATGGACACTCCACCGATGTCCCATGTCTCCACTCAACTTCCTGGTGGCTCTCAAGGACCACAAGGCGTGCCTGGCATCAGCAAAGACGGCCGAGACGGGGCTCACGGTGAGCCTGGGCTCCCCGGCGACCCTGGCCTTCCTGGCGCCATCGGCGCTCAGGGGCCTCCTGGAATCTGCGATACCTCCGCCTGCCAAGGAGCCGTGATGGCAGCCGTCGCGGAGAAGTCGGGGCCCCGGAGCTCCTGAAACACAGCTTCAGGAAGAGCGAGAAGGCGGTGCCAACTGGGCAGCGGGCTCTGGAAGGGTCGTGGGGACCAGTGGCATCCTGGCATCAGTGGGGACGCTGCCTAGCAAGCCATCCAGCAAGGCCGCCCCTCCCCATCCTCAGCAGTGAGGCCTGGACACCTGGTCCCCGAGATCGTGCTTCATCGAGCTGCTGTCAGAAGTGTTCCGTCTCTACATGAATTTACAATAGTCCCTTCGGCTGTAACGTCATACCTCAGACACAGACCAACATTTCAAAGGGATTGAGGGTGTATACACAGAAGGTTCCGTACAATTCCGAGAAAGAACAGTCAGCAACTTGTTTACATGGCATTTGTGTAGAGACTAAGATAACACTTCAATAAAATTACACATGAAATCTTCAGATTAATGACTGGCCACAGTATTACAAAAACAATAAAGAATTTAATGTACGGTATCCCTTCCATACAAAGGTCTCGTCTGATTTACCTGCTTCTTTTGTGCACAAACTTTTAACTATCTCTGTTGACAGTATTTATTGAAAGTGACTGTATTGCACTAAAGCCTATTGGGATTATCTGTTGTAACAAATAAAGCCACTCATTTGAAAAACTCAGTTCCAAACATTACAGTTTATTACACAGAAAGTAATGACTCTATGAAAATGAGGGCACTGAAGCAATACTACTGTGACAATATTTCATTTATGGACAAAAGTACCTTTAAAGGAGGTCTCTGGAAAATTTCCAGCAAAAAGGTTTGAAAGAGGACTGCATTTTGCAATACAGTTTGGTGCAGCTGGAAATCATTACAAGGGGAAGTGATAAACGAAATAAATAAAATTCCCAAACTACTTATAGTTAAGAACAATTTAACTCGTTCTAGTTGCTAACGGGGTATATCTAAAATGTAAATAAAATAAGTAAAAAGCAATGTACCTTTTAAGACGAAAGAAATTACAAAGGATGTTAATTTTTTTAAGTTATCATGTTAAGAAAACATGATGGAATCAGACAGATAATTGAATAATTACTTACTAATTGTCAAGATGTCTTCGTCCCCAAAAGGTCTAAGAGGACATTAATGGGTAAGTATTTTGTTCTAGATAAATATTTCTACAAAATGGGCTTTCAAAGTCCACATTAGAGTCCCATGAGCTGAGACACGTCCCTCTCAAGTTAGACTATCAGAGCGGAAGTCCAGGGTCCGAGGTAATGTTTGCGTGTCACAAAGGAGCGGCTGTCTACTGCCCAGGAACCAGTGTTCACATTCAGTCACTTGATCTCCATAGCTGGGCTGCTCTGTAGACTCTCCTGAGCAGGACACGTCACCAGGGAGTCTGGTCTGGTCAACTTTAGCCTTCTGCCAGTTTTACCGCAAAATACACTCTCAAATTCCTAAAATCAAGACATGACCATCAATGTACTGTATGCACAGACAGGAAAACTGCTATTTTCAAAAACACAAAAGTTTAACATTAAGAGCTAAACTACATCAAAACATATAGTTAAGGTGTCACAAATATATGTCACATCTTGTAAGGGGATAAAGATGGGGATTCAAACACTTTCCTTGGTTACCTTTACATGTATTTTTATTTCATTTTCCAATAGATTCTCAAAATGCCAGACCATATTGTAAACCCTTCTGATATCCAAAAAAGCACCCGTATTTTTTATTTTGATTGTGGTAACACAAACATAAACTCTACCATTTTAACCATTTGTAAGTGTGCAATTCAGTAGCATTAAGTATGTTCACACTCTTGTGCAAACCATCACCACTCTGCATTTCCAGAACTTTCCACCACCCCACACAGACCCTGTGTACCATTACTCACCCCTCCTGCCAGGGGAATTTACAGTCTCCACCGCGCTGCTGCTAAGTGCTCAGTACTGGGCATGGCGATGGCCAGACTGAGGTGACTCCCCAGTATCCTACTGGCTGTGGGTCAAGTTAATGCCACTCTACCTCTAAATGCTTTAGAAAAGGGCTCAGTTTTCATGGCTGTATCAGTCTCAAGCTCGCAAAAGGAGAAGGCGAGTACAAGCAGACAACCTGAGGCTCACAGGCCTCCAGGAAACAAGAGCTACAGGTCTGTGAGATGCAGAAGGTGGGAAGTCCCACCGGCCACAGCTCGGGCCCGCTCACCAACATGAAGCTTTGCATGTCGTGAGAACGTAACACTCTGTGACAACTTCAGCAGAGAATTTTTTTCCATATAAAGTTTTTCATGTAATATACAATACTGAATAATCTTAATTGGTTTAATATTTCTCCCTGAGATGCCTCAGGAGTCTTCTGGGAAGCTCAGAGTCAGCTAGAGAAGGAAACTTATTACAACCTGTTATCAATAGCAGCTCAATATTCCAGGAAAACTTTGCTCCCTTAACAGAGAGGGAAAACCACATCGAGTCTTGCACCACCTTACTTTTAATAAATAGCAAACTTCTTTTACTTAATTCAATTCAGTCTAATCTGAGCCCATCTTGACCACATGTAAAACACTTCCTTAAGGTTCCTATTCCACAAACCTTCCATCACTTTCTGTTTCTATATTAATTTGTCCTTTATTTTTGCCCATTCAGAAACAACAAAGCTCTGGGACAAAACTATTCTCCCTTTACCCCCTGAACAAAGATATTTCCATTCTTTATATCTTCCTCTCACTGAGAGTGAATATCCTACTTTCTTTACATACCTAAATGCTTCCCTTATTACTTTTATTAGCTTAATTGCATATGTATTACAATTTTAACCCTTAAAAACTTTAATCTCTAGTGAAAACCAAGAAGCAAGTAATCGAACTGTTCTTTACATCAGCATGTTTTGATTGGCAAACTTAAGAACACATTCTGTAAACTCTCAAAGCATATATTTTCCTATGATACAATTTTTCAATTTAATGTGGTACAGGACATGTGTCTAATAAGCCCAAATAACTTATGACTTTTTTTCTCTCTCAGAAGACAAAAGGTGAACTTAGACTTGTCCAGCAATCAATGTTCCAGTATTTCATCTTGATGAAAAATGATTTAGACCTTTAATGAATTTCTGTCACACAACTTAGTTTAGCATAACTAGTTTCAAGTTACCAAAAATCTGGAAAAACTATAATTATTCCTAAAGAGTTCATCGGAAAGCTTTTTATCCCATTTATCTCTATTTTATTATTTATGATAACATTATACAGACATTTCCCATCCAAAGATCACATAGCTTGTATTTCAACACAAAACTTATCAGTTTATAACTATTATCCCATTTTCTATCTCTATTATAAAACTGCCCTAAGCTGTATAATAGTAGAAAAACTAAGGTATCCATTAGCAAGCCATCTTTTCCCTAAATCTAGAGTATTATGGCCAGGCCATATTACAAAGGAAAATCATTTTTTGTACATTTTATTGGTTTGTGACTGAAAGCAGTCCAATTCTGGAGAATGTACCACAAAAGGCTGCATTTGAGAAATGAGCTTGAGTTCCCATGGCTGATACACACACAAGACAAATGCAAATGCACACACACATAGAGCAAGATTCCCGCAGGACAAAAACAAAAGGTGAAGTCCAAGAATTCCCTAAAGGCCCCAAAGGCTTCCTGTTTTAACAACAAACAAAATGCCAATGAAAAGATAGGAAATCGTGACCACCAGCATCATGGGAACTCACACAGCAAACATAAAACTTCCTAACAGTTGGGATAAGCTGAATTTACTTGATTTTAAAAAGGCTCTTTCTCTCTTCCCCTTTTGATTTCTAGTTCTACTACTGAACCCACAACTAAAGTCACAGGCAATGTGAGTTGTGTCTGCTTTTCAAGAACATGATAAGAGGTATAACTTCAGGGTTTCTCCCAGGAATATTTTGATCTCTAAGGGACCTGATATTGAGAAAATATCTAAGCCAGTTTTCTCTGATAGGCAAAAAAGAACCAGTTTCAGAATTTCAACAGTTTCATCTTAACCAATTTTTTCTAGAGTTTGAATGAAGAATGTTGTGGCCATGTGGTGTTTAAAAAAAAAATCACTTTTTTTTTTATAGAAGCATAGTTGAACATTTACCAGTTTTATAAAATACACCCTAGACTATAAGATAGAACAGAGCACTGATCACTCACACTTAATTATTCATGGCTAGTGTTGTCAAATACCAAGCAAATCAACAAGTCAAGGCAAACCTGTCTCTCAAGGCTCAAGTTCCCTAGTCTCAAAAGAGGGAGTTCCTAACTAGTGGCCATCAGAGACAAAGCCACATGACCAAGCCTTATTTAGTCCAAAAGGGAAAATCCCAATGAATGCTCCTCTGCAGCTGAAGTCAACGTGATAGGGAAGAATACTCTGGTGTCACCACACATCAGTTCCATTACTTACCAAAGACGTCTCAACCCACCAACGTGAGCACCTTGTTTTCCTTTACCAGAAGTGCCATGGGCCAAGGACGCCTGGTCGGTGGCAAGGGCATGCCCCTGAGAAAAGGTGCTCAGGCATCTGCTGGACAGGATCCATCTGGGTCACTGAAACTGTCACTGAACCAAATCCGGGTCCACTCGCCCACGCACAGTAAAGCCAATTTACTCACACCAGGGTGTGGTGAAGGCGAGTGTGGTGTTTGTTGCAGATACCAAACATGGAGTTCAGATCTTCTGAGCATTAACACTGATCACTGGACAAGCGTTAAGTTCACCTTCTTTCATTTTCTTTGAGAAAAAAAACTAAAGATGCTCGGGCTTATTAGACACATGTCCTGTACCACATTAAATGGAAAAGTTGTAGGAAAAAGTATGCTTTTAGAGGTTACAGAATGTTTGTATGTTTGCCAATCAAAACATGCTGATATGTGAAGTGCAAGTCGCTTAGTCATGTCTGACTCTTTGTGATCCCCATGAACTATACTGTCCATGGAATTCTCCAGGCCAGAATACTGGAGTGGGTAGCCTTTCCCTTTTCCAGGGGCTTTTCCCAACCCAGGGATCAAACTCAGGTATCCTGCATTGCAGGCGGATTCTTTACCAGCTGAGCCACGAGGGAAACCCAGGAATCCTGAAGTGGGTAGCCTGTCCCTTCTCCAGCGGATCTTCCCAACTCAAGAATTGAACTGAGGTCTCCTGTGTTGCAGGCAGATTCTTTACCAACTGAGCTATCAGGGAAGCCCATGCTGATGTAAAGAAACAGTTCAATTACTTGCTTCTTGGTTTTCACTAGAGATTAAAGTTTTTAAGGGTTAAAATTGTAATACATATGTAATTAAGCTTCTAAAAGTAGTAAGGGAAGGATTTCAATGTGTAAAGCAAGTAGGATATACACTGTCAGTGAGAGAATATATAAAAAATGGAAATATCTTTGTTCAGGGGGTAAAGGGAGAATAGTTTTGTCCCAGGACTTCTGGTCTCTGGATGGGAAAAATTAAAGGACAAACTAACATGGATACAGAAGGTGATGGAAGGTTTGTGGAAAAAGAATCTTAAGGAAAGAGTTTTGCATGTGGTCAAGATGGGCTCAGAGTAGACTGAAATGAATTAAGAAATTTTACTGAAGTTTACTATTAAAAGTAAGCTGGTGCAAGACTCAATGTGGTTTTCCCTCTCTGTTAAGGGAGCAAAGTTTTCCTGGAATATTGAGCTGCTTTTGATAACAGGTTGTAAGTTTCCTCCTCTAGCTGACTCTGAGTTTTCCAGAAGACTCCTGAGGCATCTCAGGGAGGAAATATTAAACTAATTGACATTATTTAGTATGTTAAATTACATGAAATACATTATACGGAAAAAATTCTCTGATGTTGCCACAGAGTATAACTAATCATGACATGTAGTACTGCGCATGGGTGAGCAGACTCAAGTTTGGTTTAACAATTTCTGGTGACCCAGATGGGATTTCCATTGCATCTGGGTGCCAAAATCTGTTACTGAACAGAATTTGGGTCCCCTCCCCTGCACACAGTAAAGCCAATTTACTGACACCGGGTTGTGGTGAACGAAAGTGCAGCATTTATTGCAGGCACCAAAACAAGTTCGGGTCATCTGAGCATAAGCCACGCAGACTCCTTGTTTGGCACCTGCAATAAATGTTGCCCCTTTCTTTCACCACAACCTGGTGTCAGTAGACTGGCTTCACTGTGTGTGGGCGAGTGGACCCAAATTTCATTCAGTGACTTTCAACCTCATCAATTAAAAAACAGTAAGGAAAATAGGAAAGGGAGCCATTGCATATCAAAAGATATTTAAGAGCTATGAACCAATGTTTGGATACTGACTCAAATAAGTCAACTGTAAACAACAGTTGTGAGCCAGAAAAATCTGGACAGGGATTAAGGAAGATGATGATGATGCAGTTGTGCTTTTAACCAGCACTTTCCTTTTTTAGAGACACATTTGCAAATGAAGTGATGTGACATCTGGAAACACTTTAAAATAATTTGGTGAGGGTGGGAGGATGGGGATGAATCGGTGAAATCAAGTTATGCCTGAGGCTGAGCTGTGGGACACAGGAGTTCGTTATTCCAGTCTCTCCATTTTTGTGCGTGTATGCATTTCCATTTTTTGTTTTTGTTTTTTAAAGAACAGCATTCTTACACAATTAAGTCTAGGTTTATAATTTTTATTGTGGTAAAATATATATAACATAAAACTTGTCATTTTTACCATTTATAGATATAAAATCCAGTGGCTTAAGTACATTCACAAAGTTGTGCAATCATCATCATTTCCAGAACTTTCTCATCTTTCCAAACTGAAACTCTGTCCCCATTAAATACTAACTCCCCATCCACCTCCCCCAGCCTCTGGTACCATTCTACTTTTTGACTGTATGAATCGGATGACTTCATATAAGTGGAATCATACAGTATTTGTATTTTTATGTCTGTCTTTTCTCATTCAGCATCCTATTTCTGAGGTCCATTCATGTTGTGAGGCATGTGTTAGAACTTCATTCCTTTTTGTGGCTGAATAGTATTCTAAACCCATTCCAGTACTCTTGCCTAGAGAATCCCATGGACGGAGAGGCTTGGTGGGCTACAGTCTATGGGTTGCAAACAGTCGGATACGACTGAGCGACTTCACTCACTTTCACTTTCACTTCCACCACTCAGATTGTTTCCATCTTCTGGTGACTGTGAATAATGTGGTTATGAACACTGGTATACAAGTACCTGTTCAAGTCCCTGATTTTCTACTCTCATGGGTATTTACAATACCCAGAAGTGGTATTGCTGGATTATATGGTAATTCTATGTTTAACTTTTTGAAGAACCACCAGCTGTACCATTTTACATTCTCACCAGCAATCCCAAAGTTTTCTATTATTTCTCCACATCCTCACAAACACTTGTTATTTTGTTTTGTAATAGCCACACCTAATGGGTGGCAAAGACCCAGATGCTGGGAAAGATTGAGGGCAGGAGGAGAAGGGGATGACAGAGGACAAGATGGTTGGATGGCATCACNTGTTATTTTGTTTTGTAATAGCCACACCTAATGGGTGGCAAAGACCCAGATGCTGGGAAAGATTGAGGGCAGGAGGAGAAGGGGATGACAGAGGACAAGATGGTTGGATGGCATCACTGACTCAATGGACATGAGTTTGAGCAAGCTCTGGGAGATACTGAAGGACAGGGAAGCCTGGTGTGCTGCAGTCAATGGGGTTGCAAAGAGTTGGACACGACTGAGCGACTGAATACCACCACCACCACTTAATGGGTATGAACTAGTATCTCATATCCATTAAAGTGTTTTTGATCTGCATTTCCCTGATCATTAGTGATGTTGAGCATCTTTTCATGTATTTATTGGCCATTTGCTCATCTTACTTGGAGAAATGTCTATTCAAGCCCTTTGCCTATTTTTGAATCGTGTCGTCTTTTTGCTGCTGGACTATAGCAGATTTACACTTCGTGACCACGAAGGGAAGCGTGAGCACCGTGTCTGCCGCCACTGCTCTACCTTCTGAGTCATCTGGAGCTGCTGAGTACTCCACCTGACCAAGCGGCGACCAGGGTGGCCAGCCCGACCAAGGCCACCTCCCATTTGCAACACCACCTACGCTCAGAGGCTATATCTGTACATAAATATACTCTAATTTTCTTCCCAATATTTAAAATATTTTCAATGGATCTTAAAATGAGCCATGGTTTGATCATTTTCTGTATTCTGACACTCCAAGCCGAAATATAAAATATTTGTCTATATTTGAGAAGGTAAGAGTTTACCTTTGAGAATAACTAAACAGAAGTCATCATTTCTCAGATGTAAGAAAGTTCTTCAAGAGATTTTCTAAACAACCTTCACACAGTGAGCTGGGTAGCCATCTTTATTCTCAATAGTTCTGCCGGAAGTAGAGTTCGGGTGTAGCTCAATCCAGACTCTCACACAGCCCCTGGGTCTTGACTCATGGGGACTTGGAGGGACAGTGGGAGAGGAGACAAGTGGACATCTCCTGCCCTCGAGTACACCAAAGGCAAACTATCACTCTGGCTGGCTCAACTAGCATCTATTTCAACAAAACCTGATTGAAATAACTGAGTTCTAAGGGATTTTTACAACTCATCAGACACCTTGAAATGATATCTGGTCAAACTTGATATTCACATTACATTTGTAAGTAGGAGAATGCCAATGATAAAATCTGTATTTTTAGTAGGAAAAAGAAAGATTGTTACAGTTACATGTCAAGAAATTATATCAGGAGGTTAGGAAGAGGAAGAAAACTGGTATCATCCATAGACAGAGAGGAGAGAAAGGCAAAAGGTTAATGAAATCAAGAGGGGTGGCAAACCTCAGGGCCCAGGTGGGAGGGGGTGCCCCAACATTCAGCTGCATGAGACCCAAGGAGACAGGACAGGCCAGTCACAGTGGGAAATGCCATGCGGGCTCTCGGAACAACAGGTGTGACAGACAAGAGGACAAGAAAGGCCTGAACCATATTTCGTAACCTTGACCTAATAAACATACAGAACTCACCAAACACAGAATGCATGTACTTTCCAAGTAAACACAGAATTTTAAAAATTTTGACTACATAAGTGGTCACAATGGAAGTCTCTGCAAGCTGTTAAAAACTGCCATCTTTACAGACCAGAATGTGAGCAATAGGACAGATAAAATAGACAAAATACTATTCTTAAAAAGCAGAGTCTTGGACCTCCCTGGTGATCCAGAAAGGGCTGTGGGATGAATGTATACTGAAATAATCTTGGCAAACTACTTAAGACTTTTATGTATTTTACCTTTAAGAACAAAAATGTTCATGTAAGTGTGAGGGGGGACGTCACTAAGGAAACAGTAACGACACAATGGTTTAGGATTTTCCAGTCTAATTCTCCCCAAAATTGCTACTGATATTACTTCAGCCTCTTTTTTGATGGGTCCTGTAATCCGACACAGAAATAATTTACAAACTCAATGTGATTAAATTTAAGAAATGTTCGGGAAACCTAATACACACAAAAATTAATATGTTTTAAACTNGTTATGAACACTGGTATACAAGTACCTGTTCAAGTCCCTGATTTTCTACTCTCATGGGTATTTACAATACCCAGAAGTGGTATTGCTGGATTATATGGTAATTCTATGTTTAACTTTTTGAAGAACCACCAGCTGTACCATTTTACATTCTCACCAGCAATCCCAAAGTTTTCTATTATTTCTCCACATCCTCACAAACACTTGTTATTTTGTTTTGTAATAGCCACACCTAATGGGTGGCAAAGACCCAGATGCTGGGAAAGATTGAGGGCAGGAGGAGAAGGGGATGACAGAGGACAAGATGGTTGGATGGCATCACTGACTCAATGGACATGAGTTTGAGCAAGCTCTGGGAGATACTGAAGGACAGGGAAGCCTGGTGTGCTGCAGTCAATGGGGTTGCAAAGAGTTGGACACGACTGAGCGACTGAATACCACCACCACCACTTAATGGGTATGAACTAGTATCTCATATCCATTAAAGTGTTTTTGATCTGCATTTCCCTGATCATTAGTGATGTTGAGCATCTTTTCATGTATTTATTGGCCATTTGCTCATCTTACTTGGAGAAATGTCTATTCAAGCCCTTTGCCTATTTTTGAATCGTGTCGTCTTTTTGCTGCTGGACTATAGCAGATTTACACTTCGTGACCACGAAGGGAAGCGTGAGCACCGTGTCTGCCGCCACTGCTCTACCTTCTGAGTCATCTGGAGCTGCTGAGTACTCCACCTGACCAAGCGGCGACCAGGGTGGCCAGCCCGACCAAGGCCACCTCCCATTTGCAACACCACCTACGCTCAGAGGCTATATCTGTACATAAATATACTCTAATTTTCTTCCCAATATTTAAAATATTTTCAATGGATCTTAAAATGAGCCATGGTTTGATCATTTTCTGTATTCTGACACTCCAAGCCGAAATATAAAATATTTGTCTATATTTGAGAAGGTAAGAGTTTACCTTTGAGAATAACTAAACAGAAGTCATCATTTCTCAGATGTAAGAAAGTTCTTCAAGAGATTTTCTAAACAACCTTCACACAGTGAGCTGGGTAGCCATCTTTATTCTCAATAGTTCTGCCGGAAGTAGAGTTCGGGTGTAGCTCAATCCAGACTCTCACACAGCCCCTGGGTCTTGACTCATGGGGACTTGGAGGGACAGTGGGAGAGGAGACAAGTGGACATCTCCTGCCCTCGAGTACACCAAAGGCAAACTATCACTCTGGCTGGCTCAACTAGCATCTATTTCAACAAAACCTGATTGAAATAACTGAGTTCTAAGGGATTTTTACAACTCATCAGACACCTTGAAATGATATCTGGTCAAACTTGATATTCACATTACATTTGTAAGTAGGAGAATGCCAATGATAAAATCTGTATTTTTAGTAGGAAAAAGAAAGATTGTTACAGTTACATGTCAAGAAATTATATCAGGAGGTTAGGAAGAGGAAGAAAACTGGTATCATCCATAGACAGAGAGGAGAGAAAGGCAAAAGGTTAATGAAATCAAGAGGGGTGGCAAACCTCAGGGCCCAGGTGGGAGGGGGTGCCCCAACATTCAGCTGCATGAGACCCAAGGAGACAGGACAGGCCAGTCACAGTGGGAAATGCCATGCGGGCTCTCGGAACAACAGGTGTGACAGACAAGAGGACAAGAAAGGCCTGAACCATATTTCGTAACCTTGACCTAATAAACATACAGAACTCACCAAACACAGAATGCATGTACTTTCCAAGTAAACACAGAATTTTAAAAATTTTGACTACATAAGTGGTCACAATGGAAGTCTCTGCAAGCTGTTAAAAACTGCCATCTTTACAGACCAGAATGTGAGCAATAGGACAGATAAAATAGACAAAATACTATTCTTAAAAAGCAGAGTCTTGGACCTCCCTGGTGATCCAGAAAGGGCTGTGGGATGAATGTATACTGAAATAATCTTGGCAAACTACTTAAGACTTTTATGTATTTTACCTTTAAGAACAAAAATGTTCATGTAAGTGTGAGGGGGGACGTCACTAAGGAAACAGTAACGACACAATGGTTTAGGATTTTCCAGTCTAATTCTCCCCAAAATTGCTACTGATATTACTTCAGCCTCTTTTTTGATGGGTCCTGTAATCCGACACAGTAATAATTTACAAACTCAATGTGATTAAATTTAAGAAATGTTCGGGAAACCTAATACACACAAAAATTAATATGTTTTAAACTATTTATTCTTTGAATATAAAGAGACAGTTAAGTTCTTTTGGTTGCTGTAAACACTATAATCATATCTGAATCAATCATATGAATAATAATTCACCATTTACAAGGTACACAGAGCCAACCATTAAATTCATTTTTTTAAACATAAAAGCTTTATTTTATTACAATAAACCAAGTATATTGCTAAAAAATAATGTTAAAAAATAACCAGAATAACCACATTATAAATAACCATAAATGATCCAATTAGCACAAATCTAACATAGGTATGGCAATTAAAAATATACAATGAAAATAAGGAACTTGATGAAATTACAAAACTCACAAGATCGAAATGCACATGGGCACAGGAGAGGAAATGGAGAAGACAAACTCTCAGCACTCAGCCTGAGAGGCTGGCTGTCAGGGGGGCATGCTCAGGCCCCCAGGATCTAGACACAGGAGGCTCTTTCTAAAATGGCTCCCTGTTTATTACACCAATGTCAGCTCAGTTCTCTTATTAGACTTATGCTCGGTCAACAGCAGCACGACAGCTGGGACCAGGAGCAAACCTAGGGCGCTCTCCACTAACAACTTGCCCCTACCTCGAGTTCTGAGGCAGGTACCTGGACCCAAGGTCCCCCAAGGCAGAGCACAGGAGCCACTGCCAGGCACGTTCTCTCATCTGAAACCCCAAGGAAGGGGGTGGGTGGGACCCTCACTAACATCCAGCATTAGGTCCCACCAGGAGCCAAGCTGGCTCTCAAGGTATCAATAGCTCTTCAGCCCCAAGAGACAGGGTCAAGGTTGAGGCACTCGCTGTACCAAGAAACTGAGATGCTTGCCACAGGCCCCCGCTTAGTCCTCCATCACCCAGGCCGAAGGGTCTCTCTGCTCTGCCTTCTCAACATGTTTGTTAACCAGACTGTTTGATTATTTTTGACACTGACTTGCCTCTTTTTGTTTCTATTTGTGCTTTATCTCTTTCACAAAAATTTCTGAGGGCAAAAATTCACACCCTACAGGCCTGTCTCTGAAACCCCATTGAGCCCCCAAACAATTCACTGTACAGAGCAGGTGTCTCCTTGCTAGCTGACAACTGACAATGCAGGCTTACGCTCTGCGGTTAGTGGACAAACCCAGGCTGTACTTTGTATTTTGATAATAGATAATTCCATCATTAACAAGCAGGGCGTTACTCACACTGGACTCAGTATCTGATGTTAAAGTCCAGGAAACAAAGGACAGTTTGGGACATCTTCGAGGAAAAGGATAAATAGCAATACTGATCCATTTACAGGATTGAAAGTCTCCTGGCCTAGATACTAACCTTTTTAAGAGAATCTCCATGCCTTTCCTGAATATATTTCAGGAATGCTGTGGTCCATTGCAGAGTCGTGGCCTTATCGGTCTCAGCATTGCAGAACGGGACTAAAAGGTTCAACTCGTCACAGCAAATGCGGATTCTGCGCCTATGATTAAAACCCAAATTAATAACATTGAAAAGCTGACGCAGAACAAGGGAATAAAGTGAATGCCCATGTTCCTCAAGGAATTAGCTCCCAGCTCAGCCATTGAGAACTACGAGCAGCTCCTCCCCCACCTAGGATCCCCTCTGCAGCACCATGCCCCCTTGGGGGCCAACTCAGCCTTGTCGTGCTCCCTGGAGAGTCTCCCCTCTTTACTTCTCCTGGGGTACATGCAAGGGCCAGCTCCAAGCCTCTAGAGCAAGGATGGACCCAAAGACCCCAAACCAGAAACAAAATTGTGTATGTGCTTCTTCTGGGCAGAATGTTCTTTCACTCAACACGCATTCACCTGCCCGCTAGGTGCCAAGGAGCTCACACAAGCTAGGTTTCACAGCACTCATTCTTCAAGGGGTCCCAGTTCATTTAGGACACAGACTACCAGCCTGTTAATGTCCCCAAACCTGGTCTTTTTAGAGATGATTTACATAACTGGAGCCTTACTCTTAGACTCTTTTTAACTTTCACGAATTACATTCAGTGCTACACGAGCTGATGTGGAACACCTTATACAACATGGCCCTTGTTGCTCATCTTCCCGTGTGTACACTCAGAATGTAAGAGAAACTTTGCAAGGTAGTAACAGTGGGAAGTCACTAGATGCTTTGTAACTGCAGGCACCCAACCTCTCAGCTTGTTTGATGCTGGCGTCCCACTTCAAACACCTATTTCATACACAAGGAACTTAGGAGGAGATGAGAAGAACGAGAAGGTCGTTAAACTAGGAAATGGCAGAGGAAGAATTCAAACTTTCAATGTCAACAGGTAGTAGTAAGTAAAAGGCTTTTTGTCAGATGGTAGGTACTCGGTAAATGTTTATTAAATACATGTCAGAATGGGAACAATGCCCATTATAATTCACAGTGAGTTCAGTTATGTGTGGATGCATATTTAGGGAAGGTGTCTAGCTGCCTAGCTTTAATATTTCCCTTTAAAAAGAAATAAATTGCCTTAGTCCAACACTGTAGGTTCAGAGATGAACATATGTCTTGCCCAGTGTTCTAGTTCTTGAGCCTAAAACAGAAACTGGTACAGTACTCAACAAATGACTAAGTTAATTAACTATATGTGAGGGAATCATCATGTAAAAACCCAGCTGCAATGGAAAATGTAACCACCTTTGGATCTATGCACAACAGCACAAATAAAATCAACAGATAAAAACAACTCACATAAGCTGTAACCTCCTCCTTCTCCAACATTCTTAGAAGAACCCAACAAAACTGAGTGACTGTGACCAGTGACCCTGGCCAGCACCTTGAAACTCAGATTTGGGGTATCCCACCACCACCAGTCACCACCCTGTGACTAAGCCGTGGGTGAAAACAACACGGCTTATGTCAAATACCAGCTTTCCTTCCGGAGGTCTGGGATCTGCCTGCAGCCAATAAGGAAGGCCCCCACAGTCAGCTCCGTATAGTAGGATCCCAGGGCCCCAAGTCTCTCAACCACTCTCCTGGCTGGGGACACACCCCCATGGCTTGCGGCTGACAGGCATCCTGAGTGGCTTCACTCGGAGGGGTTCCTGGGAGCTGGTGCCTGGTCCCCTGGCCATCTCCCCACACACCCCTGCTGGCTCTGCTGGATTCTTTGTCCAAAATAGACCAGAGCCACGAGTGTTCCCAGTGAATCATCAAGCCTGGGGGTCGTTGTGAGTACTACCACCTCACAAAACACAGTGGTCACTGACTCCTGCTGGCTCTCTCTCCCTTTGAATACAGAAATGGCTACACCACCGTTTCTACAAAAGGCTGCCTGCCACCAGCACTGCCCACCACCTGCTTGGCGCCTGAGACAACCCTGTGCTGCCGACGTTCAGGCCTTACCTTCGGTCTCTTTCCATGCGGTTGTGCCTCTCCCTGCGTTGGGACCGGCCCCCCTGCGGCCCACTCTGGGTCTGCTCACCGAGGGTGGCCTGGGATGACTCTGCTGACTGCCAAGCACCCTGTGCCACCGTGGAGCTTTCGCCCACGTTCTGAATCTCTCCAAGGGCTCTTCGTTCTACATTTGTGTCCAACTGACGTATCCTACTCCGATTCCTCTTATTTATGGCTTGTTTACATAGCGCTTCTTCTTTGCAAAAGAAGGAAAAAGTGGTATTTTAATTTTTCAGTTCTTAACTTACCCTCATAAATGCTGAATATATTTTCAGTATTTTCAATCCAAGATGTAAACATGAATGGGTAAGGAGCACACAGAACCGAACAGGAAGCCTCAGAAATTCCACAGGGGCAGCTGGCACAGAGCTCCATGTTCCAAACTATAAAACTGAACATAAACCAAATTAAAATGCACTGAGTATTATGTGATCAATAGAGCTTGCCAAAGGTCTCTCCTTTAAATCAAGAGGCATTTTAACTGTCATCTCTGAATAGAGAAACCAAGAAGCTGTTTGATTTTCCTGATATTCAGGATGGAATCTGGGTTTTTTTTTAACCCAGAAATATTTTCTCCAAAAGATTTTCTTGATATGCAATTATTCTAAAATGAAAACTGATACTATAACTGCAATGCTCAGAAGAGGACAAAACCTAAGTGGTTTAGGGTTAAACATGCCCTCACCTTACAAATGAGATTCCTTCCCCTACAAAACCAGTAATCACATCACAGCTGTGACTTGTGCTACAGAAATCTGTCAATTTCCCATCAAACAGGGGTCTAACAAATACAGGTGGTGATGAGCATTCCCAAGGTGCCATACAAAGTCAAATCTTCTACAGTGACAGAATTGCTGAACACAAATTTCAGAATGGGGATAACTTTTTAAAAGACATAGAGGGGAATTCACAAGAATTGGTGATATTTTGTTTCTTAAGCAGAATAGTCAGTACAGGAACTATTTTAATATTAACCTTTGTACCTTACAAATGTTAACGTATACTTTCACATACAACGTCACAATGACCAGGAAAAATTAATCACTGATGTGGGAGAAAGCAGGAGCACTCCATCACTATCCTGTCTCTATCAGCTCTCAGAAAGCACATTGTGTGAGCTGTGTTATTGTTGGATAACTTGAAAAAGAATGTTTCCCAGGAAAAATGGATTGAGAGTTAACGTCAGAGGTAAGCAAAGTTTGTCTTCAGCAGTTTCTTTATGTCTAAAATTTTCTGAATCACCTTATGGCCTCTTGCTCCCAACTCAATCCTTTGCCCATCTGCAGACTGTCCCCACCAGGGCTTCCCAGGTGGTGCTACTGGTAAAGTATCCGCCTGCAATGCAGGAGACGTGGGTTCGATCCCTGGGTCAGGAAGATACCCTAGAGAAGGAAATGGCAACCTGCTCCAGTATTCTTGTCTGGGAAATCCCATGGACAGAGGAGCCTGATGGACTACAGTCCATGGAGTCGCAAGTCGGACACGACTGAGCGACTAACCCACCACCACTCAGTTCAGTCGCTCAGTCGTGTTCGACTCTTTGCGACCCCATGAATTGCAGCACGCTAGGCCTCCCTGTCCATCACCAACTCCCGGAGTTCANCCACCAGGCTCCCCCATCCCTGGGATTTTCCAGGCAAGAACACTGGAGTGGGTTACCATTTCCTTCTCCAGTGCATACAAGTGCAAGTGAATTTGCTCAGTTGTGTCCAACTCTTCGTGACCCGTGGACTGCAGCCCACCAGGCTCCTCCATCCATGGGATTTGCCCGGCAAGAGTACTGGAGTGGGGTGCCATTGCCTTCTCCGTTGGTTTCAGCTAGGGTGTGCAAATCTTTTCTCCTTGCATACCTGGGCAGATTTTGTGTGGTGATTGCTCCCAGCTGAGGCCTGCTTGGATGACCTTTGTTGGAAACAGTCCTCCCTGGATCAGTATCTCATAGATGTAGGTCCACATAATCCAAGTTCGTGGCATGCATCTGCTACAGGGTAATCCTTTTTGGAGCTGCGGGTAGAGTTTGGGGTACTAGTCGGGTAGAGATAATCTGGATCATCCAAATAGAATATTAGGTCTCTTGAGTGAACTGCATGATTCAGTTAGGAAAAAGAACTGGGGGTCCCAGAGCCTGGATGCTAGCCGTGTCTCTGATAGCTCTATGACCTCCACGGGCCACTTTCCTCTCCATTCCTCAGTCTCCATTTGTGTGAAATGGCATCATCGAACTAGAAGAGTTCTGCCAGTCTGACCCTTGGCTTCTACTTGGAGAAATTAAGACAAATATTAGAACTTTGCTTGAGTTCTGTCCTTTGTGAAGGTTGAGTTTTGTTTTCCATTTCTTCTGGCTGGGTCTTTTTCTGAAAATAGAGCAGAGTGGCCTTCATTCACCCATGTCAGCTTTGGGTGAGAGAGAGGGTGTGTCACATGACCCAGTGCTCATTACCCTCCAGCCACCACAAGAACCAAGTTCAGATCAAAGTCAGGTTGATTCTTCCCACAGCTGCCTTAGAGGAAAGGTTACAAGTTCTGGTGAGAGGGTTCCAAGTGGCCTGCTATCTTCTATCGGTGCTCATTGCCCAAGGTGAGAAGTGTAGATCAGAGCCCTAGAATAAAGCTGGACTCCCCCAGGCCAAAGAGTAAGCTACTGACCTTGGTCTAAAAAAGCTGGCAGAGACAGGACAAGAGAGGGCATGCGGTAGGAAGGCCAGTTTAGGGTAGGGAGGTTTTTGTTGAAATGTCACCTCCTCAGATGATCAGATCTGTACCTCTCCCAACAACTTCCTTTTCTAGAGGTGACTAGAGGTGTTCTAGTCACAATCTGTAATGATTGTTGTTGTTTAGTGGCTCAGTCATGTCTGACTCTGCAACACCATGGACTGCAGCAGGTCAGGCTTCCCTCTCCTTCACCATCTCCCAGAGTTTGCTCAAACTCATGTCCATTGAGTCAGTGACACCATCCAACCATCTCATGCTCTGTCGTCCCTGTCTCCTCCTCCTCCTTTGTAATGACACATTTAGCCGGTTGGGCTTCCCAGGTGGTGCTAGTGGTGAAGAAAATGCCTGCCAATGCAGGAGACATAAGAGACACAGGTTCAGTCTCTGGGTGGGGAAGATCCCCTGGAGGAAGGCATGGCAACCCACTCCAGTATTCTTGCCTAGAAGAATCCTGTGGACAAAGAAGCCTGGTGGGCTACTGTCCATGGGGTCTGCGTGGAGTCCTTGGGTTTTTTCCAACCAAGTTTGAAATCTCAGGCAAGTGGTTCAGCCCTCTTGGGCCTTAGCCTCTCAGAGCATTGGGCTGGATGATCACTAAGGTTTTGGCCAAATATGATCATTCTACGTTCATTCAGGAAGTAACAACTGAGTATCTCTGTGTTTCAAAAACTGTGCCACAAACTAGGAATACAGCAAAGGACANTGCTGGACTTGTATGAGGATGTTGTGACCCCATATATGATTTTCTTTAAGGAAGGTTTCGAAATGGAAACATGTTAACAAGTTTGGCTGTGACTTTGGATCTAGCACCTATCTTCCTAACTGGCTGGCGGCTGCTTTTCATCTACCAGGACTGAGTTCAACTTGAGCTCTTTATTCTGACATTGATTTATTTGGAGTAGAAGCATTATTTTTGAGGGAGGGGGAAAAAACAGCACATCATGTAGGTTGTCTAAAAATAAAGTTCATATAAATTTAAAAAATAATACATTTCTCACTAGGTCTTTTGAGGCTTAAGAATTAATTTACATAAAGCATTAAAGCCATTGTCTGGTGAATAGTAAGATGCCCAATTAACACTGACCACTAAGTCCATTGAAAAAAGTCTCTGGAGGCCTTTTGGACACCGGTAGATGATGGTGGTGCAGGCTGTTCTGATTGGGACATCAGGCATTCCCTATCTCTTCCCTTCATCTCAGATGGTGCTTTTGAGAATCACATAGCAACCATTAACTGTGTGAGTCATTGCCTATGAATTTACACTTATGTGTCTGTGGAGAGCTATAGGTCAGCTAAGTGGCTCTGCTTCCAGAGGTTGGATGGCTACTAGCTATGGTACTTCACCATAGCTAGTGAAGTCTGGCATGCTCTCAAAAAACTAGTCTAGCTAAGGTTTATTTATATGGGTCTCTGAAATTTCTNAGCCTTAAAATTGTGTTAGAATATTTGGGGGAATTCTCTGGTGGTCCAGTGGTTAAGACTTAAGGCTTTCACTGCTGAGGACCCGGATTCAGCCCTTGGTTAGGGAACTAAGATCCAACAAGCTGCACAATGTGGCCAGAAAATATAATTTTAAAAAAATTTTTAATTGTTTAAAATTTTTAAGTTACATTTTTAAAAATATGATAGACTGAGTGAAGCATACTGCGCTTTCTAACATGGGTGACCTTATCCAGTCGATTGAAGATACGAAGAGAACAAAAAACTGGCCCTCCTTCAAATCAGAGGAAGACCCTCTGTCAGGCTGGGATATTGATTTCTGTTTTCTCGCCTTTGGACTTGAAGTAACAGCTCTTACTGGGTCTTGAGCGTGCTGACCTTTGAACTGGGGCTGCATCATCGGCTCTGCAGCTTGCCTGTTGTGATCTGGAGAGTTGTTATCCCCATAACCACACGAGCCAATTCCCCATTGTCACGTGAGCCGATTCTGTATGCTAACCCTCTTCTCACACNTTTCAGTCCTATATGAAGAGATACTGGTGCCTAAAGGATGGATTTACTACTATTTTTTCACAAGAGTGAAGGTGAAAGGGTTCTGAACACACAGAGCCATAAATCACACTTTCACAATCCAGAAAGCAGTCCAGTATGGCTGGAACTTAATGAGAGAGAAAAAGTAACTGGAAAAGAAGTTGAAGCTGAAGGTATTAGTCAAAGAAAAGGCTCAGAAAGCCTAAGTGAAAACAATGAGGAGGACCCTGAAGGCTTTGAAACAGGGGATGATCGTATCCTCTTTGCTCTCCATGCAGAAGAGATGGGGGAAGAGATAGTAGTGAACTTGGGGAGCACCTTAAAGGCTATTTTATTCTAGGTGAAAGATAATGTTGACTTCATCCTGGGTCTTCTAATGGAATTAGAAGTGTATTTCGTGATGGACTAGCTATGGATTTGGCTGGAAGGAGAGAGAAGGAAATATCAAGTATATCCCAGAGATAAGAATATGTTGTTTGTGTGGCACATTCTCAGTTTTTAATAAGACCAAGTATGGCCTGGGAAATAGAGTTTGGATAATCCTAGAGAAATACCGACCTTGACCCAGGTATAATGATAATTTTGAAACAGAGCTTGTTTCCAGGAGTCAGGAAGAGTGCATTTTGGGAAGTAGATTATGATGTTAAAAAGAAATCATAATAGATGGCAACTTTAGAAGCTGTGGTGTCAGAGGAAGCCTACTGAGAGGACCAGGTTTAGAAATTCCAGCCAGAAGGTAGAAAGGCAGACAGGCAGCATCTGAATTTCCTCCTCAGACCAGGCAGCAGACCTTTAACAGGGCAAGATTACAGCCCCTGCCATTGTTTCAGGAGATAAGTAAACCCAGAGGATATAAAATACTGGGTAAGTAACCAAGAGAGGGATTTGCGGCCCCAGGAGAAAACACAGTGCCCAGTTGTTGTAACTCACATGTAAGAACGAAACAAAGGGAAATTTTTCAAAACTATAGCATGACAAGTGGCACAGGTGACAGAGGTTACTGTCAGAAGCTTGGGCTAGAAGTCATTAGAACAGGCTTGTTCTGGAAACTGCAGTGTTGTGGGTGGGGGTTAGGAGACACCAGTTGTAGGAAAATGGGAAATAAGCTGATAGGGACCTATAGGTAAAAAAAATGTTTCATTTTAAATCACTGGGTGATGATAGTGTCTTGCAACTTATTGGAGTAAATGCTACAGAAACCTAAAATGTTGTAAAGATTTGTGCTGTGCATTTAAAGTAATGAGCATGAGCATCAGAATCAATTCTGTTAGCAATGCTTGATGAAGTCTTCCCAAAATCCAAGTATGATATCCATAAAAATACTAATGTATTCATAACCCCCAAATCAAGACAACCAGTATTATCTTTACAAATTGCAATTTTCTTTGAACTTAAAAAGGAAGCATAAGTAATGAGTGATACTTTGCCTTTGGAAGGAAGTAGTCTCCAGAGAAACAGAGCTAGTAGGTTAGATAGACATAGATACATAGACTGATTGTAGGGAAATGTCTCATGAGATTATAAAGGTTGAGAAAACTCACAATCAGCCATCTTACAAGGCAGGGATCCAGAAAAATAAGCAGTGTAATTCAGTCTAAATGTGAAGATCCAAGACTCAAGGGAAGTTGGTGCTGTAAGTCCCACTCCAAGAGTAAGAGAAGATGAAATGAGATGCCCCAGCTCAAGCACTGAGGTAGAAAAGAAGGGGCAAATTCCGCACTACTCTTTTATGTCCTATTNAATGTGAAGATCCAAGACTCAAGGGAAGTTGGTGCTGTAAGTCCCACTCCAAGAGTAAGAGAAGATGAAATGAGATGCCCCAGCTCAAGCACTGAGGTAGAAAAGAAGGGGCAAATTCCGCACTACTCTTTTATGTCCTATTCTGGTCTTCTGTGTATTGGATGATGCCAACTATGGGAAACCTTATCTACTCTACTGAGTTCACAGATACGGATGATAATCACATCTGGAAACAACCTCCCAAACATGCCCAGAAATAAATCAGCATCTCCTGATCCAGGCAGGCTGACACATATAATCAACTAACTATCACAACTAACTATAATCACTAACTATTTAATGTGTAAATCTAAAGGTCATTTGCCTTTGATCTAGGTCTCAATGCCCAATGTCTGCATTGGCCACAACACTAAACTAATTTTCCTGTAACATGAAGGAAAGAGCTGCTTTCTAGAATATACAAAACCACTCAGTTCAGTTCAGTTCATTTCAGTCACTCGGTCATATCCAACTCTTTGTGACCCCATGAATTGCAGCATGCCAGGCCACCCTGTCTATCACCAACTCCCGAGCTTTACTCAACTGATGTCCATTGAGTCTGTGATGCCATACAACCATCTCATCCTCTGTAGTCCCTTTCTCTTCCTGCCCCCTCCCAGTATCAATCCCTCCCAGTATCAGGGTCTTTTCCAGTGAGCCAACTCTTCACATGAGGTGGCCAATGTATTGGAGTTTTAGTTTTAGCATCAGTCGTTCCAATGAACACCCAGGACTGATCTCCTTTGGAATGGACTGGTTGGATCTCCTTACAGTCCAAGGGACTCTCAAGAATCTTCTCCAACAACACTGTTCAAAAGCATCAGTTCTTCAGCTCTCAACTTTTTTCACAGTCCAAATCTCACATCCATATATGACCACTGGAAAAACCATAGCCTTGACTAGATGGACATTTGTTGNTGGGACAAGAAAGAGCTGCTCAGGCAGTAAAGTCCAACCAAACTCTGTTCCTGATTATTCAAGTCAAAGAACGGACCACCCCCCCCCAACCCCACCTTTTAAATTACACTTAATTGATTTATTTCCTTTCTTTAGACTGGTAAAATTTAAATCTTTTAAACTAAATGTTATTTAAAATTCAACAGTTTCTATTCAGATGTTGCTTTTAATCATGTTTTTTGGGAAAGAAAAAGTGTAAGGCAATATATAAAAACTGAGCAAAACTAAGAAGTGTTTTGTTTCCTGGTTGAAATTTGTAATTCAAATTTCTTTGTGACGGAGAGAAAGATGCATCTGTTAAGTTTGGCATTTCTCAACCATCCAGAGGTTAGCTGACAGCCATGCACAGAAACCCATGGCCACCAGATCCGAACCCTGGGAAAACAGACTCTGGAAACAGACACACAGGTGAGATGTCAGGAAAGGTATGGCTCTAACAGCCACTAAACTCCCCCAGAATTTACAACAGTCAAGTTATTAGAAAAGATAACTTTATAATCTGAAAAAGCAATATGCTTTTGTAGGTACGTTCCCATTTCAGGACATTTAAATGGAAATGTTAAGAGTTCTTAGTTTTTTGTTTCTAAAAAAGCATAGGAATTGTAAAGGTGTGAAATTTTGTAAGAAACCATTATACACAAAATTACAGTAGCATTTCAAGTCCATAAAATTCTATTTGCGCAGGAGCCCCCAGTCCTTTGCAAGACCATCTGCTCAGCAGGGAATGCGGCTCCCGCAGGGCCCTATGTCTGGGCAGTGGGGGCAGCAGCCCGAGGGGTCTCGGTCTTGGGGTCCCGGGGCCGCTCCGGGCTCCGGCTGCGGTCCCTCCGGCGCTCCCGCTCACGGGCCTTGTCACGGTCGCGGTCCCTGCTGCGGGACCTCTCCCGGTCACGCCTGCGGTCACGGTCCCGGTTGCGGCTCCGCTCTCGGCCCCGGTCCCACTCGCGTCCCTTGTCCCTGCCCCCGTTCCGCTCGCGGCTCCTGTCCCAGTCGCGGCCAGCATCCTTGTCACGGTGGCGGTCCCAATCTCGGCCGCGGTCCCAGTCCCGCTCGCGGCTCCAGGTTCGGCCGCGCTCCCGCTCCCAGGGCTTCCCACGCTCCCTCTCGCGCCGCCGGTCATCCAGGGCCCGGCCTGAGCGGCTGTCAGGCGGCGGGGCCTCGGGTTCCTCTTGGGCCTTGTCGCGGGGCCGCCCCTCGAAGGCCGGGCCTCTGTACTCGTGGCCCCGGCCCCCCTCGCGGAAGTCGGCCTCTGGGCCCTGGGCCGGTGTGGCCGACGGTGTAGGAGGGTGGCTGGGCAGCTCCAGCAGTGGCCTGGGCGTTGGCTTGGGGCCAGGAGGAGCTGGGCCCTGGAAGTGGAAGCGAGGCGGCACCGGCTCACTCTTCTCTGGGAATGGGGCGCCCCCCCGGGGCCCCCCGAAGGGCATGGGTGCAGGTGCCCTCTGGCCGGAGAACCGGGGCGGCGAGTGGACCCGCTGCTCTTCAAACTGCTGAGGCTGCATCCCCCTGGGTCCAGGAACGAAGCCAGGCGCTTGGCCTCTGGGGCCTTCAAACTGCCCAGGGTGCGGCCCCCTTGGGCCCACAAAGTGGCCGGGTGGGGGTCCTCGCTGACCTCCGAACTGAGAGGGAGGAGGGCCGCCTCGGGGTCCCTTAAACTGCGACAGCAGAGGCCTCCTCTGGCCCCCAAACTGGAACGGCGTGGCACCCCGGCCTCCTGGGAATGGGGCCTGCTCAGGTCCTTCGCACTGGGCAGGGCCACCTGAGGCCTCGCCGTACAGGGCGTCCGGGTACTCTCTCTTCTCCCCGTGTGCATCCTTGCGCTCTTCCAACGGAGGCGGCCCTGCTCCCCGGGGTCCGCCCAGGTGGGACGGGGAGGGGCCCCTGCCATCCCCATAGGGAGGTGGCCCATGTGGCCCTGAGAACAGGGAAGGGATGGGCCCCTTCTGAGGCCCGAATCTGGCCGGTGGAGGCCCTCCTCTTGGCCCATCGTTATTAGTGTTCTCTTCTGAGAATGGAGGGACTGGCCCCCGAGGAGCCGGGAAACTGGGGCCATGAAGGCCTGACATCCCGAAAGCACGCGGCGTAGGCTCCCTCTGGCCCTGAAACTGGGGTGGAGGTCCCCCTTTCTGCGCCAAGGAGGGGAACACACCAGCCCCCTCGCCTGGCCTGGCCTGGGGCTCTCTGTCTCCTTCAGTGTCAGTGGCCAGGGCGTCACTTTTCTCGGCAAACTGAGCATTTCTCGGGTCATCGTACTGGGAGGAGCCCATGGGGTTCTCCTGAGGCGCATACATGGGCCCTGAGAAACCAGGAAGGGGGAAGGCCTGGCCCTCGCTCTGCGGAGGGTAGAGAGGCTGGAAGGAGGCGCCCGGCGGTGTGGGCAGTAGTACCTTCCGGGCAGGTCTGGCCACGGCATCCAGGCCAGCCATGCTCTCTGGCCCGAGGCTTTCTGCGGGCTCACGCAGGGGACCATCCTGTTTGGCCGGCGGTGGGGCCTCTTCACCCGGAGTCCACAGCGGAGGGGCCGACTCAGGTTCCTCCTGGGCTGGCAGCAGTCCTGGACCAGCAGAGGCCCCTCCGGGTGCTTCTCTGGCCGGTGGGGCCCTCAGAGCAGCCTCGCTCTCATTGCTCTCCACGGCCAACCGCCGGGCCTGCCGGGGGTCCCTGCTCAGCCGCGCCTCGGCGCTTGGGCCGGGGGCCTGGCTGGTGGTGGGGCCCGGAGCCGGCTTGACCACAGCCTGTGGTTCCTGTGAGAATAGCTCGGCCTTGGGCAGTGTGGCCTTTGGAGGCGGTGACATCAGTGCATCCGACACGGAGAAGTGGGCCATGGAGGCCCCGACGGCGGCCCGCTGCTGCCTGAGCGCCTCTTCCTGCTCTTCCACCTGCCGCTTCTGCTCCTCGATCTGCTTGTTGAGCTCTTCAATCATCTTCTGCTGTTCCACCAAGGAGGGGGCAGAGAGGCCAGGAGCGCCACGTGTGTCTACACACATTCTGTTGGGCAGGTCATCGATGGTCACTTTGGCTTCCTCTAAGATCGTCTCATCCTCGGGGTCATAGGCCACCTCCTCCCGCTCAGCTGCCTCAGGGGCCTCTTCTGCATCCTGGTGCCTGGCCCGGTCACTGGGGGGAGTGTCCAGGGCTCTCTCAGGACCATACTCTTCCTCAGGGTCATACGGCCTATCGTCCTCCTCCTCCTCCAGGGCTCTGTCTTTGGAGAGCTGACCGAACTGCTGGACGATGGGGTCCAGCAGGGGTGCTGCCGTCAGCCCCCCATCGGTCTTGGCTTTGGAGTCCTGGTGGGGGGCTGGGGCCGACTCCACAGGCTCTTTGGAGAGGGGGTCAAAGGACTTCTTCTTCCCAAAGAGAGTCTGCAGGATGTGTTCCAGGGGCGAGGCGGTCTTTGAAGTAGAAGAGACAGAGGAAGCAGCCGCTGGAGCTGCTGCCGCCGTCCCGGACGGTGCTGTGGCTCCTGGTTTGAGGGTCGACAGTATTTTCAACACAGAAG
>SJYV01039046.1:857938-873356 GCA_006410875.1 Neotragus pygmaeus | reverse complement strand
GGGTGGGGGAGAACCCGGGGGCGTGGTGCTGACAGCCGCGTCCCCTGGGCAGAGCTGGTATTTGGGAGGCCTCTTCTCCGGTGGCAGGGCAGCAGGCACTTTGGGGTGGACAGGCTCCACCTCGTCCTGTGTCAGCAGGCGAGCCCGTTTCTCCTCCGTCTTGTCTAGCTCACCAGCACCTGAGGGCCGCTTTGTTTTCTGACAGATCACTAACCCGAGGATTATGTTTGGACGTGGTGACTCGAGACCTAAAAAACAAGAGTTGTGAGAATGTGAGAATCGAAATCAGCCCTTGTCCTTGAGAGGTAAGCTTTACTGTGGGCAGGGAGGGGGAGGAGATTCTGTGGCAAGATAAAATCAAGTGTTTGGAGAGTTACTGTGACAGATGCAGACTGCACCAGGACTGCACTGCACACTTGCCCGGCCTAACGCTCCACAACCCATGAACCGGGGGCCTGATTCACAGACACGTTCATCCTAGTGGCTGGAATTCTACAGGTTTCCGATTCCCAATATGTTAATGGTCTGGGGCGGGTGAGACAGAAGCACCCGCCCCAGACCATTTAACATATTGGGAATGAAACCTATATGGCCCACAATGTTTCCTAAAATACTGAGCTCTGTTCTTTCATTTGTCTCTTGCTACAAATCAGGAGAGTAGCACCCTCTTGCGACTCTAACTTATGAGCTGCAATATATAAATTATTTTATACTAATGTTAAAGATTCAATTAGGGACCGATTCTACAACTCAATTACAATGATCAATATAGCACACAGCATTCCATTAAGTTCATCACTCACTTGTGTCAAAAATTACAATTAACAGGAAAAATGATGCTGACCAAAAGGGCTACAATAAACATTCTTTCAGGTTTAGTAAGAAACTCAATGACCAGTAACTTATCAAGAGCTACCTAATGCTCAGGTCTTTGTCAACAGAGGACATGGGCCTTAAAGTGCACAGGTGTTCACATGGAAAACATGCTGAGAATTTCATAAAGAGCACAGTTCTTAAAAATGACTATTTCTTCAATAAGGCTGAACTGTAGTACTCTATATCAGAAATGCTACTGTTTCAGTAATGCCCCCCACCCCAATACTCATAATAAATCCAGAATACTGACAGGGGAACAGAAAAACCCAAGTCACAAATCAGTGATTTAGGAAGAAATGATAAACACAGGAGAAAAATTCTGTTTCCACACCAAAAGATAGTTAAAATTAATTAAATTGTATAATTTCAATTTATGGGTAAATCACCACTATTTATAGATATTCACACTACATATTTCCTATTCACTAAGAAGAAAATTGGGACCGCTTTTCCTGTTCTTTCTGTGGTTTTAAGTTGCTCACAAATCAGTTGTCTCTGGACACCATCACGTGGTTCCAAGCATTTCTGTCACCCTTCCTAAATGCCAGCAGAGAGGTGCTGACGAGGGCCAGGCCCTCCACATGAAGAGCCTCCAGCCTCTCCCCACATGGCTTCTGGGCCTCCTGTTCACAGGTTGATGTTCAATGGCCGAGGGCCCATGAAGAACCCCACTAGTGAGAGGAGTGGCTTCCAGAATGTCCTCTGTCTGACCTGACACAGCTGTGAATGGGGGGAGGAGCTGGACACAGGAGGTCACCGGTTCATGGGCACAGGAGGGCTAGGCCCACTGCACCAAGCATCGTATCCAAATAGCTCTGCTCAGATGTCAAAAGTAACCCATCAAGTTCACTTTCTAATCAAAATGAATTATTCTAACTTGGTATGCTTCTCACTCTAACAGCCTTCTACTGAGTATTTATAGCTCACGAAAACCCAGACTAGGGTAGTCAGTTGCTCAGGTGGCTCTCGAGGCCCTTCTGGGCTGACTGTCGCCAACTCGGCCCCAGAGCTGGCAGAACAGGTCCCCATGCTGTGCACAAGCTGGGGCCTCGGCGGCCCTGTGAGCAGCAGATGGATGTGCTTGGCAATGGCAGGCAGGGCGGGCAGGAGCCCTGGCCAGGGTCATCCTTTCAGGGCAGGGCCCATGACAGTTTTCACTGCAGACAGGCTGTGCCACCTCTGAAGAGCTAGACCTCTGAAGGGCCAACACTAGGGCCTGTCTGGGGTGTGAACCAAGCTCGGGCCAGAGTGGCCATGTGTGGACCGTAGTCACGTTAGCTCTGGGGTCAGCATCCTGTCCTCAGTCAGCACTGCTCCCACCATGGCTCTCACGCGCTCCAGACGCTTCCTAACCAACAAAGTGCACGTCAGACTCGGCAAGACACTTCAGACTCTGCCTCTGTGGTCACGGCCATCACACATAAGGTTATGATGGAACTGCTTCACATTTACATTTGTTCTGAAAACACTAAGCTCCCTGGCATCTCCTGAGCCAGACTGTGGTTAAATGCTTTCTGCTCTCAGCTATCGCATCTGCACACGCGTCATCAAGCTCCGGAGTTGGAGGAGTGTTAGTTTTGAACTTCCCTACTAAGCTTCTCCAGGATCTTACATCTAAACTGGGTCGTCTCACAATGCATGCCCTTATCTGGAAGCAGTCAGATCTCATCCGACTCACACGATCAGCTTATGGAGCATGAAGACCTGAAATGTCACCAGCACCTCGGAAAGGACTTGCTCATGGGAGACCTACAACTCCCTGCACTGCATGGGGCCTTGGCAGTGACCCTCATGGAGACGAGAACACGTCCACTGCACCCACTCTGCACTCTCACACGTGGGCGTCTGGCAAGGCCGCCACTGGGGCAGTGGTGAGACAGTTGTCCCCAAAGACGTCCACTGGGGCCCATGTGGCCATGACCACCGCTGAGTGTGAGCCCTGGAGAAGAGGCACCCTGAGAAGAGAGTGCAGAGACTGGGGCTCCAGAGAGGGCATGGGGCACCCCTAGCCCCAGCAGCAGTGACCAGCCAGGGTGCTGATGTACCCACCTCCGTTTGAGGGTGGTTGTGAAGCTTATGAGAAAGTAGATAAGAAGCAGGTGCGGGGCGCACTGAACTACTGATTCCAGACAAGAGGTGTTGACCAGACTGAGCACCAGTATGTTGGTACCCCCACTCGACTCTCCAAACTGTGAGAGCATACGGTCCACAATGCTCCAAGGGGGCTGCACATAGCCCCAGGCTCACAGTGGGAGGGCCAGTCCCAGACTGCTCATACAGATAGAAGTGGACTCACTGAAAAGGTGTGTGATTATTTCCTGAGCCAAGGTCCAAACAGGGGCCTGTGTCTGGGTGTGTCAGCAACAGGGTGACCAGGAAAAGTGATGAGAAGAAGCAACCCCCTCCCCAGGGTTGGGGGTGCCCCCAGATACCTCAGATGTGGCACTTGGAGGGTGAGGTTTAGCTTTAATCAATAAGCCAGCTGAGAGCAGCCTCCTTAACCCCATCATCATGATGCTGCTACCCCTAAGTCTACCTGGCATGCTCCACTATTTGTTATTTAAAGTGAAAACCTTCTTATGGCCTGAGTCTGACAAGACAAAATGTTCACACCTGCGGGAACAGAAATTGTGTTGGTGTTAACAGCTACCGCCTTCAGTGTTTGGATGGAGAAGCCCTGCCTGACCCCGCACACTCACTCCCCAGCAGACTTCCCACACTGGGTCCCTAAGACCTGTGGTCCCAGTGAGCAGAGTGCCATCCGTCCGCGACCAGGGGCCCGTGCAGTGCCGCCCGCACAGCCAGAAGCTCATGGAGTCGGCGTAGGCAAAGCAGGCCGATAGTCCTCGGTCACGGTGCACCTAGACAGGTACCAAGACCTACCAGATGGTTCAAACTCAAACAAACAATGACCAGTTTCCATGAAATATTTTTTATTGATTTCAAAGGAGAGAGAAACACATTCCTCATGGCATGACTGTGACTCTGATAACAGTATCTCTGCATGGCTACGGAAGTGCGCAACTAGGCGTGTGTGCGCACACACACACACAGACACTCAAGACATGCTTACCTGACAACATTGTAAGTCATGGACACTTTCAGCTAATTCAGTAGACAATAAGGAGTGAAGACAGAAGACACTACAGATTGACTCCATCTGCTAAGAAAACGGCCTTTTCCTTGCCACACCTTAGAAGGTATGACCCTGTCCTTTGCTCAGTGTGGTTGGGGAGCCCTGGCTGAGACCCCCGTGTCCCAGCAGTGGAGCCTTGTCCCAACATAAGGGGCAGCGAGTTGGGCTACGTTCCACCGTAAAGAGTACTGTCAGCTGGGTCAGAGGGACACAGGCCTCCCAGCTGTACCCCGAAATAACATGCAGGGCGGCATGTGACATGACAATGGCCTGGCCTCTCTGGGACAAATTTGAGAGCACACAGGACAGAAGGTCCTGGAGGTGGAGCAGGCTCGGGGTGTGCTTGGATGCCGTGCAGGTGGCTGGGCTGTGGGCTCTGCGTGGAGACCCCTCCAGGTCCACCATCTACAGTGCGGGGTGGAGAGGACGCTGAGAGCAGGCAGAGGGTGCAGGCCTCCCCAGCTCTGGACACGGGTTCAAAGCCTTATCTCCACCTGCTTCTTGGGTGTGAGCCACACAGTGAAAACCCACTGGCTCCTAAGTTCAGTGGTGAGGGGTCACTGGTAACTTTTCCCAGAGACCGAGTCATGCTGAGTGGATCGCTCATGCTGAGTGGATCGCTCTCCACCTCCAGCCCCAGCAGCCGGCCTGCGGGCTGCTCAAAGCCCTGTGCCCCAGTGAGGCCTCAGGACGCAGGCAGGGCTGGGGCAGACCCTGGCTCCGCACTCCCTGGTCTGGTGACCTCAGGCAGCAACACCCCCAGGCAGTCAGTGCGAGTGCTCAGCTGGGCTGGCTGTTTTGAGGGACACAACGCCCCTCAGGCTAGGCCTGTGCCATCAAAACGGTGCAGAGACAGCAGAGCACCCTACGCACCTGGCAGACACTGCACAGGCCACGAGCCTGGGACCTGCCCGTGGGCAATGGCACCGCATCATGATTTAAGTGTGTGAAGCGGCTCAGGGAGGAGTGTGCCCCCAGGTCGAGGCATCTGGCCAGCGTGCAAGTGGACAGAAGACACGCAGATACCACTGTCAGATGAACATCCCAGGAGAATTAAAAACATATATACCAAGTTAAACAAGCTGAGACTTAGAAGCCCTTCCATCAGAAAGTCTTGAAACGTCTTCTCTCTACTGTAGGTGAAAATCTGCCACAGGAGCTGTGGGGCGCCCCTTCAGGAGTCTCAGCCTCGGGAATGTGGGGGTAGGAGTGATGTCCACCTTGTTAGTCACCCAACGTGGTCACTTGGCAGTTGAGGCAAGCACTCTTACCCAGCCCTCCTTGTGGCCGTTGTCACCCGGAATGCCCAGTGCGGCCCCCACCCAGCATGGCAGTGTGTCAGCTCCTGTCTGGGCTTCACTGGAGATGTCTCCTTGGTGGCCCCCCGGCCACTTCCTCCCTACTTCATCCCCATGCCTGACTCATCCACCTCTGCTCTCCCGGGGACTGTCCCGTGGCCCCAAGCCTGGCTAGTCCTTGGCTCATGTGACAAGATGCTCTGGGACGGAGCCATGGAGTCTGCAGGTAGAGCTATAACAGGGGCTCCGACAAGGCTGGGACGGTCTCCCTGACCCACTGGACAAGCACTCAGTGCGTGCCTATCCCTGTCTATGCTTGCGCTAGGCCCCATAAAGGCTACCGCCCTCAGGACTGACCAGGGGCGCCTCATGGTGTTGGGTAGCTGGCTTCACGACCATCACGGCAGCATCAGGATCACGGTGTCCAGGGACTGGCCAGAGCCTCAGGAGCTGCCTGCCAAGAACTTTGGCCACAGCCCTTCCTGCCACCCATCAGGCAGCACCACACTTTAGCACGAGGAAGGCCAACGGCCCCCCGAAGCACTTGGCTTCTGACACGTGTTTGGCATTGAGACAGTCTGTGTGTAGTTCTAGGAGCACAAACCTGTGGTTGTGGGGACTGATAAGACTGGTGGCACGGCTGCAGAGCCCAGCAGGGGGCAAGCGGCCCTGCAGGGGTCCAGCCAGCACAGGTGGACGCATGTGTGCATGTGGCTGTGGCAGGAGCATGGCCATGGACACGGAGATGCCAGGTGCAGCCACCACCCCTGAAGTAAAGTAATTCAGGAGCCCTGAACATGTGGTGGACTCGGCATCTCTGAGAGGCTATCAGTCTTGGGGGCTTCATGGCCAAGGGGATGCTCCCACGTGGGCATCTTTCTGTGAAACTTAAGTCACATCAACCTCTCGGGGTTTAGAGGGCCCTCAGAGACCACGTCCCCCTTGGAACCACCTTGATCCCTCCACAAGAGATCAGTGTGTAAGTCACGGTTTCACGCAGAACTTTTTAAGGAAGGAGCAAGCAGAAAGAGGCCCGCTGAAGGTAAAACTCAAGCAGCAGGTTTCAAAGTGCCTATTTCTAGAGCCTTTCCTACCTTATTGCCATTTCCTGCAACTCCTTGAAATGAATCCCCAAGACGAGGAGGAACAGCCCGGCCGATGTCCAGAGGGAGGCAGGACTGAAAGGCCAGATCTTGGCCCACCCTCCGCTGCCCCAGCTCCTGCACGTCAACACCTGCTTACCTGGGGCCAGGCAGGCTCTAGGTGGACACGGCAGGCTTGGCCCTCTGCACAAAACTCTTTAAACAATTTATGCTTTGACAGGGTACCTCCAGTGCCCCCTCCTGTACCCTGGAAGTTCTGCAGCCCAAGCTGCTTCAGCTCTGCTCCAAGTTCCGCTGCTGAGGCAGGTCTAGGGGAGGCNTCACTTTTCACTTCCATGCATTGGAGAAGGAAATGGCAACCCACTCCGGTGTTCTTGCCTGGAGAATCCCGGGGACAGGGGAGTCTGGTGGGCTGCCACCTATGGGGTTGCACAGAGTTGGACACAACTGAAGCAACTTAGTAGCAGAAGACTAGCAGGGGTTACTCTTTCTGCCCCCTTCTGATGCCTATGCCAGGAGCATTCTCTATCTACTTTTACTTTAATAAAACTTTATTACACAAAGGCTCTGAGTGATCAAGCCTCGTATCTGGCCCTGGATTGAATTCTTCTCCAGGGGCCAAGAATCCCAGCGTCGTGATTCAACAAAAACCTTTCACAAGGATGAGGCTGGGGGTAAATGGAGATATGTGACTTTGGGTGTCTGGGAAACTACCAGATGACAAAGAAAAGACCAGCAGCAGGAGGAGAAACGATATTTTCAGGCTTGTTGATGGCAGCTTTCAGGCTTGGACCAACAGTTTTTACCCTTCAGTGCTCGTCAGAAGTTTTGTAGAAGTGCAGCTGCTCAAATCACACCCCAGAAGTACTGAACCAGATGCCCTTGGGTGGGACTCCACACATATTTCTAAAAACTGCTTCATGTTCTAAAATCAGCTAAACCTTTTATACTCTGGTATGTTCCACTGAGACCAGATAAACCCTTGCAAGGGAGGAAATAAAGCAAATACATGTTCAGAAAGGCCCTTTCCATCTTGTCTTTCATGTAACAAAACTTACAAAGCACCTACTATGTGTTGGGCATTGCACAACCCTGGAAACATGATGGTGAGTGAAAAAGACATGGTTCCTATCCTCAAGTGCTATGAAAGAAACAAAGTGCTGTGTGAGAGCACACAGAAGACCTTCAGATGTAGCGTGAAGAGGGACATTTCAACAGAAAGCTGAAGGAGGAGAAGTAGCTGACTGTGCAGAGAACTGGAAGGGTTCTAAGCCAAGTACCCAAAACAAGGGCTCTGAGGCAGATGTAACCAGAAGCCTGCATATGTAGTCAACACCTGCTGCACCGTGGAGGTAGCCATCTCCACTCCTTTCCAGGGAGAGCCCAGCCCTGCTCTGCTGAGCTTTCTGTTCCTCTTTGCACCTTCTGTTAGAACACTTGTCTCTTCATCAGAGTTTGTTTACAAGTCTGCCTCCCTTNAAACATATATACCAAGTTAAACAAGCTGAGACTTAGAAGCCCTTCCATCAGAAAGTCTTGAAACGTCTTCTCTCTACTGTAGGTGAAAATCTGCCACAGGAGCTGTGGGGCGCCCCTTCAGGAGTCTCAGCCTCGGGAATGTGGGGGTAGGAGTGATGTCCACCTTGTTAGTCACCCAACGTGGTCACTTGGCAGTTGAGGCAAGCACTCTTACCCAGCCCTCCTTGTGGCCGTTGTCACCCGGAATGCCCAGTGCGGCCCCCACCCAGCATGGCAGTGTGTCAGCTCCTGTCTGGGCTTCACTGGAGATGTCTCCTTGGTGGCCCCCCGGCCACTTCCTCCCTACTTCATCCCCATGCCTGACTCATCCACCTCTGCTCTCCCGGGGACTGTCCCGTGGCCCCAAGCCTGGCTAGTCCTTGGCTCATGTGACAAGATGCTCTGGGACGGAGCCATGGAGTCTGCAGGTAGAGCTATAACAGGGGCTCCGACAAGGCTGGGACGGTCTCCCTGACCCACTGGACAAGCACTCAGTGCGTGCCTATCCCTGTCTATGCTTGCGCTAGGCCCCATAAAGGCTACCGCCCTCAGGACTGACCAGGGGCGCCTCATGGTGTTGGGTAGCTGGCTTCACGACCATCACGGCAGCATCAGGATCACGGTGTCCAGGGACTGGCCAGAGCCTCAGGAGCTGCCTGCCAAGAACTTTGGCCACAGCCCTTCCTGCCACCCATCAGGCAGCACCACACTTTAGCACGAGGAAGGCCAACGGCCCCCCGAAGCACTTGGCTTCTGACACGTGTTTGGCATTGAGACAGTCTGTGTGTAGTTCTAGGAGCACAAACCTGTGGTTGTGGGGACTGATAAGACTGGTGGCACGGCTGCAGAGCCCAGCAGGGGGCAAGCGGCCCTGCAGGGGTCCAGCCAGCACAGGTGGACGCATGTGTGCATGTGGCTGTGGCAGGAGCATGGCCATGGACACGGAGATGCCAGGTGCAGCCACCACCCCTGAAGTAAAGTAATTCAGGAGCCCTGAACATGTGGTGGACTCGGCATCTCTGAGAGGCTATCAGTCTTGGGGGCTTCATGGCCAAGGGGATGCTCCCACGTGGGCATCTTTCTGTGAAACTTAAGTCACATCAACCTCTCGGGGTTTAGAGGGCCCTCAGAGACCACGTCCCCCTTGGAACCACCTTGATCCCTCCACAAGAGATCAGTGTGTAAGTCACGGTTTCACGCAGAACTTTTTAAGGAAGGAGCAAGCAGAAAGAGGCCCGCTGAAGGTAAAACTCAAGCAGCAGGTTTCAAAGTGCCTATTTCTAGAGCCTTTCCTACCTTATTGCCATTTCCTGCAACTCCTTAAAATGAATCCCCAAGACGAGGAGGAACAGCCCGGCCGATGTCCAGAGGGAGGCAGGACTGAAAGGCCAGATCTTGGCCCACCCTCCGCTGCCCCAGCTCCTGCACGTCAACACCTGCTTACCTGGGGCCAGGCAGGCTCTAGGTGGACACGGCAGGCTTGGCCCTCTGCACAAAACTCTTTAAACAATTTATGCTTTGACAGGGTACCTCCAGTGCCCCCTCCTGTACCCTGGAAGTTCTGCAGCCCAAGCTGCTTCAGCTCTGCTCCAAGTTCCGCTGCTGAGGCAGGTCTAGGGGAGGCTTGGTGTCGGCGGGAGGGGATGTTTGGGTCTGAAGGCTGGCGCTTACCTGGCCCCTCAAAGGGCAGCAGTTTGGAGGGGATGGGGTCAGTGGCGCTGAGTGGGATCAGGTAGAGGTCCTTGACGTGCCGGCTGTTGTTGGCCACAACACCAAAGCGGTCGCGGCTGCTGAAGTAGGAGTAGAGTGAGATGTAGGCCACCTCCTCCTCCTCGGTCGCGGGGTGGAAGCGGATCAGACAGAGCTCCTGGACAGACAGGACGGGAGCATGGGTCTGTGGCTGCTCGGAAAAGCTGCTGAGCCTCAGGAGCAGCTGCGAGGGAAGTAGTGCCCAGTCCTGCTGCCCAACACATGAGAACAACAGGGCAGTGAAGGAGCACAGGCCCGAGACTCAAGACTGCTGGGTTCCATCTTGGTCTTGGAGGAGCCTCTTTAAAATTATTTCTATTTATAGTCCCAGGGGGATCTCAAACCAAATCCCACCTCATGAGGTTTTTTAAACCAAAGGGTTCATCTGCATGTAGGGCCAGTATCTAACACAGAGCTAAAAAACCACGAAGCGTGTGATGAGCTGTCTGCAGCTGTGAAACCCAAGGGCTGAACTGGACCAGGGTCATCACCCTTTGTGACCCCAACAAAAACCAGAGCCCCTCCACCAAAGAGCAGCACACATGCAGATACATAGTTGAGTCCACATCTCCGCTGGCCCCCTACCGCTGCCCACTCTACTCCAGCAGCTCAGCAGTAAGGAAGCAAAGCACCCGTGTTTCTGACCAACTCAGCTGCACACACATCACAAAGCTTCCACCACCATGCTCCCCAAACACACCCTCACAGGGTGGCCAGCTGTCAGCTGGATTTGAAACATTCACCTGGAAACATCTCACAAACTGAGACATTTCAAGTACTAACAAACCCCTCCTTTCTCGGGCACAGCAACCAGGCTGCAGGCAGGTACCTTGGACACTGAGGATTTGAGCTTGCCGATGTAATCCCAAACAGTCTTTGGAGCAATCCTCCCGCCAATGTGAATTGTGTCGGGCAGGTCCTAAACGGAACAGACTCTGAGTAAGTGGCCAGTAAAACCCTGGAGGTCACAGAGAGAGCCCAGACACCAGATTCACAAGAAAACCACAACTATTCCAAACAAAGTAGCGATTACACAGTCAAACGCTGCTCAGTTAACTAACATCCAGGATAATGAATGACCAACCCCAAGGATGGTACAAAGACAATCGTCTACTAATTACGGTGACAGCAAAGCATTTTAACGTTCTCTTTTAAGAACAAACAGAGAGTAACAATCAGGTATGATTCAGAAGTGCCTGAACACTCTTGGCTGAGTCTAAAATGCTAGTGCTGTTTCATTAATTTTGAAAAACAACGGTGATGTGTGTGTGCCCCTGCACACATGCGGCTGGGCACACATACACCCACCCAGGTCTTGTACAAGCTCTAGTGGAGCAGAGGGAGAAGGAAGAGGAGCTTCAGGTATTTCAGGGAAGATGAATGGTCTGAATTCTCACCACTGTGCGAATCTCAGACTTAGCCCAGCACAAACAACCCCTATTTTGCCTTTAGAGGAGCTTGTGCATCCAGACACTCAAGAGGAAGATGGTGACACTTCTGACTCCAGTGCAGGATCAGAGTTCCTTGGAAAACTATGCTCACACCCGTGCGCACACACGCATGCACACACACACACACATTTCTCTCTTGGTTCACATCTGACTCCAATGCGGGATCAGAGTTCCTTGGAAAACAGGTATGCTCACGCCCGTGTGTACCCACGCATGCACGTGCGCACACGCACACACACACACTTCTCTCTTGGTTCACATCTGACTCCAATGCAGGATCAGAGTACCTTGGAAAACAGGTGTGTACATGCACGCATGCACACACACACACACACACACACTCTCACACTTGTCTCTCTTGGTTCTAACCTCACTGAGATAATCAAAACATCCAGAGACAGGATACGCCTTAGTGACAAACTTGGCTACGCTTTGCATGTTAATAAATCCTTTCCAAATGGTGCTGAGTCGAGACAAGAAGAGGGTTGTGTCTCCTTCAGGAGGGGACCGGGACTCTGAGATGCTGCAAAACAAAACCACAGGAAGTAGTGAACATTCTCTCTCTGCCCAAAGAATTGCCAGTATTTAAATTGTGTGAAAGTCATGTCTAATTCTTTGCAACCCCCATGGACTGTAACCTGTCAGGCTCCTCTGTCCATGGGATTTTCCAGGTAAGAATACTGGAGTGGGTTGACATTTCCTTCTCCAGGGGATCTTCCCACCCAGGCATCAAACCCAAGTCTCTCGCACTGCAGCAGACTTTTTACTGTCTGAGCCACCAGGGAAGCCAGACTCTTTACCATCTGAGACACCAAATACATTTTGGTCAAAGAAATATATACTGTATAGGCAACAAAAGCAGATGGCTCTAAATTTAGTTTTTAAGATCTATATCTCTAAGAGGATAACTAGTCACCCTAAAACCGAAGGTTTAAAAAATGCCTTTTTATGAAACAGAAAACTGAAAAGAGCCGCATTTCTGGGTGGATTTCAGAGCTGAATGACTGAATCACTCATCACTGCTGCCCCTGTTCATCAGAAAGGAAGGACGCAGAGGCTGCACCTGATGCTTGGGGACGGCGGCACAGACAGGAGGTATCTGGGCTCGGGGGACGCAGAAGGCTTGGCCAGGATGGACTTGGGCACTGTCACGGAGGGTGGCACTGGCTTCGGTACATCTTGTTGGGGCTCTGTCGGGGTGGTGCCCTCCGGGTGGGTTGCTGTGGGAGCTGTGGCCGTGCTCGGCCCGCCCAGTGCAGTCCTGGGGTCCCGGCCGGACATCGTGACCATGGTAAGCATGCTGCCACCACCAGGGGTGGGGCAGGGCAGACCTTCCAGGGCGGGGGGCTCAGGCTGGCTGTCCTCCAGAGGCACTGGGAGGTACTTCCCCTCCAAGTGGGTGCGAGCTGCACTTTCCAGGTCTGGCTCCAAGGCATTTTCAGGCGAGGTTTCGGGTGCTGCGTCATCTGCCTCACTGAGAACTGGTTCAGGTGGGGGGCTGTCTCGCTTGGACTTGGACTCCTCCTTCTTGACAGAAGCTGATAACTTCTGTTTTTTCGGAGCTGGTTCCTCTTCCGAGGATGGAACCTGACCTGGAGAACAAGAGAAAGGCCTGCGTGAGAAATCCCACATGGTGGAGGGCGAAGCCTGCCCGTGAGCAGATGGACGACTCCAGCTTTAAGAAGTGGCACTCTGAAGGCAGGGCGCACCGCAGCCCCTGCCTATCTGACTTGGCTTGAGCCCAAGGTCAGGAAGAGGCCTCCAGTGTCCCCAGGCCTGCTCACCCGTGCAGATCTTGCAGTTCAGGTCAAAGAGGTGCGCCCGGTGCTGGCTGGTTGTGTCCTGTAGCATGCTGCTGAAGACGCCCGGCAGCGGCGCTGCACTCCGCTCGGGGGCCGCCCGCACCGACTCTTGCTGTTGTTCCTAACACACATTAAGTGGCAGAGGGATCACTTCTTTTCCAACCCATCCCCAAATGATCAGCACCCATGAGAAAGCACCCAACATGACTAAGGATCACTGAAGAAAGAAAACAGGACCACTGGACACAAGAACTTGAGGAGCTGCAGAACTCCACACACTTTAGCTTAAGATCAGTGTCTTCCCCAAAACTCAAAACACCCAGCAATATCTGGAAATCCCAAAGGCGCGGGTGCTTACGTCAGAGTCTGACACTGGTGGAGAGTCTTCCACGTCGGGAACGGCTTCCTGTTTAATGGCAGGCTTCTTAGTCTCATTGTGCAATTTCGTTCTGGACTCCATCACCTAAAATAAGAAAGACATAAAGCCTTAGCCCGTCTTCCCCAAGAGGACTTACCTGCACCAACAGGCTATTAGTTCACTTCTGGGGGGTGGGAGGGTGGAGGTGGGGGCAGGCTTCTGGGCCTCCAGCCACCGCTCCTGCCAGTACTCACGGGCTTTGTTGTTCGTTCTCTCCACACAGAGAGCTCTTTGGAGACCAGTTCTTCTGGCTTCATTCTCACCAGTTTTGCCAATGAGATTTCTTCACGCAGAACTCGATGGAAAAGTCCCTATAAACAAACAGGTCTCATTCATGCCTTCAAAACCTCTGCAGGTCTGATTCTAAGACAGTAGAAAGGAGGTGGAGACCACAGCAAGGTGAATTCCTTCCCGGAGGCCAGTTGAGGGCCCAGACAACAGGGGCCCCAAGGTGGGCGGCTGATTTGATGGCCTGCTGCACCAACCCTGCTAGAGATCACCTCACAGGAAACAGCTGACTGAAGAAGGTACAGAGTTAAGAGGTAGCGCAGGCAGGCAGAAGCCTGGCCAGGCGAGTGCCTGGCCCCTTGAGGGCAGTGCACACCACTCACCCACCGCCACTGCGGAGACCGAGTGCCCTGACTGCAGGCCTGGGCAGCACCTGGCCAGGGCTGTCCCAATCCTAAGGGTGAGGCACACACCTGGTTTTTGGGGTCCTTGAGATTGAACATGAGGCTCCGGTACTTGCTCTTGTACCGATTGTCCGTGACTTGGAACAAGTTAAACATCTCCTTCTCGATGAGCAGTGCAATTTTCCCTACTTCATTTTCTGTCATGATTAAGTCATCACTGTCATTGACTCTAGAAGGAATGAAAAAAGCCCCACATCAACTGCTGCATTTACAAGTGACTTTATTTTCTGGGCTGCGCCATGTGCCATGTGGGATCATAGTTCACTGATTGGGGGTTGAACCCAAACTCCTCTGAGGAAGTGAGGAATCTCTTAAGCACTAGACAACCAGGGAAGTCCCACGTGTGACTTTTTCCTTTGAACAGTGGGGCCACCATGAAACTGCCACCTTTTATGGGGAAAGCCATTCGCTGTAACTGATAAGAAATAGTGAAACAGCGCACCTTTTCCACAAGATCTCCTTCAAGGAGCGTCTTATGTTCTGCCGAATTTGTGAATTTGGCTGTGATGAGGCGGGGCTCACAGGGCCCAGGCGTCCCGGCGCTGGAGAGGCCTGGGGAACAGAGGTGCTCCCAGGCTTCCTCACAGCTCCCATAGAAGCAGCAGAGCTGGGGAACTTTCTGGAAGCAGACGCGGCAGCAGCAGTCACCAGCCCTGCCTGCTTGGCAGGGGGAGCACTGCCCGAAGGGGATGTGGTGGCCGAGAGCCATGGCCTCTTGGGGATGGTGCCCTTGAAGCCTGAGGGCGACTTTCTGACAGTGGGCTTGGCCACTGCTGTGTTTGCAAAAGAAGGGGACTTCTTTGGAAGGAGATTTCTGCCCGGGGGTTGTCTGCCGGCCCCCGAGGAGCCTGGAGGAGCCAACTTCTTCGCCACCACCACAGCCATCTTGTCCTCCGTACGTCTGTCCTCCTTCATGGCTGCAAAGGAGAGAGACCTACTTAGTGAGGTAGGGGTGTGAGGGGGCCCACGTAGCATGTGCATCAGAAACCAGCAGAGCTAACCAGGCATCACTCCGTGAGACGGACTTTTAAAAGAGAACTTTAAAAATAACTGTTGAATTCACAAATGGGGTATGAAAAGGACTACCAGCAACAATTCTGATAGCGACTATATACTTTGAGGACGAATGCTTATTAAAAGTAACAGTAAGCCAGTAAGCTGTTAAAGGCTAAATTTAAGCTGCTAACATAACTTGAAAATTGAAGGCCAAATTTCACTTTATCAAGAAAAGGTATAATTTCGAAGATCACTCTCATGGAGAACTCCAGTGCAATTTTTGATAAACATGAACTTAAAAAACCTTTCCAGAATGCAGCAGACACACTTTAAATGCATATTCATTGCCACCCCCGCCCCCCCCCCCCCCCCCCCCCAC
>SJYV01039046.1:809936-857842 GCA_006410875.1 Neotragus pygmaeus | reverse complement strand
TCCCCCCCCCCCCCCCCCCCCCACTACTACAAGGCTCTGGAAGTACTAGTAACAGTCCATCCTGGGGGTAAGGGGCTCACAGGTGTTCATCATTCTTTCGGAAAGTCAATTGGACATGGTAAGATTAATGAAACATAGGATTCTGGGAGAAGACCGCAACATGGGGAAGGCCAGCTACTTTTACACCAGGAGCCGGGTGGCAGGTCCACAACACATTCCCATTCACATGCCTCCAGCTGCAGCTTGTTACTGGCTAAGACAGTAGGTTTGAGCTTTTAATCCAGACAGGGATGCAGTCAAAAGCTAAAACGGAAATCTTTATGTCAGTACTTCATGCTTATGGAGTATACCTAACCCTGTATCAGGCCAAGAGAGCTGCATCTGCAGGTAAGCAAGGCAGGTCATTCTCAGAACCAGCCTGTCAAGATTAAAGTCCAGACCTAAAACCAGCTGTCACTGTCTCTTGATACTGGGTTCTGTGGCCCACTCCCAGACAGCCCCACTCCAGTCCACTACCCAGAATGGTTGGACTCAAATGGGAAGGATGGGGGAACAGGTGGGTCCAGGGTGCGAGCTGGGACAGCATGGGGACACCACCTGGGCCAGATGGTCATCTCACATAAGACCGATGGAGAGGCTGCCTGCCCAGGTGCAGACTTTTCAAACCCCCCAGCATGGTGAGCCCCCAGCACCTAAATGGGAGACTTCAAGATGTTCCAGCAAACCTTCCCACTTTACCCAGAGATTAGAGCCACCAATTTGTCACCCGCTGGTGCTTCTTACAACTATCCTAGGGAGACCCAGGGAAAGTCCAGTGAGGAAAGTGAGACTCTATCTGCAGCTAAGGCTTGACCCCACAACAGCCCCAAGGCATTCACAGCCAACATCCCGCAGAGCCATCCTGGCACAGGGTCAGAGTGCTGCCCTAAAGAAATGCCCTGCCTCCAACACTGGCAATGCCAGAGCAGACAAGGTGCTAAAAGCCCAGGGACTGCAGTTTTTTCCACTTCATAGTTTAAGGGAAATTACTTTTTAACCAAGTTTGAAACAGGGCTACTATGTACACCCAACACTTTTAATTAAGAGTTGGGTTAGAGGCAGTTCAATGTCATCAAGCAACAATCTTGACTTCCAGTCTCTCATTTTCATCTCAGAGCCTGATTCATGTCCCTCATCCACAGTGTCCCAACCACTAGTCCTGTCTGCTGGCATCCCCATGTGATGCGGTCTAGGCTTTCCCAAGACCACCCACTCCCCGTGGAGGGCCGACTCACGCTCTATGTTTGACCCACTGGCCAATACCCACATCCCATCAGCAAATCAGTTAACACAGTAAAAACTGGGGACCTCACAGTTACTAAAATGAAAAATAACACTTCTGCGCGTCTTATTTCATCAGCTCAAGTTCACGTCCCTAAGGGAGTTGCCATACCTCAGTATGTGGAAACTTTTCTTCACCAGCTCAGACTTGGCTATGAGGGTCTGCAGCACTTAATGTGCAGATTGCTAGTTTAGGCTAAATGAGACTGGTGGAGGCCCTCTTCTTGGGGGAAGGGACGGAGCAGAATGCAGCAGGATGTGATCCCAGATGTGACCACCAGCAGGGGATGAAGGAACCAGCCTGTCAGGATTAAAATCCAGACCTAAAACCAGCCCAGCCACTATTTTTTTTACAAACTTCACTGAGATTATTTTTAACAGCATTTTTAAGTAACTCCAAATGGTAGCCTACAGTGCTTCCAGAATCCTCAATGAGGCACCTGTGATAGGGTCTCAAATCCTGCCACGTGGCATCTACATTGTTTCAGATAACAATTCCTGTTAACTTCACATCCTTCGCTCCCTAGGACCCACGCTTGTGCTGTCTCACCGGTGTGCTCTCACTTGGAAACAGAAGCCAGAGGCTTATTTCTGGGCCATTCGCAGTTCAGGTGACTCAAGTGAGCAATCTGCTGTCCAGGAGCAGGTGCAGTAAGTGAACATCACCTGCGAATTAGGGGACAGCTTTCCCAAAACCAGCCTTCTGCTCTTTTGGAAAACTAGTCGCTTCTGGCTTTTTAACGTCACCTTTCATCCTGCCTTCCCTGTATCTCAGAGTATGTAAGTAGGTGTAACTAGTGTAAATTAAGAAATTGGTAAAAACATGGGACAGTGGTGGACCTTAACAGCTAGTTGTCTCCGTCCCCCTTGTCACAGGTGGGCTGGCTGCGGCTGGAATGGCAGGCCACCACACAGCACTGGAGTGCGACCGGGATACACTCATCTCCGTGTAGAGCTTAAATTGCACCGGCCAACTCTTCACCCAAACTCCTCCTGTTACCGTGTGCGCGCCTTCACAGAAGGGAAGGAAAGCAGCACCCCCAGGGCATCGTGGCTCCAGTGACGGCAGACCCCCCAGTGCTGTCAGGAAGCAGGGAAGACTACCAGCCTGCAAGTTGGAAGAACACAGCCCCCTCCCCCAGGAGTGTGTGCCTAGTCTGGGTCATCCTGGGGTCCTGCTTGCGATAAAAAATGGCCTGAGTTCCAGGCTAGGCGTTTTCTTGGGGGAGCAGCTAGAGGAGGAAAAGCTGCCTGGTGGCCTGGTCACTGCCCCAGATGACGTCGTTTCTGCTGGGTCCGGCCATTGCTTTGTACTGGAAATGAGTTGTTTGTGGTGAAGCCCGGTAGGAACCAGGCAGGCCGGTGCGTTCAGGGACCAGCAACACTCTAATTGGCTAATTTCCCAATCAGCATGAAATCGGAGGCCTTGTCACTCGGTGAGGCAGCTGTGGCGCTACAGCTTCGCTGGCCACTGGGTGGCACTGGTGGGCCTCGGTGGGGACGGGAGGACAGCGGCACGGAGGGCCGCCCTCCTCGGGCAGACAGTTCGGTGCAGCTGCAGCAGGAGAGGCAGCAGCGCCGGCCGCTCGCGCCCAGTCAAGGCTGTTGTTGCAGGGTGGCTCCTCACAGGGCCAGGCAAGAAACCCTGAGAGACGGCCACGGCTTTATGCCTTTCGTCCTGCCCAAACGAGGTGCCACTTTACCCTGAAAAGCCCCTAGATACGAGGCTGAGTCACAATGAAAATGGGGTACAGGGGAAGCACGGGCTGGGGGACACCTCTCGGGAAGCATGGGCTGTAACTGTCAAAGGAATTAGAGCTTCTGGTGTGACCAGGCGCCAAGTAAGACCCACCACATGGTGTGAGTAGAAGACCCCCTCCCTTTCCCCCCTTGCCCATTCCCACGTGGCTACAAACCTGCCCAGACAAGGCAGCTACCGCCCAAGGATCAGGTAAGGGGACCAGCCAGGGCTCAGAGGCCATAGAGCATCTGGGGGATGGACTCCGCACAGTTATCAGCAGCTCTATTTTCAGCTCAGCCTGTCCATGTATGAGGATGCCTCTCATTTTAACTTTTTGACTCCTCCTGGTGTGAAAAACACCATTTTGCTTTTGTACCTTTGCTTAATTAAGTATTCTTCAGTGACTCTCTCCTGCAGTAGTAGTAATGCTTACATGGTGGGGGGGGGGGGGCACAGAGAAAACGCAGGAGGCCTGGGCTCTGGCCCTGCGCTCCCACAGCAGGGTCTGTATGTGCGTGCATAGCCTCACTGTCCTGCTTTGGGGCCAAACCTTGTCCAGATGGACTTTTTCCTTACTGATATCCAGTATTTGAGCGACTTACACCTAGAGAGGTGCACAGAATGATCCGTAATAAATTTGCAAAAAACCAAGTACACTTTCAGAGGCAAACAACCCTTCCTGTTTTAATAGTTTCACATACAGTATTTTGAAAATAAAATACTGAATGATTCACAATAGTTTGTTAATGTATGAAAGAAACCGTCAAAGTCACCCCTTCAACAGGAATCACTAGGGTGACATGGGACGGAGGCCATGGGAGGCAGTGTTCCTGTGTCCTGTCTGCATGGCTAGTGGTGGGGGTGACCCCGCCCCAAGACCCCACCAGGAGCAGAGCTGATGCGTATCCTGAGCTCCGATCCTGCCAACAGGCACTCCTACCACTTTAATGAGGTTCGGTTTTCACTCATCTGTGACTAAATCAACTCTAAGAACCATTATGGGGCCAGGGGCAGGTTGGACGCTTACTGCCCCCACCCTGCAGGCCCCTAGTCCCCAAGGGTGGCGCTCAGTGGAGCCTGTGGCCCAAGGCACCTGCTGACCCCGAGGGTTAAGCGGCAGTTACCTTGGTGTTTGTCCTTTGATGCCTCCCGGTGCACAGCAACGCCCCAAGCTTCGTTTACATAAATTTAAAGTGGAAAACTTTCTTATCGATCTTCTTAGGTTAACCTCTTTAACTTTCAGAAGAAAGATTATAACTATGTGCACAGTGATGTGCTAGAAACAAATCTCGCGAATGTTAACTGTTCAAGTACACCCGAGCCTCGCATACCACAGGGGAGGATCTACAGCTGCATCTTCAGAGGCCTGTGGACTCGATGCCACCGCGGGGCTCTGCCTCAGGGCTTATCTGCATGTGTCACAAGGGACGTAGAGCCCCCCAGGCCACATGCAGGCCACAGAAGAGCAGGCGTGGTGAGCAAGACCAGTCCTGCTGGAAGCTTCTACCCCATCCCCCCGGTGACACACCAGAACTTCGGGGGGCAGCCTGGGCACACCTGAGGGTCTGTCAGAAAAACATCTGTGCATGCGAAACCTTCCCTGCACTAACTTTCTGAACAGCTAGCTATTAAAAAATCAAACACTTATGATAAGTCAAATACTTAGAAATACCAGATAATGTCAATGACATCCAAACACATTCCAGCTGCAGGGGTAACTAAAAACAGCCATCTTTGTGAACCCTGTATGAGAACAGGTTCTGACTCTCCAAGTGGGGGGACAGATGCAGATGTGCAAAGCTACTTTGTCACCAAATTTTTTTTTGCCACTATCCTGGAAGAGACGGATAAATATGGCTCATGCAGCTGATAAAACATGTCTCTCCGAGGGGGCCAGCCATCGCTACTGACAGCTCTGCTTTGGGAAGCTCTTTTCCTCTCACAGCCTGTGACAGGTGTCACCCCAGTGAAACCATTGTCCCCGAGTCCTGGAGCCGCAACTTGGAGACTGGACACGTGGCTCACGGGGGCCACGCTTGTGTCCCAGTAGGCTGCTCAGCATCACTGGACCTGGCACACAGGTTCTGCCAGGGTTTCCCACTGTAATTCTCAAAGCTAAAGGAAACTGCAGAAATTTCATTTTTCATTCAAAACTTTGTTAAAATCCTGTGTTTGTTCAAATCGCCTTGGAGCCATGGAGGGAGCCTAACATGGGGAAAAGTTCTGAGTCTGTCAGAGTCCCACTTGCACTTTCCAGCCAACCAGGGGCACCAGAAAAAACACTCAGCCCTCTTTTTGCCTGGAGAGTACTGAGAAGTGAAGAGGAGGAAATGGAGAGGAAAAATGAGTTGCAGAATTATGAAAACAGGAACACACATCATAATTTGGGGGAGAAATAAAACAGCAATTGTTTCCCTAAGCTAAACTGTACAGAAATTCTGAAAAACAATATAAATATCAGAGAACAAGAACGTATTACTCCCATCACTCCAAGGATGTGAAGGGCTCTACGTCTGCAGAGGCATTAGGTCAGAGCCCTAATGCCAAGGGCTGCCCCTCACCCACAACCCAGGCCAGTGCCAGCCTGGGAGAGGAGGGTCCAGAGCACCACCGGGGCAGCACGCTGACCACCCAACGTCTACCCCAGACTTGACCTGGACCCAGGGCCATGTGGACAACGCCCGCTCCTGCTGACTGTCCTGGCATCACCTGCACCCAGAGAAAAGTCACACCCAAGGCTTGGGTGGCAGGTAAGGATCCTGCTGAGTGTGTGCAGGGCCCTGGGGAAGGTCCGCAGCCCCCACCCTGTCAGGTGGTGGTTTGGGGAAGAGGCAGAGGCATAGCTGCTACTCACCGAGGCGAAGTCGGGTGTTTACCAGCGCCCTTTTACGCTCCTCCCAATCATCTTTTGGGAAGATGACATTTCTGGGATAACAAAAAATCATCAGAAGCAACTAGCTCAACTAGCTCAAAAACTAGCCTTATGCAGGTTTGATGTTGTGGCTATCCGTCCACGTGGTTCTGAGCCGTAAATGTGCTGGGAAAGTCAGTGAGGAGCTGATGTGCACAAAGAAAAGGCAGGGCAGAGGGAAGAGAAAACCCTGCCTGTGAGCAGTCACTGCCTCCTCGCGGGCCAGTCTCCCCACCTCCCCACCCCTCCACCCCAGTCTTCCACCAAAAACCCAGGATAAAGAGTTGGGGGACAAGTGTCCAACCCTCCTGTCAATTTTCCTAACTTGTGGAGCACCCTACAGCTGACTCCTAGCTCAAAGCCTGGGGGATTGTGGTCAACAGAGAAGGAAATTGGAGAGAAATCAATCATCCAAGTTTGTGACTACACCCCGGTCTTCCTTTTATTCTGCCACATGCCTACAACCAACCAAGAGCAGTTAGCACAGGATCCCAGAGAGGCTGTTCCCCACCCACTCACAGCTGGGCGATGGTTACAGTTAGGTCCAATCATAAGCCCTGTAAAGTGCTACTGTGTAGAGGTGTACCTCTACGTGTTGAGGTGCTAAAATTTGATGGAAATTCGACACATTGTTAGCATGAAGTTCTTAGTTCAAACAACCAGAGGTGTATTGAAACTCATTTTAATACAGCAACTGGTTAATATTTAACCACTCACTTCTAATATCCAAAAATAAATATATATATAAATATACATACATATACAGAGTTATCACTTTGCAGTTTAATTGCAACCTCATTTCTTAGGTCTTGGGTCATTTACATTCTCAAAATGCATCTAGTTACGCAGTTTTCCAGCCACATTATAGCCAGGAGGTCCTCCTTTGGGGGACTGGCTTAAGACTGGGCTGAAGGGAGGCAGCACTTGCCTGTAATCTGGAAACTTAGGACCCCTTAACCTTTTGGTACTTTCAAAAAAAGTTTTAAGAGTTTAAGAGAATAAATTAAAACTGAGCACAAAATAATCTCAATCACAGAATACAATGTGCCCTGGAGCAATTTAAGCATCCAAAATTTAATTTTGGAGAATGAGGATGAGAAACAAGAACAGAGGAGGGTCAAGTTGCACAGTCTCCTCTGGGACTGCATAAGTCTGTCTGACCCATCCAACCCCGTTCCCAGGAAGCGGGGGAGGGCAGGGCGGGACTCCTGGTCTGGGTGCTGCTCAACGCAGAGACATCGTGCTCACTTACCTTCCAGCACAGGAAGCAGCCCAACGGCCTTCAGGACTGGCATGTGTATTTATGTCGTGTGTAGTATGTGAATTGGACGTGAAAAAAATCCCAGTTTGGTCAAAAATAATTTAACTCCCAAAAATCATACTTCAGCTGAAAATCAGCTACAACACTACTGTGCAGTAAGAGACTCCCACAACATACAGAGAAGAGAGGGTCACGTGTGTGGGGAGCAGGCTGCATGGCACAGCCCCATGTGGAGAGCTCCCAGCGGTGGTGGCACCATGACAGACTCCGGCGGACCTTGGGGGTGGGCTGAGTGCCCCACCATCGGGTTCTGCTGAAGACACCACACATACTTACCAGAGCCTAATAATAAAGAAAGCAATTAAAGACATCAATGGTCAGAGGTGAACATTCAGCCATGAGCTGGTACAGCTTTTTGGAAACACTGACAGAAGTCCCGACAGACTAAGGAAGGGTGCGCCAGGCTCAGGAGGCCTCCTGGCCTCGGGCAAGGGCTCCGATCTCTGCAGGTGCAGCACCACACATGGCTAGAACTCCTAGCTCTGAACAGGCCCAAGTGCACGGCCGTCCAGAAAGACCAGGAAGGGTCCAGAGCTCCCCCTGGGAGATACATACATTTATACAACAGTGGCGGCCAGGGGGCAGCAGTCTGTTCTGGCTTTACTGCATTGTAATTGTGGTCGCTGGCCCAGGATGGCGTGCTGCTCTCACAGACTGGCTCCTTACTGAGGACCTCATTCCTGGGAGGGGCCACTGCTGCCTTCTTCACCGCGTTTTCCTTCTTGTCTGAAGCCAGTCTCTTGTGCACAGAAGAGATTTTAATGCCTGCCTGGATAATCAGTAAAGCCCCAATCACTAGGGAGATCAGAAGTTAGCCTGCGCTCATTTTACTCAGCGGTGCGGGTCAGGACACACTCAGCTCCTGGGTCACCCAGCCCATGAGATGCATCCACCACCACCCTAGCATCCTGCTGAGGGGCCAGGCTGACAGGATGAGGGGTTTTGAAGTGAAGCAGTGAAACAAAGTGCAAGCACAGCAGGCAGTGCCCCTGTGTGAAAATGTACCCCAAAATGTACCCTGCCCAGACGGGGGCTGTGGACATAGCAGCACGTGGAGAGGACAGGCGTACCCCTGCACGGCACCCCAGACACTCAAAATGTGGGCACCCTCAGGGCCCGCTTCCCAACCCTGCTGCCTATAGACTCCAACAGGGACCACTCGCTCCCAAGAGGGCTGATCTGCAGGGGGAGCTACTCCATGCAGCCACTGGCTTCCGTGTTTCTGTTAGTCCCTCAGCTAGAGGCAGGGGAGGAAAACATGAGAACACGTGCCTCTTCGTAATTCTGACCAGAACACTGGTGAGAAAGGCAGAGGACAGTGTGCAGGCGTCTGGGCACCTCTGGACCTGTGTACTTTCCTCTCTCTCAATCAACCCACCAAGCCTGGCACCTCCAGGCGCTTTTGGCTTCAACTATGCAAATGGCTGGTCTTGGTCAACTTACTTGAACGCTACAGTTTTGAAGAACGATTTTTTCTGGCTTTGTCTTGAGCTTTTCTTTTGCTTTGGGTTTCTGCTCCTTCCCTGCACTCAGGAAGCGCATGGTGGCCGCGGCATGCTTCAGGATGCAGTCGTTGCTGCAATAGACCGAGTCGGGCTGTGCCACGCTCGAGCACCCAGGGCCGATGCACTTGGCAGCACCAGGTGCTTCCACGACCTGCAAGAGCAGACACGGGTTCAATGTACTCACCCGCTGGGGCAGGCACCATGCTCTGTAAGGTCACTATTTATGGTTCCGAGATTAACACCTTTAATCATTTATTAATAATTATGCATAAAATGTATGTTTATTCAAAACACATAAACCCACCTCCCCCGAGTAAGGCATCATGTTTTCAAGCACCTTTCATGCCCCGCACAGTGGGCAGAACTCTGAGAGGACTTCTCAACACAGAAGGATTTCACACCAGAATTAGTTTCTGTCATTAAGCGAATGGGCATGGAAATTTTGCAAATTTAATTTAGATACCAGGTAAGAGGCTTTTGAGTTAGTCCAAAGGTTTGACTTATCAGGTAAAAACCCTCAAAGAGGAACTGAGCCTCCAAAAGAGTGAACACTCCATTGCTGGCTCTGCTGGGAGGGTGCCCAGGCCTGGGCTCTGTAGTCAAGGACCTCCAATTACACATGAATCTCAAAAACAACAGGTCCAGTATAAGCATGCCACAGAAATTGCCAGGAACATACTTCATATGCTAAGTTATGTGAAAGCTTTTGGAAGTGGATTTTACCCCAGCCGAGACTGATGAGACCTCAGCCCCACTGACACGTGGAGAGCAGTCTTGTAAGACCGGGAATCAAGGACCCAGCTCAGCTAGGCCTGGGTTTCTGGGTTAACAGACGTGTACTGTCTAAGTCACTAAGTTTTAGTCATCGTTATGCAGCAAGAATCTGGAATACAATAAGGGCTGAACACAGCTGCTTGTGGCCATGATTACTAAAGCACATTTGAATGGTCAAGACTAATAATGTATGTGACATATACATGAAATGTACTTGAGCAAAATCTTTTTCCTCTAATAATGTACTTAACTGACTTTCCTCCATAGAATCCAAGTTTTACCCAGAAAACACTTAAGCTTATGTGCGGTCTTAAAACACAGCAGTAAGATGATGCTTCCTGCTGATTTCCATTTCTGTTATGTTTTCCTCAATTACCAGTTATTCTCACATTTCCACTCAGTGCTTCCTCACAACCTCAGGACAGGACCAGCCCTCAAAGCTAACTCACTGTACAACACCTACAGGAGATGGGCCATGGTGGTGGGGTGGGTCCCTAATTCAAGGAAGGCTTGGGGTGAACACACACTCTGAGTACAACACTTGTGAGCGCCTGAGACAGTTCTCAAGATGCACTGAAATCACGACCTCTGGACAAGACATGTGTGAAAAGAGCTGGGAAAGGAGAAAAAAAGAACTGCACAAACACTGGTGACTGGGGAACACCATCACAGAGGGTATTATCAGGCACAGTCATCTTGTCACCCTGAGGAGCTGTGCAGCCACCATGGCTGGCCTCGGCATCTTGCCTTGAGGTGGGGATAAGACTACTGGTTTTCTTAAGACAGGGAAGGTGATACAGGTGCACACGTGCTTGTGTGACTTGAAAGTAATTTTCTTAATACATGAACTTAAAACTTTAAGCTCAGGATGCTGGCTGTACTAACACTAAAGACTTAATTATTTTTAAAAATTATGAAACACGTTAAATCAGTAATGACAGCACAAGAGACAGACACAGTTAACAACATCAAACAAACAGAGCAGGCCATGCTGGCCCTGAACAGGTACACGGACCCGAGAGCCCGCAGAGCCCAGCCCTACGCCACCCACTGCAGGGAAAACCTAGCTTATCTCAGAAGAGACTCTTCCGATCTTGATGTTTCTGCCAAAGGCAGTTGAGGGCTTAAAGTCACCTCTACCGTGGGCCTTAGGAACTAAGTACTTACGGGCTGGAATATCTTGAGTTTCTTCTTGCCACTTGGGTTGGCAGCTTTTTCAATCCTACCCTTAATTCCCTGGTCTCCGCCTGACTTCTGCTCCACGGCTCCTGTACTGGGGAAGTCCGTGCTGTCGGCGCCCAGGGGCCCTGGCCTCGTGGCCTGCGGGTCTGTGGCTTCCGAGCTGGCCTCATCCTGCACCTGCAGGATCGTGCAGTTGGGGCAGATATAGTCTTCCCCATTCCTCTCCAAGAGCCGCCCTCGAGCCTCAGAAATGCCCACACAGTCACCATGAAACCATTCTTCACATCGGTCACAGCAAATCATAAACCTGAAATAAAGCAACGGTCAAAGTGTTAGTCACTCAGTTGTGTCCAACTCTTTGCGACCCCATGGACTGTAGTCTGCCAAGCTCCTCTGTCCAGGGGATTGCCTAGGCAAGGATACTGGAGAGGGTTGCCATTCTCCTCTCCAGGGATCTTCCCGACCCAGGGATTGAACCCAGGTTTCCCACATTGCAGGCAAATTCTTTACTGCCTGAGCCACCAAGGAAAGCAATGGTATCAGGAATGAAAAGGGAGAGACAAACTCAATTTTAAAAATATCAATAAGTCAAATTCCAACACACTGTTTTTTTAAAAAAATTACAGAACCATGGAGCATAGGGATGTCAGTGTGCCCTTCTCTCGGTTCCATTACCATTTACATTACAAAATGTACATCATCCTTTTCTTCGAGGGCATCCTGCCCTGGACGGCAAATGCCTGTCCACAGAATGGCAGCCACACCTTTACCCCTGCAACTACCCGATGTCCACACTTTGCTCCAGTCACAGCCAGTCCGAGCAGCGTCCCGAGGGCTCTCTTGGGCGGCAGACCCACTCTGGTGCAAGCCATCGCCACCATTCACTGCCATGGCTGGTGCGGCCAGGCAGCCAACGTTCCACACCAGCCACCACCTGGCAAGGGCATGGTTCTGGGTAGTGCCCGCCCACTCCACTGCTTTCTTTCTGACAATGACTTGCTCGTCTTTCCCAACGAACAAGTCACTCATTCAGGGCCACTTAAGACTCTCTTAAGGGAACAGTGAAATCTCTGGCAGTTTCCCTGGCTCTGCCCCCAACCCTCCCCCACGACCCACCTGTTGTTGTGAGGCTGGCGGCACAGGCAGTACAGGGCGCTGGGGTCGTACACCTGTCTCTTATACACATCTCAAGCACGTGTGCNAAATCTCTGGCAGTTTCCCTGGCTCTGCCCCCAACCCTCCCCCACGACCCACCTGTTGTTGTGAGGCTGGCGGCACAGGCAGTACAGGGCGCTGGGGTCGTACACCTCACACTCTGGCTTGTGCCGGACCGAGTCTGCGGCTTCCTCGGCTCTCCCTCCCGGGGCCGCTCTCCCATCTGGCCGGCCCTCTCTGTCCTCTTTCACTGCCTGGGCCGCAGCCCCCAGGTCGCCCTCAGGCTCCCGTGAGGCGGGCAGTGAGCCCTCCATCGCATCACCCGCCTGGACGTCCACGGTCTCAGCCGGGTCCTCCTCCCGCCGCTTCCTCCGCAGGCGGTTCTGGATGCCCCTTGCGGGCAGGTCCGTGGGCTCCTGCTCACGCTTCTTCCGCAGGCGGTTCTGGAGTTCCTTCAAGGTCAGTCCGTCGCTGTCGCTGTCGGACGTGTCGTCCTCGTCCTCGCCCTCTCTAGCCTTTGCTGAGGAGGCAGGCCGCTGCTTAGCACCCGTGGAGCTGGACCTGGGCCCACTCTTCCCGTCTGAGGCGCTCTCCACACTGCCTTCAGAGGCAGTCTCCGCGTCTGTCACTGGACAGGACGCTGGCTCCCCAGAGTCCTCCAGGGACACAGGGGCGCTCCGACGGCCACGGCGCCGCACGGTGGTCAGAAACTCCTCCACCCGCTCGGTGCGCTTCGGCTGCCGCCCGCTGCGCCGCAGGGACGGGCTCTGCTGCTGCCGGGGCGACAGCTCCAGGGTGTCCGCTTCCGCATCCCCGGCACCCTCACGCTTAGCAATGGTGGTCCTCCGGAAGCCCCATGTCTTCCGGAACTCCTTGCTGGTGGGCTTGATGGCTTTGGGCGCCTCCTCACTGCTCGGGTCACCCTTGTCATCCATACCTGGCAAGGAAACACAAGCAGGCCATGTCAGGCATCAGCCAGGGCTACAGTCCGGGCCTGACACTCATCAGCTACAAGCAAGCAAAGGGGGCACTCCCTCACACATGGGAGAACCCAACCTACAGAAAGCAAAAATGCTTCTACAGTGCGGGAGGGTTCCGTTACAAACCCCATGCTCAGGAGGAAAACCCAGCGAGCAAACTACCTGTATGAACATGTCCCCTGCCTGCTGAGGACAAGCATGTATACCGGAAGTCAAGGAGAACGAGGAATTGGGCAGTGGTGCTGCCAGAAAGGGCAGGAAAGGGCAACAGGGGCTCTCTGGCTCCCCACAGGGAGACATGGGCCCACCCCCTACCTGGCTTGCTTCGGGCCCAGAACTCTGGAGCCCCAGGCAGTGTGAGATGTCCACCATCCAGCAGGGGAAGGGTGGAGACGGGCTCGTTTGCACCCTGAACACCCAGCCCCACTGAACCCACCCAGATCCTAGAGCCGAGACTGTGTCGACACAACAGGGGTCAGCTCTGCACTCTGGTCCGCAGCAGGGACACTGAGCCAGATGGCACCTCGTGTGTCTATTTCTTCTCTCTTCTAAGAGATTATTAAAGGCTCCGATTTGTGAAAACTTCGTTCTTATTTCAAAGGAAAAAAACCTGAAAAAATACAGTATATACCTTAAGAATTTTTTCCCCAAGCTGTACAGGCTTCAGTTACATTTAAATCCTAATGACAACTCAGATTTTATGCCACGTTCCATCCCAGGGGAAGGACTCGTACAAAATGAAAACCTTCGAACAGAAAACACACAAAATTCAAAGTCACAGACCAGGGAACTCTCTGTTAGGTTCCCACCAAGTGGTGTCACCTCCCATCCACCATCCGGACCGGCAGCTCCCCGCTCTGGGCCTTGGCCCACGCTCCGTGACATCAGTGCCCACTCTGTGACATCGTGCCCTCAACGGCCACACCACTGTTCCTGGTCACCCAGGGCTTTCTGCAGGAAGGACTCTCCTCTACAAGAGACAGCCCTCACCAGCAAGAATACACATCACTGTAAACTAAAGGAACATGCAGTCTAATGACTGATGAGACACTCTTGAGCTACAGTTTAGAATATCTCAAACAAATATTAATGGTACACCAGTTTTTATACATATATTATGCCACTTTTGAAATAAAAACAACATCAAAACTTAAAATTGTGTTGTTGGCATTTAACATATTATCAACTGTCGGATTTTTGCAGAAACAAAACTGTGGCTAATAATTTGTTATGTAAGTGAATACTGAAATGTCTCTGATAAATAACATTTGGATAACAAAAGATGCATCAGTACATCTCTGGTCAGTAAGATGTCAACACTACTGCAATTGTTACCTGCCCCACACAGAAGCATGGGCACTTCTCCCAACTTCCTAAACCCAGCACAAACAGGGCCGTTACAACCTCACGGCACAAGGAAAGCGCCAGGCCCCCAGTGCTGCTGTCGTCAGCCACTGTTCACAGATCACAAGGTAAATTATCTTGAGACTGTGTCCACGGAGTAAGCTCCTAAAACAAACAAACAAACAAAAAAAAACAGTTTAAAGATCTAAAGCAACCAGAACTAAAATCACATTTAAGTGAAAAAAAGGCACAAAACTTTCCAAGCAATCTCTTAAGTCTACATTATGTGACCTACAGAAACATTTGCCCAGTCCACAAATACGGCCCCCCTACAAGGACTTTTTTTAAAAAGGGAAGATGTATACTTTGACTACACGATGAAAGCAGGGGCTGGGACAGGCCATGGTTGGCACCCTGGTGGAGAGGGAGCTGGTGGTCGAATGCAGAGGCCTCAGTGGGCGGGAGGATTCCAAAATCAGTCACTGGCATCAGCTGCTTCCCAATTACAACCCTACTTCTGATGGACCCAGGCCAATAAAAACCAGAGGGAGAATCAAGAACAAAACATGAAAAGATGAACAAGAAAATTATACATGAAAGCAATTATTTAGAAATTCTTAACACTGTAGCTATGTCGTCATTTTAGTTAAAAAACCTAATAAAGATTTCAGAAGATTAATAATTATTGGACATCCCTGTGGTACAGCTTATCTTTGTGTATTTATGCATTTAAAGAACATTTCTCCTCCTGTCTCCTCATTCAATCATCATACCTAAATGGTCCACAAACATGTTTCTGATTCTAGATAAATTCTCAGTATTAACATTTTAACACATTTCACATTCTATACCCAAGACCCCTGCCTGCGCCTCACCTCACCTCTTCCTCGCCTCACTCCAACTGCCTCCCCTGTTAACTGTGGTCTCCTTGGTGACCTCAGGACAAACATTCCACCCCACCTCCTTTTAAAGGGACGGAGTCCATCTCACTCTGGCCACCCCCGTCCCAGCACCACGGCCACTAGAGACTTCTCATAGGATACTGGAAATAATTCTTACTTTTATATTTCACAACAATTAAAAAAGTNCTGGCCTGTCTCTTATACACATCTAGATGTGTATAAGAGACAGGGCCACCCCCGTCCCAGCACCACGGCCACTAGAGACTTCTCATAGGATACTGGAAATAATTCTTACTTTTATATTTCACAACAATGAAAAAAGTAAAGAAATTAGGATGTTCTCAGGAAGAAATGTTTTTAAAATTTATGCTAATCTAAAAAAATCATGCCTTTGGATGAGTTCTGAAAAATCAAAAAACGGAAATCCAGTTATTTCTGTTAAGTGGAGTGAAATAAACTCAGAAAACATAATTTTAGACAATTTGATTCATTTTTCTTGATTTTATATTTGCAAAATCAAACTCATGATTACTTCACAAATTCAAACATAAAATTTCAGGTCATGAAACAAAAAAGTCTATCAAGATAAAAGAAAAACGAAACCTCTAAGATCCAGGCAAGTTAAAAAAAAACTGTTACGTTCCTAATACAACTTAAAGTAGGTCCCCATACAACAGCAGGTCACCAAGGGCGGCAGGCACTCCTACAGCTGGGAAAGAGAGACCCAGAGGCAAACACGGGATACAGTGAAATGCAGTCTTAAAAGTTTCTAAGTGCAAACGTCCTCTCAGCTGAAAACGGCTCCATTTCCTACTAAGGAGATGTGCAAATACCAGCAAGAAACCAAGGGTTCCCCAGGCCCCCCGGGGGTGCTGAAAGCATCCATGAGCACCTGAAGACAGGCGGAAGCCCACCTCCCAGGCAGCTCTCTACTCCGACTTTTTGTTGCCGAGGCCCGGTGATATCCCTAAAACTTGAGGAGCCCAAAGAGCATTTGCTCATGTGGGATGTGTATTTCCAAAATTAAACCTGAGAAAGACTTTCAGAATTGTGGACATTCCCTCATACCACAGTAAACTTTGACAAATTGCACTTCCCAAAAAGCAGTTGTGACAGGAACCTGAAGCCACATCCGTGAACTCTGCACACCTTCCTAGGCTCACAGCCTAGCTATGTACAACTGTAAGGCACTCAGAGAGCATCTTGTGCCCATGTGCACACATGCAGAGCCCACAGACTGGCATATCTCATTAGCCAGTATGAGACACGTCTGCTAATGCCAGCGCCCATCTCTTGAAATACTTTTCCTTACTAGGAAAATCAAGCTCATGGTGACAGATAAAAGCTTTTCAAAATTCTAATTTTCACTTAAGCTGGCATTTTTTCATCAGTAACAAATACTGTCAGTTGCTTTCTTCAAGACTCACACTGTGTATCTTTTTGAGAAAACACCTGCCACACACCCGGAAAATGCAGTCCAGCAGCGATGCTCTGCGGGCACCTCTGTCCCCTTGGGGGCACGCTGCCAGGAACCTCTGTACAGTGGTGCATGCCCACTGGCGGGGCCTGCTCACAAGGCTGTGAGCCTGGACAGTGTTTCCAAGCCTACCCTCCAAAAGGGTTTCGACACATACCACAAACACCTGTAACATGACATTTCTAGCTGCTTGATGACACACTGGATCAAGCAGTCACACATATTCACACTTCAGGGTCGGAAGAGAACAAACATTTCCTTCCACAAAACTGGTCTAAAACCACCACTTAATTTTCCCTTCAGATTGTCCAACCCTTGAAAAATAAGCTGCCAGAAATGATTTTCTTAAGAACAAAAAACATGCTCCCCTAACAACGTGGGTGAAACTGGACTCTACAACCAGGTACATCTGAAGGCTCGGCTTCTACAAACTTGTAACATGCAAGTAACCACATCTTGGTCATTTAAAGACGTTCAAGTCTATGGACTGAGGGTTCATCTCTCTGAGACATTTTAAGTTATAACGTATAACTGCAGTGAAGCCCCTACTTTCACAGTGCAACGACCAAACAGCTGCATTTCTCAAGAAGACGACAGGCAAGCACACACCTGCCCTGCCCTACCTGGCAGCAAAACAGGCTGGTCCTCAAAACCTCAGAACCGTGAAATGTTCCCAACTACAGCATTACCTCAGTACTCTGGGCTGTGCTAGCTCACTTTACGGTTCTGCCAGGTGAGGCCAAGGTTCACAGCTACTGAGATTTCATGTTAAGGGTCTTCCGTCTCTGACTAATTCTGTGCTGTGGATGAAGAGGGACTGAGAAGATGCTAAAAGTTCTTTATAAACTACCTACCAGGAAAAAAAGAGGCAAGCTTTCCCAATTAAAGCTTTCACTATTCCGTTTTTATTAACAGGGCAGTCACTACTGACGGCCTGCCCAGGAATTTCAGATGATAGGAAACACCCTGGGTGTCCTCTGACCACGGGTGACCCCACACTCATCCTGACTCGAATGTACAGATGACACTTCAGTCCTTCAGGAGCCCCATCAGGTTAACCCTGAGGTTACTAAAATTACCCTGAAGCAAAGGTGCCCACAGCACACTAAGCTTCTCAAGAGGTAACTGCAGAGAGAAATCTAGGAACAACCCTGCTGTTTAACATTTCTGAGGTGTTTTTGCTTTACAGGTATGTGGAGATAAAAACCAAAACTTTTTGCTTAGAAACTTGCCGAGACCGACGTCTGTCCCGGCCAAGCTCTAGTGAGGTCAGGCCCCCAGCTCCCTGTGTGCAGGTGGGCAGCGGCTACTCCAGTGTCTCTCCCCAGTTTCTAGTGAAAACACAGGCTTGTGACCAGATTAAGCCACCTGAACACGTTGAGGTCACAGAGGAAACCAGCCCCCCGCCACCCCCCGCCCCGTTCTTCACAGGGCCCTGCCACCGTAGACAAGCTCCTGTAGTGGTCTGCACATCTGCACGCCCTGAGCCTTCACAGATGGGGTGACTGCCCTGGCAAGAGGCCCCAGAGCTCACCCATGGCCCTGCCACCTGGATCGAACTGCCCCGGCACCCTGACCCCAGGCCTCCCGCCCCCGGAGGTGCAGAAAATCAAATCCACTGTGTAAAACCCCCCAGCCTATCTCTGTCACGGCAGCTCCCTCTTGCCTCCCAGGAACAGGAAAACATGGCTTCAAACACTGGTCAAGGGAATCTGAACCCTATACCCTGGGGGCTGGTGCTTGTAAGGCCGTCGCTGGGGTCTTAGGGACCCTCTGAACTGCACAGGCTCTTATCCTTACTGAGTCTGCAGGATGGGGTGAGTTTGGCCACCGCTAAATGCCCAGGACAGCACTGGGATGCAGTGCCTAATGGGCGCCACGCCTCCCCTTGCCCAACCAAGACAGAGGGCAACAATGACCATGTGGTCACAGTCGTGACCTGGGCATGGAAAGTACCTCCCAGAACAGCCATCCGTGCAGGCACCCCAGCATTTCCAAGTCTCATGGCTGCTAACACAGAACCGTGACCCTCCAGCTCCCCACTGCCTGCCCTATTGCTTTTGTATCTACAACGGTCCATCTGGGTCCCGAGTGCATCTGCGTTGGCTACTCCCATGTCAGGGGCAAGATCCCACATCCCCACAGTGCCCAGTGCAGGCCCTGACTCTGTCTCATGGTGGCAAGAGCTTCTAGTTAGGGTCCAGTGGGAGGCTGTAGGTGAGGAGAGGACGTCGTACAGTAAAGGCAAAACACCCTCAGGTCAAAAGACCCCTGAGACCTCTCCACCCTGCAGACCTCTTCACCCTTGGCCATACTCCAAGCCTCTCATTCCAGGAGGTCCACTGCGAGAGAGGCGTATGCATTGAACCCTCCTCACTGGGGACAGCAAACTGGCTGTATTCCACTCTTTTCCCCCAAAGCAAGGAAAGAGTTGAGATGCCCGCCTTCAAAGACACTGCCTATCTTCTTAACAGTAATCCATTTCCGAGGTGTTAAAGTTCAGGACAACTGTCTTTTTCAATTTTCATTTCTCAACAAGAGCATTTCTAATCATGATCTAGGCAGAGGTTCTCAAAGTGTGGCCCCCGGACCTTCCAGCTGGTCTCCAAGGTCAAACTATTTGTACAACACTACTTAGTAAAGTGACTAAACAATAACATGGAAGTGTTCTGTGACCTTTCAGGGTCAGGGTAGTTTTTCAGAAGCTAAATGATGTTGGTGTGATGATAGCTGGAATGTAGAAGCAGGCAGGAGAATCTGGCTACTGTTGCCTTGCTTAAGTCAGACATTTAAAACCCCAAGCCACCTTTCTCCTTAAGCTGTTTCTTATCTTGGAACATAGTTTCCATAGAGTGTTACTTATGTTAATATGCAGGTGTTTGCTATTATTTCTAAATAAGTAAACTTAATGTCTCATTTTTAATGCCAACCATGGGAAATATCAATAGATAAAACAGAAACAAAAGCCCTTGGGGGTCCTTGTTAATTTCAGGTATAAAGGGGTCAGTCTGAGAACCGACAGCATAGACTTGACATGAAGGGTGATGTCAGATCGCTGTAAGACTGCAGGGCCGTGACAGTGAGGCTGAGGAATCCACCTTTCCAGGACGATGGACAGGCACTGATCATGAAACTCCAGCATTCGGAGGGACTGCCGCCCACATCCAAAGAGAAAGTGGTTGGGGAGAAACAAAGCTTGCTCTCTCACAAGCATCTCCTTCCCGAGTGCAGGTGCAGCTCACGCCACAGGCCATGGGGCAAGCACAATGCTTGGAGATGCGGACATGCAAAGTCCAGATCCACACTGTACACTTCAGCTGGAATTGTCCTCTTTCTCTGAGATTAGCAGAGGCCAACGTCTAGGTCTGGGGGGGGGGGGGCAGTGAGGAAGGCCCAAGCTTAAAGAAAACAGTTGTAAAATAAACAAGACTGTCCTACTAATTTTTACAGATCCCACACAGAGCTGAACTTGATGCAACGCCCCACAGCTGCCACTGCTCCCAGGGTGGGGGATGTGCTGAGGAGGGCACCTTGTGAAATTACAACCTAAAGAGCCGACGGGTGGCACTGCACTAACCTGTCTAAATGGGGCATTTCAGGGGACCACTCCCCCTGGTGCAGCTGAGCATCCCCGGTCCTGACCAAGGGAGCCAGCAGTGTCCACCCTCAATGACCAGAGCATGACCCTCCCATGTTAATGCTTAAGTCCAAGGGTGTCCCAGACTTCAACCCCAGCTGCAAACCTAACAGCTAGGCATTCTACCCAGGTATATGGAGACAACCATGACCTCAGTTTCCTAAGAGGATACCTGAAACAATACAGCATCAAGTACCAGTCAGTGTAGGATAAATGGCAAGTTTACGAAAACAACAATGTCGGCTTGTAAGTGGCTGGGAAAACAGGCCCTCATGAATAGTCTGTGAACACTTATCAAGGGCCCCCCAGTGCTCCGCACAGAGCAGGCAGCATCTCTGTTCCCCACAGGGGTGGCTGCTTCACTGCGACCTGGCAGAGAGAACTAGGCAAGAGCAGATGTGTTTATGGGGTGCTCCCAGCATGGACACAAACCTATGACCATCACCAGGAGACCGGTTTGGAAGAAATCCAGAAACATCCATGTGATGATGTTCTCTACTAAGACTGTAATGAGAGTAGGATGAACGCTAGAGCCCCTGCAATGGAACAAGCCCCACGTCCGTTGAATGAAGCAGGAGGTTACATCCAGTTCACAGCACATCCTGCCTGCCCTCCCCACTCCCCAAAACCAAGCTCACAAACGTCCACAGCTGTAACTGGGCTTCCAGAGGCTGCTACTTTCTGGGGTTTCTGCTTTCTTTATATTCTTGTATATTGTCTTGTTTTCTATGTATAAATTTATCTTTGCAACCCAAACACAGTACAGCTGTCTTTATACTGGGGGAGGCCCCATTTACCTTCCTGTTGTAAAGGTATATTAAATATCACTTACACATCTGCATCAGCATATAATAAACAAAATCATAGCACCTGATACCTGTGAGAGAAACAGCTGCTTTACAAATTGGGCTCCCAATCTCCCCACAGCTGAAAACCCACATATAACTTATGTTCAGCCTCTGTGTATGCAGACTGTGCAGTACCGTAATACTTACTGCTTAAAAACAGGCCCTGTGCGAGTGGACCTGGACAGGTCAAACCTGTGTTGTTCAAGGGTCAATTATACGACTCAAAAAGAGGAAAAAACTAAGAGTTGCCACGCTGTGCTGTGTGCTTAGTTGCTCAGTCATGTCCAAGTCTTTGCGACCCCATGAACTATAGCCATACAAAACAGTAATCCACTCCTGGACATATATCTGGAGAAAATTCTAAATCAAAAAGATACCCCAAAGTTCACTGCAGCACTATTCACAAGAGCTGAGACACAGAAACAATCTAAATATCCACCAACAGATGAATGGATAATGCAGATATGATGTATGTATACAACAGAATGTTATCAGCCATATAAAAGAATGAAATAATACCATTTACAGCAACACGAATGGACCCAGAGATTATCATAGTAAGTCAGAGAAAAACTATTTACAAAACAGCAAAACAGACACAGAAAACAAAGCTATGGTTACCAGAAGGGAAGTGCATGCCTGGGTAGGAGGATAAATCAGAAGTTTAGGGAAAAAAAAAAAAGAGGCCTGAGCAAGAGACTCCAGAAGGTGTGAGCACTTCCCACCAAGTGAGGACTGTTTGGCCTATCCCTTCCCAATTAGTATGTGCCCCTTAACTGTTAATCGTGGAGATTCTGCAATGGAATTAACACACATTATTTGATGCTGGCCATAAATAGGGTCATGTTAGGTATCCGCTGTGAAAGATGCCACTGTCTAAATAAGAAGTGCACAAAGGACTGTTTAAGGGAAGTTTTCTTAAAGGATTCTCAAGGCCACCAGGTATGTGAGAAATCAGTATGCTCTTGGACACAGTGCCAACTTCAGGGACCCAGGGACAAAGTGAGGTGGCCTGTGAAAAACTCAAGCCTGGCTCTCAGGAGCCAAGTGGAAGTCACCAGGGATCTTGGGACAAGTGTGTACAAAAGGCAAAACACATCCTGTTAAGAGGAATATAAAACAACCAGAACCTGGAATATCTGGAAAACACATACGAAAGAGACCCAGCCTGTGGGCTGCCCAGGAAGGGGCTCAGAGTCTCTGAGGCCTCTGTGGCCATAGAAAGACAGTGTTAACAGCAGGTCCCACAACTCCAGTCATTAAGATGGGATCCCAAGTCCCCACTCTAATCCATCCCCTCCTCAACACGAAGACAAATCCCACCCTCATGAAGGCCCACTTGAAGCACTGGGCACCATGTCCAAGCCCCACAACACACTTCCTCAGCAAGCCAGTATGATGTTCACACAGGCAGGCATGCTGTGCGGGGCATGGCTGGACAGAAAGCAAAGGTCACTGTGGGAACTAGCAGACAGTAAAGGGAACGGCCAACTGCACAACTTTTAATTTGTGCCCTTTCTTATCAGCACATAATTCACTTCACTTGAAACAGCCTGAATAATCAAATACTAATAAAGGACAGTTCTTGGTGGAAAATCAGAAGTAAGTTAAAGATACACCTTATTCCTAAACTCATTGCTAAAATAAGCCTGCAAGAACACAACCAACTAGGAAACAATACTTAGGAAGTGCGTTAGGCAAGGAATTTCACAACAGGGCTGGGGCTGGGTCTCCACAGGTAACCCTTGATACATCTATGCCGTGTTAGAGTGGGCCAGTCATACAGACGGTTATATCTATGCGCCAACCCCAAATGCCAAAAAGGGCCCCAGGCTCCAGGTTACGTGGCTGGCAACCGTCATAGGTCCCTGTTACAAGTCTCCAGGCCTGAGAAGGCGACCCTTCTGATCTTTGCTACAGCCAGGGTGCTTGGCACACAGGATGCAATAAATATTTGTTGAATACAATGAGAAATCTTCCTAAAGGTCACAGATCTTATTTCCTTAAAGTCTCCAGTTAAAGCACCTTCTTTGGAAGCACGTTGAAACCAGAACTGCATAGCTCTGAGGAAATCGAAGAACATTTGTCTGGGGTTGGCCCAAAGGCCCAGTTAGAACCCAGGTATTCCATCCTGGGCAAGCTCCTTACAGGTGGTTCAGCTTCTGGGAGGTTAGAACAGGTACAGAAGCATCATAGTCACGAATGAATGAGCACACATAAACTGCTCAGAACAGGGTCAGCCTGGGTGGACTGCCCACTGTGAACTGTTGCCAAATGGAGGCTTAGCCTCCCCCATACCAACCAACACATACAATGAGATATGTGAACACAGAAACACATTGAAAAGATCTTAACATCTGCCTTTCCCTCCTGAAAAATGCCCAAGATCACGAGGCTCAAATCTCATTCTATCAAGTATACAAATAACATGGATGTTACCTAAGGCCAACACACGAATTAAACAGTATCTTCAATTTCACTCACATGCTGTTGTTTTAAGGTCCCATCTCTAAGCTCATTGATTGGAGTGCTGGATTCAGAGCAGAAAACCTGCCCTGACCTCCAGGGTCTCCCAAGAAAGAACAGAGAGAAAGCAAACGAGGGCGTGGGATCAGGACCCAGAGGCCTGAGCCAGAAAGGGGATGCTGCTGCTGCTGCTAAGTCGCGGCGGGGCACATATCTCGGGGAAGCTCAAAGTTATCCCTTTCTACTGTGAGGTCGACCAGAGGTTAAAATATAACATAAATTTGAACCTTACATCAAATCGACAAGTGACGCAATAAAAGCTAAAAATCTACATTTTACGGCTAGGCACATACTCTTTCAAAAAATGAAACCAAACCAATTTTCTGAAAATCCTTTTCGTTGTTCTTTGCTTCCCACAGCATCAAATACCACACAACTATCCTACTGTTATCCTTTACAAGAGTAGTCGACTAGAAACAAGGGAAACAAAAGCGACAAAAACCATACTTTAGGGTGGAAAAAAAAAAAAAAAAAGACCGACAGGGAAACTTCACCTCCTTTAAGATGTTTAGAGAAACTACTCTGGTTAAATAAAAAAAAAAAAAGGCCGGGGGAATTCAACCCTACGTTACACAATTAAGGCAGAATCATTTCCATGGACCAGCGGCTAGACCAGGAACTTCTAGGAAAAAGCATAGCCTCGCTCTGGGGTCACCCCGCTGCGGGTCACCGGGCGGCGTTCTGCTGGCGCACTTCAATCCGTTCCGACCACGATCCGGCCCCTCGGACACGCCCGCAGCGAGCGGACCGGGCCTGATCCCTCGGAGTGGACCCTGCCCAGCAGGCCGGCGCCCTCCGCCCCCTTCCAGCCCACGGTCCGCACGGCCCTCCCTTCCCCCTCCCTGCGGCCGCCGCCATCTTCTCCGCTTGGAGGAGCGCGCCCGGGCGCGGGCCCTGCGGCGCTAGGCTAGCTGGCCTTCGGGCCCGCCATCCCCGCCCGTCCCACGCGGTCCCGCGGGCGGCCGCCCCTACGCCCGGCGCCCCGGCCTGCACTCACCGTGGGCCTCAAGCCTCCAGGGTTTCGCAGCCATTTCCTCCGAGCGCCGCAGAGTGGGCGGGCGGGGTTGGCGCCGGCCACCGAGACGCGTGAGGTAGAGAGGCCGCCCGCGGGCCCAGTGGAGGGAAGACGCCAGCCACAGAGACGCCGGACTCGGCCCCCGTGCGGCGCAGGGCAGGGGCGGGGCCTGGGCCGGGCTCCTCCTTCCGCCCGCCGCGCCGGGGCGCTGCTCGGGGTGCGGGCGGCCCGTCTACCCCCGGCGTCTCTGTGGCTGGCGTCTTCCCTCCACTGGGCCCGCGGGCGGCCTCTCTACCTCACGCNATCTCCTGGAATTTGCTGAATTCATGTCCAGTGAGTCAGTGATGCTATCTAACCATCTCACCCTCTGCTGCTTCCTTCTCCTTTTCAATCTTTCCCAGCCTCAAAGTCTTTTCCAAGGAGTTGGCTCTTTGCATTAGGTAGCCAATGTTTGTCATTTGTATTTTTATGTTTTGAATTTTCCTTAACTTGTTATCTTATTAGTTTGATAATTATTTTGTTTTATAAAATTTTTAATATTTTTAATCAAAGTATAGGTGACGTTGTGTCAGTTTCTGGTGTANCTCTTTGCATTAGGTAGCCAATGTTTGTCATTTGTATTTTTATGTTTTGAATTTTCCTTAACTTGTTATCTTATTAGTTTGATAATTATTTTGTTTTATAAAATTTTTAATATTTTTAATCAAAGTATAGGTGACGTTGTGTCAGTTTCTGGTGTACAACAAAGTGATTCAGTTTTATATAATATGTGAGTGAAGTGAAAGTTGCTCAGTCATGTCTGACTCTTTGTCACCCCATGGACTATACAGTCCATGGAATTCTCTAGGCCAGAATACTGGAGTGGGTAGCCTTTCCCTTCTCCAAGGGATCTTCCCAACCCAGGGATAGAACCCAGGTCTCCTGCATTGCAGGGAGATTCTTTACCAGTTGAACCAGAAGGGAATATGTATAATATGTACATGAATACAAATGTATACATATATATATATTTTATATAGTTTTTCAGATTATTTTCAATTATAGGTTATTATAATAACTTTATAAAATATAAAGTAAAATATAAAAAATATAAAGTATTGAATATAGTGCCCTGTGCTCTACAGTAGAACTTGGTTATTTATGTCTTGTATACTGTTCAGTCGCTCATTTGTGTCTGACTCTTTGCCACCCCATGGACTTCAGCACGCCAGGCTTCCCTGTCCATCACCAACTGTGAGAGCTTGCTCAAACTCATGTCCACCGAGTTGGTGATGCCATCCAACCATCTCATCCTCTGTTGTCCTCTTCTCCTGCCTTTAATCTTTCCCAGCATCAGAGTCTTTTCCAGTGAGTCAGTTCTTTGCATCAGGTGGCCAAAGGATTGGAGTTTCAGCTTCAGCATCAGTCCTTCCAATGAATTGGAATGATTTCCTTTAGGACTGACTAGTTTGATCTCCTTGCAGTCCAAGGAGCTCTCAAGAGTCTTCTCCAGCACCATAGTTCAAGGCATCAGTTCTTCGGCAGTCAGCTTTCTTTATAGTCCAACTCTCACATCCATACATGACTACTGGAAAAACCATTGCTTTGACTAGACAGACCTTTGTTGGCAAAGTAATGTCNGGCCGCCCGGAAACGCGGCACTCCAGCTTCCGTCCTTGCGCAGAGCTCCCTTCACGGCGCCTTGGCTCTACGGATTGGCGCGAGAGTCAAAAGGCATAGGCTGGCTCTGGGTAAGATGGCCGCCGTGGAGGCGTCGTTGTAGGGTAACTTCGCGCCGAGACGGCGACATCTAGACTGAGGCGAAGGTTCCAGCGTCCTTCCCGTCGTTTGTGTAAGCCCGAGGGCATGAGGCGGGGAGGGGGTACAGGCGCCGGTGCTCCGCGCAGCCCCAAGGAGGGGACCTTCCCAACCCGGTGCCTGCCTTCGCGCAGGCCCGGGAGGAGCTGCCCGAGCGCGGACGGCGGGAGCTCTCGGTTCCGACGGTTGGGGTGGGCTCCGGGGCACGCGACCACGGTGGGGAGCGCACACCAGCCCGCTTGAGAGCAAGTCTACAGGGCCAGTTCCCTGCCCTCAGGAACAGTTCCCTGCCCTCAGGGAACCTCCCAGGGGCCCGGCGGTCTTTCCCGCCCGTGGTTCAGAATCCGCGCTCAGGTTGGGCGGGGACAGCAGGCCTGTGCAGCTGGGGCTTCGAGGTACTGCGGCCGCTGCTCGAGGAGCGGGAGCGTCTTCCTGCCCTGCGGCCGAGGTCGCGGAGGCGCAGGAAGACGTTCACGGTGTTATTCGGTTATTGCTGTGCGTCCACGGGAGAAGAGTACAGATTACGTCAGAGCAAGGTCTCGTTTTCCAGGTCATTTCAGTTCTGTCGCTCAGTCGTATCCGACTCTTTGCGACCCCGTGGACTGCCCCACGCCAGGCTTCCCTGTCTATCACCAACTACCGGAGCTTGCTCAAACTCCTGTTCGTCGAGGCGGTGATGCTATCCAACCATCTCATCCTCTGTCGTTCCCGTTTTCCAGTTGCTGGAGAGTCAATTTAAAAGATTTTAGAATCCTTCGGGAAGGAAATTAAGGGGCAGCCCTTTATTCCATCCAAAGAACTCCAGTGTCTTCCTGTTAAAAGTCAGAGTTTAGACGGTTTCGTGTGGTTGCGTGGAAATGCAGTGGGACTTGTTGCAGAAAGTAAGTGCAATTTGGTAAACAGATTAGACAAAGACTGATTGTGGATATTTCTCGTCAGTGAACTGAGCTAAATCTGCAAGTCCAAAGCTTTGGCCCTAATCTATTTAAAATGCAAATGGAGTGTGTCTGCAATTACATCCTTTTCAAGCACTTAATCCTCTGAACAACTTTACACACCAGCTTTACAGTGGGCGAGGGGTGCAGATTTTTAAAATTCTTTTCAAGGGTGCACAAGCACAAATCCGGTGCCCTAAAGAGCTAGGGTGTACCAGTCTAAAGAAGGTTCAGCTGCGCCTTCTCTGTGGGTCATAGATTAATGGCCCCTCACCCCCAGAAGTCGTCTTGCTCCGCTTTAATTCTGTCCAGATACTGGCTTCCTCTTGCAACCCATACAGCAGGCAGGGTCCTCTCTCTTGTCCCTGGCCCCCTCTTCACACCCATCAGCGACTCCCCAGTTGCCTGTGCAGAGTAAACATAGTCGAAAGCCAGCCTCAGCACCCTGCCTTTCCTCTGGGCTCTCAGGAGATGGGCCCTGTGTGCAGCACTCCAGGCCAGTGCCTAGAAATGGGAACACCATCCCAACAAGCAGGGTGTTGTCCTCTGCTTTGTGTTCCCCTGGTCTCTAAACGATCACTTTGTTGGCTTCAGCACACCGTTCTTTGTCACTGATGCCTGATGGCATCACAGTTCTCCACCACAGGAGCTGAAACTTCTAGTACGTGGCGGGCGTTCCATAGATACTTGTTGAGAATGTGGAGGAACAGATGAGTGAGTGAGGGTGAAGACCTGCGCTAAAAGCTGTCTCAGCAGAAATGGACAAAGGACGGGAAACGTGGAAAAAATTATTAATTTCTGGCTTCGTGAGGGTTTTCCCTAGTTGAGGTGTACAGGGTTTTCATTTCAGTGGCTTCTCTTGCAGAGTGCGGGCTCTGTAGTACATAGGCTTAGTTGCCCTGAGACATACAGGATCTTCCCAGATCAGGAATTGAACTGGTGTCCCCTGCATTTGCAAGCGGATTCTTAGCCTCTGAACCACCAGGGAAATTGAGCAGTTCCTTAAGGAGAGTTGTTAAGATTTACTAGTTTTAAAGGAGCATGCAAGAATTATTTTAAAATGAAATGTGTTTTGAGAATAAAATACACAGTGCTCCTTTAATCAAATCCTGGACTATTCAACAACCAGGTGTCAGGCACATTTTACAGAACCGCAGTGTTTTGGAGGGTGTTTCTGTCTTACTCTTAAACCCTCAAAGCATGAAGTCAAACCCCTGAATGCTGGAGCCCTGCTTTCCAGGGTATTTGGCAAGTCAAACCTGTTTCTTCAGGGTAAGGCGTAAGTTGATTGTACATTGCTGCTCAGAATTGTTACGGGTTCTTCTTGTTGTTGAGTTGCTAAATAATGTCCGACACTTGTTGACCTCATGGACTGCAGCGCCATGCTCCTCTGTTCTCCACCATCTCCCCAAGTTTTCTCAAATTCCTGTCCTTTGAGTTGGTGATGCTGTCTAACCAGTAATGGCTAGATGTCCTTACCACTAGTGGGCAGTAAACTCCAAAAGATCAAGTGCCATAGCCTTGACTTTACTTAGGGTCTTCTAATCAGATTCATCCTGAAGCTGTTGAAAGGAGTAAGGAAGACTGTTTTTATGCTTTAGTTCCGCTGCATGTATCCAGATGAATTAGCTGAATGAAGACCCTGTGAAGCATGTGTCATTGGATCTGAGATGGTCGCCCTCCCCCTCCCTGCTGGACTATATTTCCCTTTCTGGATTATACCACTAAACCAGCAAGCACTGGTTATGTCATAAGTTTCTTTGGATGGGTAGAGTAATATTTTTCTTGAGTTTTTACTTCCTGCAGAGGATGTAACAAACTGTCCAGCATGGTGCTATCTAAAACACATGGTTGAAGGCTGGGCTGGACAGTGGGGCACAGGCAGCGAGCTCAAGTGGCAGTTTACCTACCCTGTCCAGTCAGTGGGCTGCAGACCGTCTCTGCTGAAACTCTCCATTCCCTTCCCTCCTACCGGGAGAGGGCTTTGATAAGTACATTGGTTTTAGATACAGACACATGCATGTGTGTATATAAACATCTAATAAAGTATATGTGCACAGCTATTGAAAATTTATCTGTATATGCTTTAAGGGGTTTCTTGTTTTTGTTTGGTTTTGGTTGTTTTATTTTTGCATTAGCCCAGTTTTGATCAGATGTCTGATACAGGAGATAGAACACTGAATAAAGATGAGCCGTTGTTTCAATTGATAACTATGTGTTCCTTTTTAAAAACACTTGCCAAATTTTGTTTTTTCTTTTTTTGACTTTCAAATCTTCTTATGCTTACTCTTTTAAATGCTTTTACTTTCCATTGGAATGAGAGGAACTTTTGTATGCCCGACAGAATCCGAAGATTTTTCATTTTTCTGTATAGTTGAAAAAGGCAACATTCTTGGTCTCCTATATTGATTTGTTGAAATTTCAGAATAAAACCTTTTGGGTATCTTTTTGCAATTTCCTAATAGCTTGACTTGTATTATTCTTGTTGAGATTTCCTTCAAATACACTTTTTTCACTTTCACCATTTTGTTTCTGTGATCCAGGCAAGCACAGGAAATTACATGGTTGTGTTTTTTTCCTCTTTTGGACAAATCCAAAAAGCCACTGTTAGACCTGACTTTTGTGAATCTTTCACTTTTAAGTATTTTAATTTTGGAAAAAATAGTCTCTTAAAATGTAGCCAGTACAGTTACTTAGGGCTTCCCTGGTGGCTCAAAGGTAAAGAAGCTATCTGCAGCGCAGAAGACCAATTAAATCCCTGGGTCAAGAAGATCCCCTGGAGAAGGAAATGGCAACCAGGTCCAGTAATTCTTGCCTGGAAAATCGCATGGACAGAGGAGCCTGGCGGTCTACAGTCTATGGGGTCGCAGTAGTCTGTGGGGTCATGTTGGATGCTAAATCGCTATTTGTCGATGCATACTTGGGTCTGAGGACTGGTGGCTGTGGCCTTGCTCTGGGACCTTCCTTGTCTCAGTTGACCATCCCCTCCTACCCTGTGGAGGGAGGTTCCTATTCCTGCTCACCAGCCGCCTTCGGAATTCGGTTTAGATCTGTGGGCCTGTTTCGCCTTTCTCCTTTGTCACCTGCTCGTGTGGTGTGATGGACGAGCTAGTGAGGAAATGCAGAATCTAGGCATGGTGTGGTGGAGGCAACACGCCACATGCTTGTGCCTGCTTTACTCTTAAACTGCTTTTCTGTCAAAACTGCTTTTCTGTGAAAGGAGTTGATTTTTCTGGCTTTTTAATTTGGTGTGTTCTTTTAGAGACTTGAGATGAAACTACCAGCAAGGAAATACAGTTCTTATGCCTCATACTTAATAAAATATTTCTTCTGAAGTTAGCTGTTTACTTTTCACTAAAGTTATGGGAAAAGTAGAGTTAGTATCAGGAGCCATCCTAAAAGGTAGGCGTAAGCAGCATTGTTCTGAAGTCTGAGCCCTGCAGCCCATGGCCCCTGGGGTTAGAGGGCACATGTGTTAGCTATTCAAAAACACCCAATGCTGACCAAGGCCAGGGAGGAGGAGCTAAGGGGGTCCCACCGTGACTTTGGCCCTTGGTTTCCTCTCTTCTCCCAGACGTCTCCCCTCCAGCCCAGGCCTGGGTCTGAGTTTGAGTCCAGATTTACTGGGGACCTTGCCCCAGGGCCAAGCAGTGGGCCCCACCATTGACCCCGACTTCCTGACCGCTTCTTGGCCTGCCTGCAGGTTGGCTGCTAGCCTGTTCATCCTTGAATTCTCAACAAGAGTAACAATAAAGCAATTTGGCTCTTCCTCATCTGGTTTTAAGTTGTCCTTGGAGAGGGTCTTGACAAACTTTACCTTGTCTCTCAGGGTTGCACTTGACCACCAGGAGAGCGGGGTGCTTGGCTCAGGACCCTGCTTTCCACTGGGCTTTAACTCGGGGGTGAGAGAAGGCCGAACACCAGGAAGCGGTCTTCTAAAAAGGATTGCTGGCTTTTCAGTTGTGCTTTTCCGCCTTCATAAATTTCCTCAGAATTGTTCGTGGGTGTTGGTGGCAGGACCTGCTGTCCACACATGTTGAGGATGCGTCAGTCGTCCTTTTTCCACACTTTTCCTCAAAGACTGAAACCCCTTGAGGCCCGGAAGCTTGCTTAGCTTCCTAACCTCTGAACCACTGTTGTTGTCAGTTCCCTGAACTTGAGGATTTTTATTTGCGTATTTGGGGTATTTGAGACAATTGGAGACTCCTTTTAAACGTTTGTTCCTCTCGGTTTAGCTATTAAAGTAAGTTTGTTAGGAGAAGGTATTTTTTAGCTGAAAGTACAATGAAAGTGAAAGTGTTAGTTGCTCAGTCCTGTGTTTGCGGCCCTGTGGACTGTAGCCTGCCAGGCTCCTCTGTCCATGGGATTCTTCAGACAAGAATACTGAAGTGGGTTGCCATTCCCTTCTCCAGGGGATCTTCCCAACCTGGGGATCAAACCCAGACCTCCTGCATGTCAGGCAGATTCCTTACCATCTGAGTCACCAGGGAAGCCCCTTCTTAGCTAGTAGACTTCAACTAAAAGTACCCAAACTGCAGTTCTAGAAATGCCTTTTGCACCAGGGAAGAGCAGCTCCTATGAGGAGTGACAGTAGGTGAACTGAATTACCTGAAGAGGTTGTAGAAGGACAAGGGCCTGACTCCTCCCACAGGTGGCAGATGCCTCTGAACCTTATAGCCCATGGTCACGGCCAGCTCCCACTGGGAGATTAGAAAGGGAGGCCAGTTGCAGGGGTAGGTGGGGAGGTGCAGTTTCCTTTCCTTCGCTGTCCGAGTGCCCACCTGAGCTGCCATCCCCAACCCAAGTATTGTAGTGGCATAGGTGGGGCTTCCTGTTGGGGTCTCCTTTCTGTCCCCTGAGCTTTCTGCCCAGGACTTTCTCCTGTTCCATCTGCAGCCCAATCTTTGGTGTCATTCACAGGACCCAGTGCCCACCTGAAGCTGCACACAAGTTAAAAGAGACACACATGTAAAGAACAGACTTTTGGACTCTGGGAGAAGGCGAGAGTGGGATGATTTGAGAGAATAGCATTGAAATATGTATATTATCATATGTGAAATAGATCGCCAGTCCAGATTTGATGCATGAGACAGGGTGCTCAGGGCTGGTGCACTGGGATGACCCTGAGAGATGGGATGGGGAGGGAGGTGGGAGAGGGGGGTTTAGGATGGGGGACACATGTACATCCATGGTGAACTCATGTCAATGTTTGGCAAAAACCACTACAATATTGTAAAGTAATTAGCCTCCAATTAAAGTCATTAATTTAAAAAAAAAGTGAAAAGACAACACAGATTGGAAAAAAAAACATCTCTCCTTGTAGAAAGACACTGGTGCTGGGTTTGCTTCATGTAAAGATTTTCAGCCAAAGAGGCTGGATGGGGTTTCCCCATTCCAGCTCCCATTTAGGGAGCCTTTTGCAGGGAGCTTCCCCTGCACCCCAGCATATGAGTTCCATTCAACAGACAGCTTGCCCAAGATCATACTCCTGGTTCAAGCCAGTTTCAACTTAATCTGTCATGTTTCTGAACTTCTCACTACACTCATCTGGGACAAACCTGAAGATGGTCAAGATGTTGGCGTGTGAAGTTAGTCTGTGCAAGATTCCATGGAAGTGGTTGGTCCTAATGGAATCACACCAACAGAAATAGACCGTGTTGCAATTCTTTGAAGAAAAGGGTTATGCTCTGAGAGCCTGGCAGGCTGTGTGGTTTTTCCAGATGTTTATTTACAAGGACACCTGCTCCCAGCCCTTAGTGCTCCCCTACAGAAGCACCTGACAGCGCTCTGTAGGGTTTTGGGCACAGCTTTAGTACGCACAGGGCACTTTTTGCCGAGAGCTTCCTGCTTTTAAGGAATGTGGAAGCAGGGAGCTGTAGAGGCAGTGATGCAGACAAAAGGCCGTCAGCCAAGGAGTTACTGTCCTGGGGCCAGCGTCCCAAGGTAGCAGGTGTTTCCCTCTGAAGTCTGTTTGTTGAGTATTTGGGGAGGGGCAGGTGAGGGCTTCCGTGGTGGCTCAGACGGTAAAAAATCCGCCTGTAATGCTGGAGACTTGGATTTGATCCCTGGTTTGGGAAGAGCCCTTGGAGGAGAGCATGGCAACTGACTCCAGTATTCTTGACTAGAGAATCCCCATGAACAGAAGAGCCTAGCGGGCTGCAGTCCATGCGGTTGCAGAGTCCAACGCGACTAAGTACGCACAGGTAGTGGGGTGTTAATTGATATTACTCAGCACTGAGTGAAGAAAATCCAGGTGGAAGGTTATCATTTGTCAGATCCCTTTCCTTGCAGCCCCCGTAGGCAGGTGTGCCCGGCTGTGTGCGCTGAGGCTGGAACTGCCCCGGCGCTGAGCAGTTTGGCTCGGTAGGGAGCGGGCTCGAGTCCAGAGAAGCTGGGAACGCAGTCCGGCGGGAAAGGAGTGCGGCGCCTTGCAGTCCGGCGGGAAAGGAGTGTGGCGCCTTGCTCCTGCGTCCGGGTGCCCGCCTTTTCTGCCACAAACTGGGCCCAGGGTGGCCGACGGGAGCCGCGCCGCCTACGCTGCCAGCCTTGGCCCCTGGACTCGGCCCCCGTGCGGCGCAGGGCAGGGGCGGGGCCTGGGCCGGGCTCCTCCTTCCGCCCGCCGCGCCGGGGCGCNAAGGCCCATTGGCTCAGCCCACAGAGTCTTGTGGGCTGTGCTCTTGGTTCTTCCACTGCTGTCCTCCTGTTTGGGTGGCTCCTTACTGGTCTTCTCTTCCTGCTCAGCTCTTTGTGCTCACCACCCCACAGTCATCACATGTCCACTGGGAAACCAGAGCCATCTTTTAAATTGCTTTTATTTATTGAGGTAATTGAGCATGTGCTTTGCTTTATAGAAACTAATATTCACAATATCTATGTCAGTTACAAAGGATAAAACTGAAGTGGACAGTGGGTAGGCTCACCACCCATCCTGACACCCCTGCTGGGGCTCCCAGGACCCCTTCCCGTGGTAACCACCTCTTCCTGAGTTTCAGGGTTCATGCTCTTACTTGAAAAAAATAACAAATGGTTTTTACTATGAATGTATTTACTACTAAGTAAAAATTGTATAACTTGTTTTGTTTTTGTTCTTTAAAAAAGTGCTGCCCTTGGGTCTGTGCTGCAACTTGCTTTCTTCATGCAGCTGGTTTCTAAGTCTGCTGTGTGGGCCTGTTGATGTATTTTAACTGCTTTGGTAAATTCTGTTCCATTGATACAGTCAGTGGCCCTAAAATCCACAAAACTTTGAAAACCTAAACTTTTTGGTCTTGTTTTTAATTGATTTCATGGCAGAACTCAACCCCGCAAAAGCTATTTAGTAACTTCTGTTCCACTGGGTGTGATCCTCATGCGTTTCACTGAAGCAGTCATGTCCAATCATGGGGTGCTGCCGCAGACCCCTGGGAGAATGTCTTGTGATACATGTACCAAATAGTCTTTGCACAACCTGAACAATTCTGAAGTCAGAAACTGGTCTGTCCCAGGGCTTTGGTCCTTTGGGACTACAGTCTTATGAACGATCATTTGCTTGTCCCTGATGCTGTTGACTAACTCCTGGGTGGGCAGTCTCCATAGTGTTGTCATCCTGAACAGTAATTCTGAGCACAGAGTTGTCTGTGTCTGGGACACAGTAGGTTGTTTTTCGGGGTCCTGGCTAGAAGAGCCGTCCGCTAGGAGCAGAGCACATATGCACAGCCTTGCACAGTGTGCTGAGTGTGTTGCTGTGCAGTCCGCTCTGACCACAGGGTAAAGGGGCTCAAGAGACCACACACATGTGTGTGTGAGCACTTGGTGTTGTCAGGCTGCTTCATTTCTGTCAGCCTGGAGAGCGTGCGAGATGGCTTGTCTTGAGCACACACATCATAGCAGATGAATCTTCAGCTTGTACCTCTCGATGCCACCCTGTGCTTAGAGGAACGTCCATCTATTAATAGATTGCTACTGGGCCTGGAGGGCCTTCATCTGACCTGAACTGACCTCTTGACCTCCTGGCCCTCAGACTCCTGGCTCTTCCTCATGTTCATCCTGCCTTCTGAACCCCCCAACCTTCTCTCTGGTCTCTGAGCCTGTGTTTGAGTCTCAGGCCCTCTGCATGTGCTGTTTTCCACATTTTAAGTATCTTCCCTCTCTCTACCCTTTGGTTCCTGGTCGCTGTGTTTATATCTGAAATGATCACAATTGTGAGAATTCTTCACCAATTCTTTTTTTTTTTCCCTGTAGAAATAAATCAGAATGAGTTACACGGAAAAACCCGATGAAATCACAAAGGATGAGTGGATGGAAAAGCTCAATAACTTACATGTCCAACGAGCAGACATGAACCGTCTCATCATGAACTACTTGGTCACAGGTGAGGGCTGTGCTATGGGTGCTGCCTCTTGGGCACCATTCTCCCTTTCTGGGCTCACAAGCAGGACTTTACCACTGGAGGGTCCTGAAAGTTAGGTTGCGTTCAGGCATCATGGAAACGCAGTGCCCTTGTAACAAACTTGTAACTACCATTTTAAAGAGATGTCCTCTTCTGGAGATGAAATCATGATTCCAGGTCTCTGAGACCTAAAGAAAAAACGTATTTCTTAGCCTTTGACATGTTTGCAGTTGATCTACATCATTAACAATGTGCAAAAGTACATTTAAAGTCCAAGTAATTAATCTCTTCTGACCAGTTTGGTAAATGATACTAGACTATTTCAGAAGGTGTGTCCAAGTCAAAAGAAGAAAGTTGGGGGGGGTGCCTATGGAAGGAAATGCAAGTGCTCTGTGATAACACCCCATCCTCCTGACCCTGTGGAGGAGAGGGTCGCTCTGCAGAGGTGAGAAAACCCATATGTCTCCAGAAAGTGAGTCTCCTTCCTGGAGTTCCCAGTGGCCTCGGCCCCTTTCAGTCTCTGAGATTGAAGAAATTGTGTACTCATTGACAGTGGGAAGGCACCATGCTGCCCCTGGAGCAGGTTGGCAGCTTCTCCACATAGGCCTGGACCCCAGTGCGGGGGCCTCAACGCCCATCCTCCGCTGACTGGAAGTTGGATCCAGCATTGGGGGGGTGGGGGCAGGCAGGTGGAAGGAAAGGAAGTGTAGCTGGTAAGTCGCAGAGGTGTTAATCCCACATCCCAAGAAAGTGCAGTTCTTACTAGAGGTTTTCACTCACAGAGGATGGGCTTTCTAGAGATAAAAAGCCCTGGTGTTGGTATCTTGCTGATTTTCCGAGTAGTGAATGTAGTTTTCTTTTCCAGAGGGCTTTAAGGAGGCAGCGGAGAAGTTTCGAATGGAATCTGGGATTGAACCCAGTGTTGATCTAGAAACACTTGACGAGCGAATCAAAATCCGCGAGATGATACTGAAAGGCCAGATTCAGGAGGCCATTGCGCTCATCAACAGCCTCCACCCAGAGCTGCTGGACACAAACCGCTATCTCTACTTCCATCTGCAAGTGAGTTGCTTGTGGACACTTGATGAATTAAGGTTCTTCATGTTAGCCATCCCCACCTTCTGGGCCACAGACCGATACCTCCTATCAGATCAGAGGCAGTATTACATTAGAAATAAAAGACACAATAGACGTAACATGCTTGAGTGATCCCAAACCATCCCTGCCCTACCCCAGTCCAAGGAAAAATTGTCTTCCACAAAACAGGTCCTTGGTGGCAAAAAGCTTGGCAAGTGGACGTGTTAGTCACTCAGTTATGTCCAACTCTTTGCGACCCTGTGGACTGTAGCCCGCCAAGCTCCTCTGTCCATGGGATTACCCAGGCAAGAATACTGGAGTGGGTAGCCGATCCCTTTTCCAAAAAGCTTGGGGATGGCTGTTTGCTGTTATTGAGAGGTAACGAGGCTAATTTCATTAGAATAGTGCTATAATTGACGAGGGAAGGGGTTTAAGTTAGCTGCTCTGTCATGTATCTCAGAAGCTGTTTCTTGCTTTAAAAATGCAAAGTCAGGAGCTTGGAATACTCAACAACTCTGTCCTCTGAGAGGCCCTTTTCATAAGAAGCAGGTGCAGCCCTGGGGTGGGGGGTGTCGCTGGCTGGGCGCAAGTTGTTCACCCTGTCTGCCTGGCTCCCAACCAGCAACAACACCTGATCGAGCTGATCCGCCAGCGGGAGACAGAGGCGGCGCTGGAGTTTGCGCAGACCCAGCTGGCTGAGCAGGGTGAGGAAAGCCGCGAGTGTCTGACCGAGATGGAGCGCACACTGGCCCTGCTGGCCTTTGACAACCCTGAGGACTCACCCTTTGGAGACCTGCTCAACATGATGCAGAGGCAGAAGGTGGGCTCCAGAGGGCTTACATCCACACCCTCTGTGGATATTCGGGGCAGGATTTCCAAAGAAATGGGGTGGTGTGTGTGGTGTGACCGGGACACTGCTGGGAGGGCCCCACACTTTGCTTGTGACATACTAGGAGCCCAAGATGTTGAGACCCTTAAACGATAGTTAAGCTTCTTTGCCTGTTTTTTTTTGTTTTTTTTTTTTAAATCTGAGCTGGCTTACTGTGTAGAGACTCTTAGGAATGGAGCTGGCTTACTGTGTAGAGACTCTTAGGAATGGATGTTCCAAGTATCTTTTGATGAAAATCCCACACTTGCTTTGGATACTTTTCCACTCTCTGTCACGGCCTCTGTGTTCCCACCAGCAGAGCAGCTCCCTGACCTCAGTCCCCTCCCCACTGTCCTGACTGCCCTGAAAGGCGGGTATCCTTGGGGTCCACATCAGGTGTCATCCTAGGGCTTGTTGGGTAGAACTGGTGTCTCCTCCCTGCCAGTTCCCTCATGCCCAGGCTGGATGTGACGTCTGCTGACCATACCATGTGCCCCTCTGGGCAAGGACTGTGTTACACATCCCCACAGTGCCCGACGGTTACAGGCTTCGTGTTTGTTTAAATAAGTAGCCAGCCTCTCATGTAAAAATGGTTTTGAAGACGTATAAGATGCATCTTATAATGGATCCTTTTTGCAGGTGCTCTGTGTGTGAGGTGGTTTTTATTGGCTGTCCATTTTCTAGGTGTGGAGTGAAGTGAACCAAGCTGTCCTGGATTATGAGAATCGTGAGTCAACACCCAAGCTGGCAAAGTTGCTGAAATTACTCCTTTGGGCTCAGAATGAGCTGGACCAGAAGAAAGTAAAATACCCTAAAATGACAGACCTCAGCAAAGGCGTGATTGAGGAGCCCAAGTAGTCTGCATGGGGCCCCGCTGCATGGCCCTGGGCCCGCGGGCGCCACCTGGGACTGAAGATTTTTACGGCAGCAGAGAACTCTCTTCTCCCTTCTTTTACTATTTGTGTGTTTTGTTTTGGTTTTGACCCAGCATCATTTTGAAAGGGAAAAGTGGCCCTTTTAAGCACTGGAAAACTCCCAGTGCAAGATACCGTCTCTTCTGGAAGGCCGGCGAAGACTGCCCTGTGGCCTGTGCTCAGCGTTCTGGGCACTTGAGCTCGTGAAGGCACCTCATCTTAGGGCCGCTCGGCCCCGCCCAGAGCACTGGGCAGCACTGACGGCTGTCTCGCTCTGTCAGCACCCAGGAGGGCAGTATGTCCTCCTTCCCCCATCTCGACTGGCCTTCATGTAGAAGTGTTTTCTTTCCCTCTTTGGTTTTTGGTTTGTTCTTGTTTTTTCATAGGAAAGACTATATGAATTTGTAAATCCCAATTCAAAGACTTCTTTTGTGCGAGGGCACTAAGTTTGGTTGTCTTCCTGTTTGGTCTGGGTCATGTGGCTTTGGGGGAGATGGGTGTGTGCGTGTGTGTATGCGGGGCAGGCTGTGTGTTTTTTAATTTTTTAAATATATATTTTGGTGCTGTAAGTGGTGAGAGACTCTTTCCTAGTGGATCAATGAACCATCTCTCCTGGGCACTTTTGTTGAAAATAAAGGTTTCTCCTTAATTTCAAGAATGACCACAGTGGTCTCTCAGAAGTGTTCATCATCTCGAGCACAACTTTTGCTTTTGGGGTGTCTTCCCCAGGGTGACCGTAGTGACACTGTCTGGTACCTACAGCCAGAAAGGGGCAGCTCCCAGTGACATGTGATGGTGCCAGGCATGTGCTGTGGTGCAGTGGGCTCTGTACCTGCACTTCTGCCCCTCTGTCAGCCAGTCCGGCAGACGTCCAGCTCCTATTCCCTCGTGTCTGTCCCCTGCCTGGTGCCCACTGCCATCAGTGAGTCCTGAGTGCAGGCTCAGGTGTTGGGGTTTGGGGCAGGTGGCCCAGGGTGCCAGTGCAAAGCTGCCAGCCCTCAGTGAGGCTGGTGGAGGTGGAGGGGCCGTGGCGTGCAGAGCTCCCCGGGGCTGATGACCTCCACACATCCTCTGGTGGGAGCATATGCATGACTGGGATTCAGTTCTCACCTGATCCCTTCCACAGGGTGGGCTGTGCTGGCACTTGGGCTCCACAGAGATGCACACCATCAGCAGACGAATCTGGAGAGTCCGTTGGCCTTGGTGCTCGGCTGGATAGGTCTTCAGGGAGGTCAGGTCTGCTCCAACTGTGGGGCATCTCAGTCACATCCCCACACACTCAGTGTTTGTCCCGCAGGGTCTCTGGCTTCAGCTCCTCTCCCCACTCACTTTCGGCTGCACTTGGAGGCTGCAGGTCACTGGTTTTCAGTGGGTATAGCTTCAGGCAGAGCTTTCCCTCCCCAGTCACAGAACTAAGGCAAAAGTGCTGAGGTCTTTGTAGATATCAGGAGACCATCAAGCCCTAGACTGGCCCTTAGAGCTGTTCTTTGGGCCTTATGAGCGCTGGGAGGGGTCCTTTGCTCACCCCTGGAAGTGATGAGCTTCAGCTCTGTCTCAGTCATCAACTCAGATGTGACCTTTCTGTATGATCATTTCCTCTTAAGATTTGGGAATAAAAGTAGGGAGAAAGGGGCCTTTGATCTTCAGGTGATAGTTAAATACAGCAGAAAAATATTAGGGAAGTCGAAAAGCACGAAGTAATTCAGCATATTCCTATCCTTTACTATTAGTGTATATAAGATAATTTATGTGCATCATTAACATACAATCAGTCTGACATTTTTCAAAACAGTGGGTTTGAGATGTATATTACTGGGTAAGAATCATTCATAAACTATGGGGACCTGTGGAGGGCCTGTCACGTGTAGGAAGTGTCGAATGCTTAAGAGGAGTGCTGCTGGCTTGTTCATCACTTAGTCAGTGAGGGGCTTGCCCAGTGAGTGTGAAGACCCACATAAGCTGGGTGCCAGTGAGATGTGGAGAATTCAGACAGTGCTGTTGGGTTCTTTCCCTGTGTATAGAGAGTGTGGTTCCTTCCCCATGGGCTGGAAATCTTTAAAGGGGCGGCTTTGCACTTTTCTGTTTCCTCCTTTTGCAGTCTTCTTTTTTCAGCAAGCATTTCAAGGTAATGAACATTAAGTATATCGATTTTTCGACTTCATCTCATTTGGATCTCGCTGTCATGTTTGTTAAAATGTGATGTTTTACCAGGGTAGTTTATTTCTTCTTTTTTACACTTTCTGGTGGAAAGTGCCTTGAAATAAATAAAACGTGACTATATTTTGGTGCTCTGTGTTCCTGATATTGTAAAGTCACATGAGGAATGACCCCTAGTTTGGATTCTTCCGAAGCATAGGGATTATTGCAAGGCACATGAGAAATACTGTATTTTGTTATTTGAATCAAGGTTTCCCGCTTCTAGAAAAGGCAGCTGTTGGTGGGGATGGGTCCTGTTGCAGACTGAAACGCCAGGGGTGAGCCTGGTAGCTGCAAGGCTGGCTCTGCCGTCCAGCCAGGATGCCCTCTGAAGACAGACGTGCAGATCAAGCACGTGGTGGGTAGCTTGCCTAAAGCAGCGTGACGTCTGTGGTTTCCCCAAGTGCTGACTGGGCTGCACAGGGGCCAGAGGTGATGAGGACCCCGGGGACACCCAGGCCATGGTCCAGCGGGGCTGCACTTGACCAGAAGTTGTGCCAGGTGTAGCAGCCCATCTGTGCTGTGCAGTAAGGACAGGTCTGGAGGCTGAGGAAGGTGAGGTCACGACATAGCAGTGAGGCCTTTTGCTAGGGAGCAATTCTGGAAGTAAAACTCATGCAAGGTGCACCGGGCCCAAACGAGTAAGAGCCGAGGCCCCAACACCAGTGGGCGCGGCCAGAACAGCTGTCACCAGCACTGGGGGCCAGGGCTAGTCTTCATACACGACCCACTGATCACTCTCCACCTTGAAACTCAGAAACAGTGGGTTGGCTGTATATGAGGTCCCTCACAGAGGTTACTGGAAGCTGGAGGTGTGTCCAGCTGCTGCCAACATGAGCGTGGCTTCCTCTTGGGTTGGGCCACGTGGTCTAGTGGCCCTAGCTGACACCCAGATCATATGCCTCATGGAGGATGGCCCTGTCCAGCTCAGAGGCTCAGGAAGGGGTCAGATGCTCACCCCTGGCCCTCCATTGGCCTCTGTGCATTCCGAGCAACCCTCCACCTCTTGTTCCCCACTAGCCAAAGTCTCCTCACCTTGGGCCTGGAGTACTTCAGTGGCCTGTCCTTCCTTGCCTATGCCTTGGCCATCCTGAGTAGTCCTCACGGCAGCCAGGGTGATCCTGTGACCGTCTGGGGCTTCCCAGTGTCAGAGCCCTGGCTGGTCTCTACCTGACCACCAAGACCCATGAGCCTGCCCTTCCCCACTGCTTTGTCCCCCTTCCTGTCCCCTTACCCACCAGGCTCCTTGCAGTCCTGGAAGCTGCCCTGGGCCTCTGCCCACCCCCACCCCCACCATACCCTGCTCATTCTCTGCTCTCAGACTTGATGCACAGGTCTTTGCAGGGACACTTCCCAGCCCATCCATGGCAGAAGCCACCCTTCCCTGCCCTCTCGGTTTCCTTTCTGTGTTTTGTTCATGCACAGCTCCAGGAGCAGAGGGGCTTTGGGTAAGCAAATGACAAATGTCCCCCATGGTGCAGCTCTAGGTTTTCATATAAAATCACCATCAGGGACTTCCCTGGTGGTCCAGTAGTTAAGAATCCACCTTCCAATGCAGGGAACACAGGTTTGATCCCTGGCCAGGGAACTAAGATCCCACAGGCCCTGGGGTGAGTAGTAAGTCCATATGCTACAACTGCTGAGCCTGCATGCCACAACTAGAGAAAAGTCTGCACACTGCAGTGAGAAATCCTGCATGCCACAACTAAGTCTCAATGCAGGGCTTCCCTGGTGACTCAGTGGTTCAAAATCCACCTGCCTATGCAGGAGACACAGGTTGGATCCCTGACGGATCCACGGAGCAACTAAGTCAGTGCACCACGGCTATTGAGCCTGTGCTCCAGAGCCTGGGAACCACGACTCCTGAGCCCAAGCACCACAACCACTGAAGCCTGCGTGCTCTAGAGCCTGTGCTTCACAAGAGACGCCACCACGATGAGAAGCCCACGCGCCACAGCGACGAGTAACCCCCACTCGTCACAACTAGAGAAAAGCCTGTGTAGCCACCAAGACCCAGCACGGCCTAAAGTAAATAATTTTTTTTAATAAAAGACCCGATGCAGCCAAAAATAAATTTTTTAAATCACCATCAAAGCTCCTGGGGCAGTGGGTGGCAGTGAGCTGCCAGGTAGAATTTAGCAAGGATTCTCACACTTTCCTCAGTCCTGGGTTATCTGGGGGAGTACTGCTCTCTCCACACCGTCTTTCTGTCCCATTGAGCATCATATGGGTCGAAGAAGCACCGTCTGCTGCTAGCATGTGTGGAGCAGGGCAAGCCAGGCCTGCGGTAGGCACCACTGCACAGAGGAGCTGGGGGAGGGGGAAAGCCAAGGCCAAAGGGTAGGGCGTTTTAGAGGGCCTCCTCCTGGTGTGACCTGGCCAGGTTCGCCAGGCTGCCCTGTAGGGGATGGATCCAGGGCAGTGGGGTGGAGGTGGGGTTGTGGGTGTGAAGAGGCAGCAGCTGGGAGAAGCAGAATTGCCCAGAAGTCCACTTGCTGCCTCTCTGTGGCTGTGCCCACCACCCCTGGGCGTCAAGGCTTCTGAAGTCACGAGAATCTCCCCAAGAGCGAGGATCCAGGGATCCGACAGCGGGGCCTGGCACCTGACAGGAGTCAGAACACTTGGTCCCTTCCGTGGGCTCTGGATCACCAGGCTTCCCCCTGGGGCTCCAGGGTCCCGGGGCCAGAGCCCACCTTCAAAGACCCATTTTGGAACTGGTTCCCTTCCAGTCTTGCTCCCCTTGCAGTGGGTGAGACCAACCCCAACTCTCACCTGAGGTGTGCACAGCCCTACGAGGTGAGGAGCCCCCCATGTGTGGACGGCATGCACGCTGCCCGCCAGAATCACCGCCGGCTCAGCCCCTCCAGAGCCCCATCCTTCCGGGCCGGCTGCAGGGGAAGCGCCCGCGGCGTCTGTTCCGGACGTCCGCGGCGGCCTCGAGAAGGCCCCGGGGCGCGCAGGGGTTTGCCCCGCCCGCGGGAGCGCCAGGCCAGGCCTCCCCGACGGATGTGAGTGGGGCGGGTACCGAGTTGCGGGCCCCGCCCTGTCCGCCCGCCCCCCGCGGTGGCCGTCCGGGGGCGACACGTCCTGGGAGCGCGCCGGACGGAAGCGCCGCTGGGACTGACACGTGGACTTGGGCGGCGCTGCCCGGTGGCTGGGCCGGGCGGGAGCGGCCCCGGACACGCTGCGCCCGCGCCGTCCACGCCCGATGCAGCCGTCCCCGGACGAGACCCGCAGGGACGCGGCCGAGGACACCCAGTGGTCCAGGTGGGGCCGCGCGCGCGTCGGGGGATGGTCAGGGGAGGGTGCGGGCGTTCTAGGCAGAGACTGCTCCCGCCGGCGGCACCTTTGCTCCGCCTAGGGGCCACGTACCTCTCTGCCGCCTCCCTTCCAGCCAGGGCCCGGTTCCCCAGTCTGCAGTCCAGGTCGGATCTTGGTGGGATGGGAGGGCTGGGGACAGGGCCTCCCAGCTCACGACCACACACGTTGACAGGCCCCAGACCCCACCTGTTCCCACCCACCCGAGGGTCGCCTGTAGGCGCACAGTAGGTGGGCTGGGGGCAGGGGTCTATGCTGGAACCTGCAGCAGACACTGACCCCTGCCTTCCTGTGCCAGCTGTGTGATGCACACAGAGTCCCCTGGGGGTGGGGGTCACCATACAGGGAGACCTTGGGCAGGTCATGGCCCTGGGCTGGGGGCTCCGCTCCCCAGCATGACTCACACAGTGATCAGGAGCAAGAGGACCCCCTCCGGATCCAGGGGGGCTGAGGACCCCAAGTTAGTGGACGTCAGGCCCTGCCTCCCCTGACATCCTCCGGCCTCCCCTGAACTGGCCCTGCTTCCAGGGTCGGTTCATCCCCACTTCTGCATCCCCGTGGGCCTGCCTTGTGCCTTCCCCTTCCCCAGCCTCCCAAAGCCAGTCACAGGAAGACCTGAGGAGCCAGGGGCTCCCCAGGGACAGGGCCCAGCTCTAGAGCCCAAGTCACTCACCAGGTGCCAGGTGCCCAGGAGGGCTGCCCACTGGGTGTACCTGTCTCCCATTCACCTGCTCCCTCCCCAACCTGCTGGTTGTCTAGGCAAGGCCTCCTCCCTGGAGCTGACCCAGAAGCCAAGTGACAGGAGCTCTGCAGGCGGCTGGGCAGAGGGCTGGAGCTTCTAGAGAGTCCTGTTGCTTTGTAACAGTCTGGCTTTGCCTTCACCACCTCCTTCCCTCCCTGCTTGGTTTAGAAAGGAGCACCTCCAGGCAGGCAGTGGGGTCCTGGGTGGAGTGGTTCACACCCTGTGTGATTAAAGGTGATGAGAACTATGACAAAGGGTTGTGGTGACTGTTTGCGGCTGCTGACTGCTGTGTGGACCAGCCAGAGGCAGGGCCGTTCCCCAGGGACATACCTGACAGGGCAGCCGGCAGCCTCAGCCCCGCTTCCCTCTGGCCCTTGCCCTCTGTCCCCAGCAGCAAGCAGTTCCCTTTTCTGAATCAAGGGTCCACGTGACCTCGTGTTTGCCCAGCCATGGGTGCTTCTCAGGCATGGGGGCCTTTGGCAGGAAGCAGAAGTTTCTAGAAAAGTTGGGGGCACGGACGAGACTCAGGACTGGGCAGAGTGAGGGGATGAAGGTCTTCGGACTTTTCACAGCTGATCCTGTCATGACCTTACGTGTTCCCAGCAAGCCCTGCCGGAGACCAGGCTTCTGGGTCTGGCGTTCTGATCAGTTGCCACATCTGGGTCGCCTGCACCAGCAGGCGTGCTGGTTCTGTGTCCCAGCACCTGTGGAGGATGTCCCTTCGCCCGGCCAGTGGCACTACCTGCCAGCTCAGGGACAGGGCTGCCGGTCCTCCAGGGCCCTAGGAGGAAGCCCATAGCACCCGGCCCCCCAGCTTCTGTGGGGGTCCCCATTCTGGCGCCTTAAGCTCAGGGCCAACCGGTAGTCTGGAAGCTGATGCCTTTCCTGACCTCTCGGTTCCCTGCCAGCCTTCCAGAGTAGGCCAGTCTCAGCCGGCTTTCCCTGGTTTCCAACTGGACTTCCCACCCAGAGAGCAAACAGACCCAGGATCCTGGAGTGCTGGCAAATTGCATCCAAAGGAGGAGCAGGTGTGCTGGGTGCGCAGTCTCATCTATGCAGGTGACCCTTCGTAGCTTTGGCCACAGAAGGGAACAAAGCTTCCTTTTTAAAGGCACCTTCCGGCTATGGCTGTTCGTGGAAGTTAGAAGCCCTGCTCCCCTGCGCCTGGGCTCGCAGGGCTCACCTGTAGGCTGTAGAGGTCACCCTGCGCCAACCTCTGAGGCTCATGGACCTGCACTCACCACTCCTCTGCCCGCTCCTGCCAGCTGGCTTGCCGTGCCGGGCTGGGAAAGAGGGGGCAAGAGGGGGCACTGGAGGCATCGTTTCCACAGTCGGAGCCCCAGAGGAGACAGTCCCTGAGCTTCTCTGGGGTTGCTGAGCCTGTGCTTCCTGTGGCCTCGTTGGCCTTCCTGATGCCCCTCCCCTGTCCTAACCCCACACCCCACTCACAGTCTGGTTCTGTCAAGAAAATTACCATCTGGGGCCACTAGGCCCCAGGAGAGTCCTCAACCTGCCCTGTGGGGTTCTGCCCCTGCTTCACCTCTCGAGAGAGGGGCAGCCGCCAGACCTGCCCCATCAGCCACTGCACTGCTATCCCCACTTCTGAGTCATTCCGGTCACACTTTGCCAACCAGGAAGGAAGGTGGGGGAACGAGGGCCTCTTCCTGATCACTGAGCATCACTAGGCAGTTTCCAAGGGGGCACCTGCCCCCAATCAGTCGAGTGAATGGCTCCTGGGAGTGCAGAACGGCGGGCCTTCCAGCACAGGACACTTTCCCACTGGACTCAAAGGAAGCTCTAATATAGAATGTAAATTGTCACAGAATGCTGCCCAGGAGCCCCATCCTTGCCTGTCCTCAGGGCACCTAGAGACCAGAAACGCAGCATGAAATCTGTGGTCCAGTGCACCCGGGGAAACTGAGGCCCAGGGAAAGAGGGGCTGCCCCAGTCAGGCTGGGGCCCAGAGTAGCACCCAAGTGTCTCCTTGGGAGAGTTGCTCATCACATCAGACCATTCCCTTCGTCCAGAGCTAACAGCACTTTGGATGGTAATTCTCAGACTCCTAACTGGCAAACACGACCCTCTGGGGAAGCAGGCTGGGCTTATGCCCCTCAAGTCCCCTCGAGTGGAGGTCTGTCTCCACTGGTGGGATTGCAGGACCCCACAGCCTCCAACTGTGGGGGCAGCAGTTGGATGATGTCCCCCCACTCAGGGCCTCTGCAAGCCTGAGACACAGAAAGGCTCCCCATCTCGTTTCTCGGCCTGTGGGAAAATGCACTAAGCTGCAGGGTGAGTGGAACTGGGTTGGGGGAGAAATGCTGACAGGAGGTGGATGCTGTTGCCAAGCCTCCCCTGGCCCCACCCCCCGAGTCAGTGGCTCCTTGTTGAGGCTTTGAGTGCTGGCAGTCACCTTGCCAGTCACTGACCTGTGAAGGAGACAGGCGTCAGGGGAACGAGCCCGTCTTCACCGAGGAAACTGAAGCTCAGGAGGCCTGGTGGCTGGGCCCGTGGGTGCATGGGCGGCACTTGCCCCAGGTGGCAGTGGCCATGACCTGGAGATAATGGACATGGCCCATCGTGCCCATTTCCCAGGCTCCTGGTGCGCGTGCCCATTTCCCAGGCTCCTCCTGATGCCCACTGGCTCAGGGCACAAAGTTACACTCAGGGCCTCTGAGGTCTCTTACTCCTGGGAGGTGTCCAGGCAAGGGCTCCGGCCCTCCCAGGCTGGTCCTGTCCTCACCCTGGACTGTCCTCCAAGGCAGCCTCAGCCTGGGGGGATGCCACAGGGAGGGGATCTGCCCCCGTGTCCGCAGATGGAGTCCAAGCTTCTGCCGTCCTTGGCCCCTCTCGCTGTTTTCAGGTCAATGCCCAGCGAGGCAGCCAAGGGAGCCCCCGCCAGGTCCAGACAGGGGTTCAAAGATTTGAATGGGCTTGGGACGCAAGGGTGAGATTCCAGGGTCCTGGCTTATCTCCCAGGTTTGAGGTCCCTGGCATCCTCTGTTCCTTTTTTTTTTTTTTTGCGACACCACTGCATGCTTTGTGGGATCTTAGTTTCC